>CM065118.1:8695000-9222500 GCA_033026305.1 Cirrhinus molitorella | reverse complement strand
GGTGAATAAGTAACAGAGTTTCACTGGGTAATTTAAAAACTAGGGGAAAAGGGATTTAGAGAGAAGGACAATCTTGTGCAACATTGATTTACCACATTTAAGGGGTGTCGCTGGACAAGGCAAAATGTTCTGGCATTGACAAAATCTTCAATAAATAACTGCATTACTAATATTAAAACAGAAAGGGAAAAAATACTTCTACAGAGTCAACCTTTAGGAAAGCATGTCTTGTATAATTGGGCTGGTTCAAGGTCATCTGGGTAATGTATTTTATAACATGCATAAAATTATATGAACATGCGGTTATAAAGAGCTATATTTCAAATGTAAAAAAAAGTCAGGGTTGGTAATGTTTTTTTTATTATTATTATTGATGAAAAGTCTTTTCTCACCAAGGCTGCATCTATCTGATCAAAAATAATAAGTAAAAAAATAAGTAAAATAAGTAAAAAAACTTAATATTGTGAAATACTATTACAACCTACTATAATTGTTTTCTCGTTTCATATTTTTTTAAATGCATTTTTCCATGTGATGCAAAGCTGAATTTTCAGCATCATTACTCCAGTCTTCAAGTCACATGGTGCTTCAAAAATCATTCGAATATGCTGATTTTCTGCTCAAGTGACATTTCTTCCACTTTGATAAATACAAAGTTCAAAATAACTTTTTGTTTGAAACAGACTTATTTGAAACATCTTTTGCAACATTATACCATCTTTACTGTCGCTTTTGATTCATGCAATGCATCCTTGTTTAATACAATTAATTCCTTTTTAAAACTTTTGAACACTAGAATAAATTATATAAATAATGGCAGAAGCATCAGTGGCAGAAAAAAACAACATTAATTGACGCACCTCTGTTTGATTATGTCATCGCAGAGAAGTTATGGGAAGTATTTAGTCAGTAGATATCTCACAAACATCCCTCATTTCCTTGACTTTCTTTATCCTTATTGACATCAGCCTTCTTTGGAAATGCCTGCGATTTTCAAAACTGTAATGCCTCATTTGCACAAACAAGTAATCCCAACTATTTCCTCTCCAAACAGTTAAGTGACTTTTCTCCATTGCCAATAATTTCCAAATTAAGCCATTTTGCGGAGCAGGATCCCTTCTTCGCATACACTGCTGTTCAAAAGTTTGGGATCAGTAAGATTTTTAATGTTTTTAAAATCTTTTCTGCTCATCAAGGCTGTTTTTCTTTAATTAAAAATACAGAAAAAAAACAGTAATAGTGTAAAATATTATTGCAATTTTATATAGTGGTTTTCTATTTTAACATACTTATTTTAACCCAAAGATGAATTTTCAGCATCATTACACCAGTCTTCAGTGTCACATGATCCTTTGGAAATCATTCTAATATGCTGATTTAGTATCAGTGTTGGAAACAGTTGTGCTGCTTAATATTTTGTGGAATCTGTGATACTTTTTTAGGATTCTTTGATGTATAAAATGTTAAAAAGAACAGCATTTATTTCAAACAGAAATACAATATACACTACTGTTCAAAGTTTTATTCAGCAAAAATGTGATAAATTAATTAAAAGTGATAGTAAAGACATATTGTTAGAAAAGATTTCCATTGAATAAATCCTGTTCTTTTTAACTTTTTACTCAAAGAATCCTGAAAGTAGTTGATAATTAATAATAAATCAGCATATTAGAATGATTTCTAAAGGATCATTTCACACTGAAGACTGAAGTAATTGTATATTGAATATTCAGCTTTGCATCACAGAAATAAATATTTTAAAGCATATTAAAATACAAAACCACTATTTTAAATTGCAATATTTCACAATATTGCGTTTTTTTCTGTATCAAATTAAATGGAACTTTGATGAGCATAAGAGACTACTTTAAAAAAATCTTACTGATCCCAATCTTACTGATACTGTAGTAGATACCGTTCATTTTGCTGTGTACTGTTTGAGTAACAAAGACGTGGCTAAACAATGGAAACGCTAAAAGCAAACGGCACCATCCATCTTCATACAAGACTATAAATAGCAATACATCGCTCAGAGCTTCATTTGACTGTTTCTATTAGGCGTGCGTAGTGATTTCTACCGTATCAGCATTATAAAAATATCTGTGCACAGTAAAAATAAGCACAGCCTTGAGTCGTCCCAGGTGCATGTATGATCCTGTACTGTTCTGTGATTAGGCTGCGCTGTGCCGCTCTGTTCAGTTCGAACACAGAACATTCCATTCCCTCCCTGGAGGCCACTTCCACTCCCAACTTTTGTAGCTGCTCGGGAAGGTCAGACGGTCACCATGGCGACAGTTCTGAGGTCGCAGGTCAACAGGGCCGCGCTGCTGACTGGTGATGAGAGATGACAGCATGAGAGGCCACAGGGAGCTCTTTGAAGTTCATAAAAACGAGTCACATGGACTCCATTATGATCCCTGTATGAGCAACTAATATCACGATGCGGGATCTAATAAATAAACATCAGCTTGCAGAGCTGCCGTAAGCACTACCGTCAGGGGTTGCGAGAGATAAATGCGCTCCTGTTAAATATTAGACAGCATACTAAACAGTTCACCACCCAGCTCCATTAAGCATCTCACACCAGGAATCTGCCTGACATTGGGCTCTGACGGTTCACAAACATTCAAGTGTTTCCTCAAACAAAACAGTGTTTCCCATTGCAGTGCAGCTGAATACAATGCTACAGCAGAGGGGCGGACAAAAGCCTACTAGTTGCAGAATCTCCCAGACGAAACATAGCTCAGCTATTTCCACACGGCCGTAATTGCACGCCGCGTGGTTTGGTGCCGTGGACCAAAGCAGCGGAGGATCCAAAAGAAGACGGCTGGCCGTGATCCCGACGAGTCAACAAGATGTGTATGCGAGTGAATCTGGCCTGCTGCGGCTCTCCAATTATAACCTGCCCGAGTTTCCTGTCCGAGACGCTGCGGTCAAGTGTTCCCTGGCGAACTTACCCTTGAGCTATACGCTGCGCCGAATACATTTTACTGAATTTAAAATAAATCTTCTCCCAGATGTGCTAAGCTATGGCAGAGGTGAACATTTGAAATCGTTCGCAATCCTTTCAAATTACCAAGAACATTTTTTTCAGCCAGACAGTGAAAGAAAGGGCATCTTCATTTGAGATTCGACTCAGCCAGTCAATTAGATTTTTGTTAGAGTCACATAAATCAAATTAAAACTCTGAAAGGGATGGTCCACCCTCAATAAAAATTGAATTGTCATCATTTAATCACCCTCATGTCATTTCATTCCTGTATGATCACAACAGGAGGCATTTAAAAAAAAAAAAATAAAATAAAATAAAATAAAATAAAATAAAATAATATAATATAATATAATATAATATAATATAATATAATATAATATAATATAATATAATATATATATATATATATATATATATATATATGTGTGTATCTATATATCTTAAAATCTATATAACCGCTTTTGTATTACACAGAAGAAAGTCAGTCAAACAGAAATTAATTTAATTTTTTTTTTTTTTTTAATGAGTTTGTTGAAAAGTCTTAAAACTCTGCACAGTGTGGCAGTGAGAAATCTGGCTTATTATTCAGATGGTATTGAAGCTTTAACCTTATTTGAAGGTTACTGAAGTCCTTGAGGAACTAACACAGAAAAACATAAGAAGCAGTTCTGCATAGGCCTGAATAGGGACGGACTTAAATATCCTCTTTAGAGAGAAATTACTGATTATGAAAACACAATTACGTCAGGATATTTCACACAATTAAATATGAACCGGTTTGGCAGTGTCAGAGTTGGGAGATCAACAGTGCTCAACACTTTCGGAGAGGATTGGGGACGCTCACACAGGACACGGCTACCAGATACACTACCAGTTAAAAGTTTTTTTTTTTTTTGGACAGTAAGGTTTTTAATGTTTTTTAAAGAAGTCTTTTTGCTCACCAAGCCTGCATTTATTTGATCCAAATTACAGAAACAGTAAAATTCTGAAATATTTTTACTGTTTGAAATCTCTTTAAAATATAGTTTTCTATTTTAATACATTTTAACATGTAATTTATTCCTGTGATTTCAAAGCTGAATTTTTAGCATCATTACTCCATTCACACCATCCTAAAAAAATATTTTATATTCTGATTCGATGCTCAAAAAATATTTATTATTATCATGATGTTGAAAACAGCAGAGTAGATTTTTTTCATGAATAGAATGTTCAGAAGAACAGCATTTATCTAAAATTGAAATCTATTTTCAGAAATCTTTATCATCACTTTTGATCAATTTAAAGCATCCTTGCTTAAAAAATTAAATAAATAAAAAAT
Source organism: Cirrhinus molitorella (assembly GCA_033026305.1). Lineage (NCBI taxonomy): Eukaryota > Metazoa > Chordata > Actinopteri > Cypriniformes > Cyprinidae > Cirrhinus > Cirrhinus molitorella. The sequence continues at coordinate 9,218,187 of CM065118.1, read as the reverse complement.
AAGTATTAATTTCTATCATCTCCCCCACCAGCCCTTGACTATATTCAGGCGCTGCGTAACATCATTGTGCCTGCTGCACCTGTGGTACGGCAGCAAAGTTCCCTGATTATTACGCCAGAATAAGAGTATAGTTCCTATCCATATTAGCCTGGAAAATCACAACTTTTCATTTTCTGTCAGTCTCAGTACATGATTAAAGTACAGAAGAGTCAAGTTTTAAATAGGAAAAATAATCAGATTCAATGATTTATGCCAAGCTATGCTAAAAGTGCTACCTGCAGACCTGTAGATCGTCTGAATGGATTCAAAAATGGTAAAACTCGTGTTTAACTCTAGGGGAGCTGGAAAATGAGTGTTCATTTAAATAAATTGATGTTAAATTGTATAAGTTTCATTATAAAATGGATTTCATAGGACCCTATACTACTAATCACAGAAGCGGCTTTACTGACGAGATGTGTATGACAAATCACATGCGATTTATTGTGCAGCCCTACTCAAGACACAATATTAAAATAAGTTGGTAGACCATCGCAGAGTGGGCAATGTTAGACTGTGCTGCAGTGCTGCTGTGCTGTGCTTTGTTTATCCGAAATTCGTAAGCGAAAAAACATGGATCGATATTTGCAATAATCTGCAATAAACCATAAACAGCTGAAAAATTGATTGGAAATGCAAAATCATTCTCAACTATTATAAAGTACCAAATTTTTTATGCATATTACACAAAACACTAAAAAAGATACGGGTGAGCATTGCATTTTGGTCATTTTAACTCCTTTAGACAGAGTCAATGTGAGCAGCATAAGGCAAGATGATTGATTTGACAAGCAGAAAACAGGTAGATCCACCATACGGCATCAAGGATTCGCAATCCAGCAAGGAGCAATGTCGCCGTCGCTGGTGTCATCACAATGAGACCAGCGCTATCAGAGGTTTTTGCCGTGACAAGTAGATAAATGTCCTGCAGGTGGCCGGTCCGTGTTGCATGACTCCATACTGTGCTGTTAATCGATGGTTTCTGTTGATCATTCCTGCTGTAGAGAAAGATTAATACGTCTGGAGAGCCAGCCTCAGACCCAGCCTTGTCTTCGAAAACAAACAGCGGGTAGCAATTTGTTCCAAGCACAATATCAGCGCTCTGGACGCAAATAGAAATCTCCAAGAAGGAATTCAAAACTCCAAAACCGAGGAGTGGCAAGCCAAGCCAAAGCTGCTGGAATCGTTTTCCCCAACTTGGAGTTAGAAACAGCAGACATGTATATAAAGAGTTCAGATGCAAAAGCCTCTAAATCCATCTGACGTCTTGTTTTAAAAAAAATAAAAATTATCAGGCCTTGCTGTATGGGTTTTTACCTAAGTACCGGTACTTCTGATTGGGCTGAGGCTGGGATTTTAGCGAGTTTGAAGAGATTTGATGGACACATAATGTGTCGAGAGCATTCACTCATTTTTGACCGAGATGACTTTTAGGGGGTTTTGCATCTGAACTCTTCATATACACATAGATAGAGATCACAAGGGCAGACATTAATACTTCTAGGAATATGCACCCTATATTTTTTCAGGCAATGTTATCAAATGCCTGATGCGATCCATGTAATATGCACAATACAAAAATTAACAAAAGCAAATAATTATATAAAAATGATGAAAACTACTAAAATATTTGCTCAACTGGATAAAAATATAGTAATAATGGTCCTGAATAAGTAATAAGAATATCAATAAAATCATATCATCTTGCTTAGTCAGATGATTAGTTCTCTTATGTTTACTGATAACACAAAAACACTCTTGTTGTTTAACTTTAGTTTTGCAGACTGGTTTGAAATAAAATTGAATTTTGTATCAAGAAGCCAATTATAATCTCAAATGAAAAAGAAAATTGACCAGGACAAACAATTCTTTTTTAATTAGCTAGACCATACAGCGAATTACAACTCAATATTGAAAACAAAATGGATGGCGAAATGAACTGCAGAAAAAAAAGAAAAAAAAAAAAAGAAATCCCCAAATGAATTAAGATGAAGGAACAACTTATTGTTGATATCGAACCACTTCCCTTACTACATACAATTACTGTCTATCCTATTCATTAGTAAACCTCAAAAGAACAAAATAAGTGCTTTTCGCTGGTCCACTACCTTAACATTAGGCTTCCTTAATGCAAGAGTACTGTAGACTGCCAATATTCAATTACTATTAATTGGATTCATTACTTCCATATCTCCTGCAGGCATCTGAAGACAGTGAACACCCAGGAACTCCCCCTCCCATCCACTGGAGTTTGTTATCTCCTCTGGTCAGTCTCCCTCCATTAGAATAACAGATGAGTGTTTGCATTTCAGACCGCTCTCCACTACAAAACAAATTAAGCCCCACACTCAAAAAACAATGCGTTTTTATAGACATCATTATTTTAGAAGACCAAACACATTTTGTTTTTGCAGCCCATACTCAGTATTGTCACTCCCCAGCTAATGTAAACAAAAATTGCCTATTAATTCAAGTGCACTGGCAAAAATCCAGACCATCGCAGAGTGGGCAATGTTAGACAACTGTGCTGCAGTACAGTACATTTGTTTCAATTTGTTTCAATCTGTTTCATGTGCTTACAAAACTATTAAAACCAAAATGAAAAACTCTAACGAGTGGCCTTGATTTCAAGGCAATTACGAGTACTTCACTGGAACTGCTGAAATGAATCTCTGAAGAAAAAGCCACTGCATTCACTGATTTCACATGCAGGATGAAGAATAAGAAAACCAAACTGAAAGTAGGTTTTCTACTAAATGAATTTATGGGACCTGAAGGATTTTTCTGAAGAACAGTAGGCAGTTTAAGTATTCAGGACAAACAAGACTAGTGAACAACTATCACTAAAAAAAAAAAAAAAAAAAACATAACTAAAAAAAAGGTTGTTCAGGTAACAACACCGTATTAAGAATCAAGTGTATGTAAACTTTTGAACGGGGTAATTTTTTGAAATTCAACTATTATTTTCTCTTGTGAACTATATGTAAATGTATTTTATGTAAAATATCTTATTCAGGCCAGTTCTACATAAAAAATAACATGCATTTTGTGTGATCCCTTATATTTTGGTCAAATAATTAACATTTTACAGATTCTGTATGTAAACTATTGACTTCAGCAGTACATAATGTTAACCAAGACTACACTTTAAACTCGTAAAATGAATAACATTTCTGCAATCGTTTAGTCATTACTTCTCATGTAATGAATCATGTTTTATCTTATGTTTACTTTGTTTGACATGGGACGCAAATGCATTTTCTCTGACATGCTATGAATGACAATGACCACGAACACACTGCAAGTTTCAGAAGTGACAACTGCATTTAAGCCGTAATCCTGTAAATTGTCGTTCCATAAAAATAAATGATTGCAATTGCACTTATCTGTCTGTCATGTTCTGCTATGGTTGGGTTTAGACGCAGGAGTGGGGTTAGCGACTATAAAAAATATATTTTTAACGGTATATTGCTACTAAAATGATAATTTCCTTGCATATTTTGGTCATTTTTTCGCTTCAAAATGGGTAAGTTAAGGGTCTAAAAATCTGAAAATTAATCTAACAGTGATATAACTTAAGTTAGCTTATGGTGCATCTCAACAGATGTGGCCATTTATAGCAGCGTCATTTCCGAGATCTACCTAAAGCCTTGCCAATGGACATTACACATCTGAATGAAATCTACTGTGTAAAGTGTTTCAATTAAGAAGCTGACCTTGTAATTTAGATACATCACCAGAAATTGGCCATTAAGATGAAACTTCTTTAAAAAAAAAAACAAACTGGTGCACTTATACAGATTGTGTGCTTTTATATTCTACTGCATTCTCAAAGAGTTCATGAAGTTCACTGTAGTATTTTGTAAGAAAGCTCATGACTATTTATTAAGTATCATTACCATTCCTGTGGACATGAAAATCATCTGGAAGAACTTAAAGATTGCTAAAAGAGTAGCAGGGCATTTTGAATTTTTTGCTTTTCAAAACAACAACACTGAGTTATGCAAAGAAAAAAAGGAAAGGGATATGCAAATATCAACACAAATAGTTCTTGTAAAATTAGTTTTAATTACTCCAAACTTAAGTATAAATCATTAACGCAATCGTGATTCATAAAAAGCCTGCACCTTTAGTTAACGATATATGAAATTAGCATATGACCTTAAAACAGAAGCAATACAAACCAGAACAGAGTCCAAAACATCCAAGCACTGTGTAATGACGAATTGCGGGTACGCATTATGTGTGCTTGTAAATGCAAATTCTTGTTAATTGAGTTTGTTCCGCAGAGGTCACCTGTTCTTCTGGGACCTCTGTTCAAAAACAATCTCATACGAACAGGTCTTTAAGCAATGCCCAATGTCAGTGGGCTAATTTGCAATGCAAATGCGCATTTGCTGTAATTTCAGCAAACCAAAACTGCAGTTCCGAAACCAAACAGGATCGATTTATCATATGAGAACATCAAAATCTGAAGCGCTTTGCTTCAAATTAAATGTTATGGCATTGGCCCGGCAAGGTTTAAAGGGAGTAACTTAGGGAACGGACCATGCACAAACACTTTTTGCATGCTTCAAATCACGCAAGCTTCAATTAAAATAGTTACGACATCTAATCTCCTTATAAATGCAGAGCGTCTCACATTCCACTGGATATTCTCCCAGTGTGATTACCACCTAGATGGCCCTTAGCAACACTAAATTGCTTTTATTGCAAGAGACTTAATTACGAAATCATAACCCCTTAAAAGCCACAAAAGTACACAAACACACCTGGGCTTGCAGATGCTTGCACCTGAATGTCTTTAGAGTGGAAATAACAGGACAAATGTTAGGAAATACTGCAGTGTAAACTCTAGTTCCTTGCTGATAGCAAGGAAGTAGGACAGCTTCCCCACAAGTAAATCTAAATGCACTGCATTTTGTAAAGCTATTTGCAATATTCTAATAGCATAAAAATAAGGGGTAGGAGGACATTTTCACATTGCAATTATTTCTTCAACAACTCTGAGCTTAGTTTTTGTTGCATATTCACGCCGTGTATATTCACAAACATGCACTCAAAACCTTCAAACAAGTACTGTATACAAACTTTCATGGTTGAAGCAAAACACAAGGGCAACTCGCCCTCTTTGACAAATTGCTTTGTTTCTATTTTTTAAGTCGTTTTGGATGAAAGCGTCTGCTAAAATGTATAAAATCATAGGCTTCATTGTACAAAATATGCACTGTGAGAAATGTGCACTTTACTTGACAATATACGGTTTCACCAGCCAGTATTATTTCAGTCATTTCCCTTCCAAATACTTTGCGAAGGGATTATTTATGCATTTTGGAATGAATTGTAAATTTGATATATGCTTGTTTTGATTTATTACTCATTTGCACACAAGTACGTAAAAGCAATTTAAGTGATTTATTTGTGTAATGCACTAGCATATTATTGCGATATTTATAAAAAAAAAAAAAAAAAAAAAAAAAAAAGGAAAAATGAAGACTGGGGGGGGGATTACATTTTAAAAGTTCAAATCTAATGCACTTTAAGAGGTCAACATTAAGAGCTCCACCCATGTTCTTAACTAAGAAAACTGACCTGAACTTTAAAAGGAGACTCAAACCTCCATTTATTTGTGTTATAAAGTCTGAATTACATTCACAGTGGTGTTTTAGGAAGGCAAACAAATTAGAATATAATAACAACAACCACCATTTTATATTATTGTTATTACTATGACAGTAATAGCCATATATTGTAAAACAATTGCACTGTAAAACATACGAAAATGTCAAATTTCATAGGTATATTATTTTTGCTTTACAGTACAGTAGGGACATTACAATACTTTAATTTCTGCACTTGAAATTGATATTTTGAATTTGGACTGCAGTAACGTAACCCATTTAAACAGCTAGTTGTCAGCAATTCATACTATACTTTTAAGCTTTTATTTTGACGGAAACGGCAGTAGAGATTTTATTTATTTTGACTGAAAACTCCAGCTTCAGTGAAAACAGGCTTACAAGCTGTAGTCATCTGCCATGAAAATAAAGCAGAACTGGTGGCCGCTGCGTTCCTAAACGTATGCTGAACTCACAGCACATGCAATAAATGAGTTCACTGCATTCACTGTGAACTGAGCCGTTCTGATGTGCGGAAGACACCGGATCACGAGCTGATCATCTGAACGAAGTGCACACTTCGCTTTGAAATGCGCTGCAAAAACAGGCTTGATGAAGCCATATTGTGCTTTTGGGCTTAGTTTGTTTGACATATACTGCGCCAAAACACAACATTAAAAAGACCTTTAATGTTAGAATAAGAAGTTTGGATATATTTTAAAAACTTTTGCCCAGAAGACCTATAGTTTTATATCATCATGTGATCACGATGATAGAGACAGTTTTGCTATCGCAATACCACAACAATGATAACACCGTTACATCCCTAGTCAGCACGAGTCTGTGAATCAGTTAGTAGGGGTGTGACGAGAAACTTTTTTTAAAGAAATCCTCAATAATTAAATATATACGGAAAAACACAAAATGCAAAAAAATATAGGTGCACTTTGATATGAACATAAACTTCTATTTTAATCAATTATATGCAGTAATAAACATGTAAACGAATGCTAAATGATTCTGGATAAATTAAACTTTTTTTTTTTTAAATAGAGATCTCAATTCTCTCATGATTCTGAAGAAAAAAAAGATTAGATTAGAAATCTAAACAAAATAATTTACTAGTGATTCTGACACAACGTTCATAGCTTAAGTCTTTTTTTTTTTTTTTTTATATTTTCGATCAAATTAATTTCGCAATTAATAAAGGCTTAATTTACTATTGGAATCTCCTGAATGATTGGTTCAATGATAATGCGATAATGATGATGCGCTTTTAGTTGTCGCCACCTCCTGGTGGAAGAGGATAAGCGTTAATAATACATACACGTGTTAAGATACTTTCGTTTTGATCGCTAATATAGACATTAAGTGTTCATACCCAAACTATAAACTTTTATTCTAGTACTTCTGTTATTTAAATGTCTGTAACAGAAATAATGATCATTATGCGGTTGAAAGACAGGAATAAGATTGCGTTGGCATTTGAACAGAGATTGCAATCTTTTTAGGATTAATCGTGCAGGATTAATGTAAACACTGCACTTTCTATCACATTCTCGCGAGACACATCGGATCTCCTCACATCCCTATCAGTTAGCATTCTTTATTTTAATGGGAAACTCCTTTTGCAAAGGTCAAGACTACATTTACTATTCCTCTCCTAGTTAAACATCTATTCCCCAAACACTACTACATCCTCCAAGTTATTGCTAAAGTCTAAAGGCAATAATTGATATTTAAAAATTAATCATTGTCCTTACACTGACAGAGCACTTCACCAGTGGACTGGCTCAGCACAATGTCAAGACATTGTTTTTTTGAGTCTCGCCCAAGGACTCGTTCGTTTTAAGCAATTCCTTTCCATTCGCAGACGATTTATCTCAGTGACAGGCCAAGGGGCATGGCGTGCACACGAGCTTGGCCTTGACAAATTGAGCCAAGGCCTTGGTGAAAAAAGGGAAAAAATGCAGACAATCTAATGAAATCTCACTCCATCCGACCATGTCGAACTATGCCATGGCTTAATTAAATGGTTTTTGGAGAAACGGAGCCGGAGTGGGCGGCAGGGTGACGGTGCTTGACGAAAAGGACATTAAGCTCACACCTTAAACACATCTGGCTTTGGTTACAGGCTCTGCTTCAGGTTCAGACTCCATTTCACGAGTCTATCTTTCACTCGGCTCAACTTGGGTTTTTCTGGGAAATCCGGACAGCTGCTGAAGCTGCAACGCAGCAAAAGGACAATGAAATTCTGCTAGCGTCGCTGTCGTGAGGGTGTTTGCACTGGTTGTGGGCTTGCAACAAAGGTTTATTATAAACAAGGCTGTGATTTCTCTGAAACTGAAGGAGATGTTTTGTGTGGAGGTGTCGAGGTGTGGTTAAAGACCAGACCAAACCCCAGACGGTTGTGTCATTACCCTGCTGTCATCTGCAACCTCAAGTTTGAGCTTGTTTTGCAAGTCTGAGGCGTATCCAAGATTCTCAGGGCTATCACTGTTCGGGTATTGACACACTGGACAAATCCTAACATTATTTTTCACTTAACCACTAAATCTGATCCTTTTTTCTTTGGTTTCTGACTGGGTGAGAACAACTCAATACTCCATCTCAAAACAACGGCTTAGGTTTCAACTAGTGCACTCATTACATTTTTGACAAGAAGGCCTTGCATTTGTATAAATAAACTTTGTAATGTTTGACAAGTTTAACAGCATAAATCTGGTGTGTGGAAACATTTGAACGAATCCAATCATGTTACATACTAAAATCAGGATAAAGAGGTGGTGTTCAAAAAAAAAAAAAAAGAAAGAAAGAATCAAACCCTCTATAAAATTACACTTTACCAGCTCAATATTGCATATTGACCATCTTACAAAATATTAAATATTCCCAAAAAATTAAATACATTTTCTTATTATATATTCCCCCTCAAAAAAAAACTTTTACTTATGGGCTTCCCATCTCTAAAGCAAACCCCAAATGGCAACCCATTGAGTTAAAAGCTGTATACTCATGAAATCATTTTGGACCAACTTAACTGATTTCTCTCAAGGCCTTCACTGATCCAAGTTCACATTAAATAGTGAAAAAAAAGTAGCCTATATGTAAAGATGAAAAGATTATGTAATTAGTATTTAAATTATAAAATTGTATTTTTATTAAACAAAAATAAAGAAATATACTAATGCTCAAATGTTTGGGGTCAGAATGTTTTAGAAAGAAGTCTCTTACGCTGCATTTACATAAAAAAATAGAATAAAAACAGTAAATAGCTGTTTTATGTGGAACAGCACTAAATTAAAAAAATCCTTCATTCAGAAATCTTCTAATATGCTCATTTGCTGCTCAAGAAACATTTTTTATTAAAAATGCCTAAAACAAATCTTTGCTACAAAGTAGAAGTCTTTACCATGACTTTTGATTAATTTCATGCATCATTGCTGAACAAAAGTATTAATTTCTTTCAATAAATAAATAAATAATTGAAAAAAAAAGAAAATTAAAAAAAGAAAATCTTGCCGATCCCAAACTTTTGAATATGGAATATGGTACTGCATCTAAAAAAGATTGAAAAAGATTCTCTTGAAAGTCTTAGTCATAACTTTATGTTTCAATAGAAAAAGTGTCCACAAATTAAAATAAAAAGGCATGGGTTCTTTATAAAAATAAAAAAATAAAAAAAAAAGGAACATACAAAATACCAAAATTTCCCTCCAGTGCTTTGTTAGCTCGGGGGAACTGTATTAATTACAGTTGCAGCAGACACACAGCAGATGACTTGTGGGCCTTTAACAGTCTGGCAGGAGACTTGGGCTTACATGTGTGAAAAGATGTCAACAGATGTAAGAAAGCCTGAGGCTGTTTCGAGAACATAAATTCAACGACTTTTTGAATTGCGTCATTGCATTATGAAACAAACTAGCTTTTTAGGCTGTCTGGAAATGTAACTGGCTTTCAAACGAACACCAACTCCAGACTTTAAGAGGTGGGATCTTTATTACAAAGAGCATTGCAGCTCTACGGCTGCTTCAGCTTGAACTGCACAGGTAGCACTAGGAGAACTTCAAAGTAGACTGCTTTCCACACTGCTACGATTCAAGCAGCTGATGTCAGGATGGGCAATGGCACACGATTACTTGCTTACAATAATAGCATATATGATCAAAGCCAGGACACACATCTACATCTCAATGGCTGAGAAATGTGGCTGAGAAAAGCTGACACACCAGACAGCTTTCTCAGTTTCTAGGGTTTTCTGAACGATGGCTATAGCACTCCTAGGTACTTGCTAAGTATAAGGTCCTGATTTCCGTGATGCAGAAAACGCAAACAGAATTGTGGAATCCAGTAATAAAAATTGTATTTACTGTATAATGCGGAATGTCATGGAATTTTCCAAATTTTGTATTAATAAATCAAATATAGGTCAGTACACTTCAATCAAAGGCGACATGGACTCGTGTGTATATATTAAGCCGTAAAATACCATTTTAAATATGAATCCTGCATGTTCTGCGAGTTGAAACTCGCGGTTTCGTTTACTACGCACGTACTAGCACAAGCGCACATAATGACTGTGGTGTTTTCAACCACTGCCGCCTCAATATGAGTACATGAACGCAAACAATCTCTGGAACTGCTGATACTTCATTTTACCATTTCTTGTGAGAAAAACTCAAACTACCATCATAATATATATAAACAGAAACTTAAAGATCTTCACAGCAACCTGTCAATATTAAAAGTTTTTTTTTTTTTTTAATATTCAAAAAAAACAAAATATTTATATTTGTGTGTCTGTATATATATATATATATATATATATTTTTTTTTTTTTTTTTTTTTTTTTTTTTTTTTATCAAGTATTTATAGATGCTTTTGATTAAAATGTAATAAAACCATTAAAATAGAACTCAGAAAAATAAAACTAAATTTGAGAATTGGTATTTCATAGGGCCATTTTTGTCATTTTTGTTAAACTTAATAAATTGCTGTTAAATTGTGTAAGTTTAATGATTTTAATTAATTAGACATGCTACTAAACTAAAGTTTTTGATATTCTTCATATTCTGAGTGGTCATTTCACAGCAGTGATAAATGTTTCTTTTTCTTAAAGTTGAAAATAATTTTTATCTTTTATGGGCATTTTTTACCTTTATAAAGTCATCTTTTCTATAAGTGTGAATCATCTTTTGAGTCCAATTCTTACATTTAATCTGTCAATTATAATAAAGTGGCATTTAGATGCATCTACACATGATAATGCAGCTACATTTAAAATTATTTTAAAAGTGAAAAGATACTTTTAATTTGAAATTAAAACCACCAGTAGGTGTCAGTAAGTCGCTGTTAATAAGTGAGTCATTGTGATTGAACCAAATCATTTAAACGGTTGATTAATTCTGAAACAAAACGCATTAATGTTGCTCACACACACAAAACAGTGCTGTGGCTGTGTTAGGAATGATTTTGTTGGCAAAATTAAGCAAAAACAGGAAATATGGCGTCTAAAACGTTAATCTTTTAATATTAACTTGTTTATTGAACTTGTATAAAATCAATATCACATTTGTAGTCATGCTGATTTTTAAAGGGAAAAAAAAAGACACTCTTCATGTGATTTTGCTAAACATATGAATATATACATTTTCTGCCCCTATATCTTGAATTACGTGATCATTCTAAATGCATTTTAATGGATTGAATCATGCAGTGAAAGAATGCACTCTAAATGCGTACTTACGAGATTACGCGGCACTCTGTAGGTGTGTGTTGTTCGTTTTTTGCATTATACTCAATGTCAAATTGCACATTATTGAAACAACAATTACAATATTAATCGCAGACCCCTACTTTAGACCACAAGAACATACCATTTTCAGTTTTCAAAATAAACAAATCCACTCATTCTTAATTGTAAATAAGGAATAAAACAGCAGAGAACGAGAGATTTGTTGTTGTCTACAAGCACAACAAATGAATACAACTAGTCACATGCATGTAGATCGATATGTCAATGTCTATCGACCCAAGGAGTTTAAGATCTAAGACACGAGTACGAATGATGCTTGCGGTTGGACGACTGCCCTCCCTGATGCTTTTACAGTATCCTCACTCTCTGATCTCACTTTCCCTGTATCACAAAAGACAAGTCTGTGTTCATAGCTCATTAGCTTTCACTAGAAATATCCAACTGCGGTGTAATGGTCTACAAGGAGCAGTGGGGAATCATAGGGCAAGCAGGAGTAAAGACAACAAAGCTGATTAAGTCTCTGGAATCAATGGAATGGTACAATACACTGCACTATACTTGAAAAACAAGGAATCAACTCAAAAGCAAATCAACAACCTGGTCAGGTTCATTTTTTGTCCTGTGCTTTGCGGAGAAGACAAGTTGACAGTTAAAAACTGATAAACAACACGCTTGCACAAACACGCCGAGTTACAAAATGGTGAACTGTGACGCAATATTTATCTTATAAGAACACCTCTTTGAACCAATGTGATGAAAAAGATAATGGATTTTCTGAGAAAACACTTTTTTTTTTTTTAAATAAAAAGCAGCCTAGTTCCTATGAATAAAACATTTCACTTTATAAATGGCTTAGGAAAGGAAGTACCTGGGCAAGTCAATAAAAAGGGTCAGTTTGAACTATCATATACTACGACGAGCCATTTCCTCTTAACAGCTGAAACTCTCCGGGGGACAATTACATGCTTTTTTTTCTTCCTTCTTCCTTCTGGGTCATTTTTAGCCTTAAGCTTTCATATTATCTTTCACTGCAACATTTTTGAAGGAGCGAATGGAATTCCAGTGAGCTAAAAAGGGTTAAACAAGATGCATGAACCACAGACACACACACCGCGACAGCTACTGGGAAAAAAAATGGCGAGCTTGATACATGTTTGCGGTTCCCATGAATGTGGCACTGTTTTCCGACTCACGATCCCCACAGTTTCAAAGAGAGTCATGGGAACCCATCAAAAGCCATAAATCATTGAGAAGGCACGTAAACATTCTTTTGCAAAACAGTATTATGGTTGTTTGATGACACAGGCAAGCTTTGTTTTTGATGTTCCGCAATCCTCTGCTCATAAAGTAGCATTGCTTCAAGGAAGGTAAACAAGGTAATGGGGTAAAATAAATAACCTTTGCATCTAGATCCAATATAACCTGATCTTATGTTGTAGGTACAGAAATAAGGTTAAAGTAAACGGTAAGATATTACAAGAACTAAATCAGCAAGTGAAAGGTAATAAAAAAAGGCTGGAGTTTAAACATGACAATTTGGTGACAGCTAATATTCCATACGAAAAGTGAAAACACTGCGTGACTTAATCCAACAATGTGAACATATTTGATGTTTAATATACAGTTGATTGAGTGTGCTTTTAAATAAATGAGTCCTATTGCTTGTTACTCAACCAGAAGATGTGTATGGTTAGCACAAACACTAACAAAATCTTCATCACTTGTAGCTTTATCACGTCATGCCTAGTAAGTCACAGTATAGTGTAGGGAAATAATGTACTGAATTAACTTTGCAAACATGCAAAGTTTAACCGCATACAAATCAGCAGGGAGTCTACCAATCAAAGACACTGAAGCACGAATATATTAAAAAGAAAATAATAAGGTGAAATTTAGGACATTTCATTCACTGATAATTGTTCATCTTGTCCACAAAGTCATGTATTTTGCATTATTGAAATTATATTTACAGAAACATGCACAATATAATCATATCATCATCGGCCCAATATGTCTTGCCAATAAGATGAATAACTCTCAAGGTGCTCAAGGTGTGCTAGTGATAAGTTACATCCACAGTGTGGTCATTCTTGAAGCAAATTTTTGCCTGAAAGTCGATAAGATTAACCATTTTGGATTTCCGTGCAATCCAATAATGCAATGCAAAAATGAATGCAAGTACAGAATGACGCAACTAATGCCTGTCTGGTAATGCCTTTTATTTATTTAGGGGGCACTGTAAAAAAAAAACAAAAAAAAAAAAAAAAAATGAAAACATCTGAATAAATAAAGCAGTATTTAAATGTCATAAAATCTGTTTTGATTTAAAGGCCAGAAACTATATCTAACATGAATTAAATAAAAAAACATGCCACTTGCAAACTAAATACTTATATACGTCAAAAGTTCACAAACACCTTGCAGAATCTGCAAAATGTTAAAAGGTTCACAAACCCACTGATGCTTCAGAAGGAAAAACAATTCATTAAGAGCCAGGGGGTAAACTTTTGAACACAAATAAGGAGTGTACATTTTTCTTATTTTGCCTAAATATCATATTTTTAAATTTAGTACTGCCCTTCAAAAGCTACAGAAGATACTTGCATGTTTCCCAGAAGACAAAGTAAGTTAAATTTACCCTGATCTTCAAAAAGATCAAAAAATTGAAAAAGATTGAAAAAATTAAAAAAGTTTTCACCCCCAGCTCTTAATGCATCAGTGAGCATTTTAACCTTCTGTAATAGTTGCGTGAGTCCCTCAGTTGTCCTAAGTGTGAAAAAAATGGATCTCAAAATCATACAGTCATTGTTAGAAAGGGTTCAAATACACAAAAATGCTGAAAAAAAAAGAAAAAAAGAAAAGAAAAACGAATTTGTGTGACCTGAAGGATTTTTCTGAAAAACAGAAGGCAGTTTCACTGTTCAGGACAAACAAGGCACTCATTAATAACCATTAATAAACACACACACACACACACACACACACACACACACACACACAAAAATCATTCATGTGGATCAATTAGGTAACAGTATTTTTTGCAGATGCTTTTGAATGCAACTGTATATCAGTATCACCATCAGCTATCAAAAAGTTCTCTCAGTGTATATTGGCAAAAATTCAATATTATGCGTCTATTTTTAGCTGAAACTGCATGCACTGTCAAAAAAAAAAAAGTAATAGTAATGTTTAATTTGTGATCAGATTTTTAAAAGCTATGACCACAAACCAACTCCAGCAATAATGTTGGGGCATCCAGCAACAGCAACTACCACAACCCACGTTCAGTGATGTGAATGAGGCATAAGGTTATATCTGAGATGCTGATGCAAGCATGGTAATATGCTGAACCAAAATTAAAACCGCAAAACTCCTACACACAGTAATTCTCATTGCAAATCCTCCTTGCAAAGCTTTGATTATTAATTCCAACTGAACAGAGTTCAATCTCATCAAAAGTTAAAATCTCACAGCAGAATATCTGAGTCAAGAATGAATCTTGTAGTCTTTCTGCCGTTTGCTCCTCAGGAAACAAATGATGAAACTCAAAAGTCCTCTCATGCGCTCGACTAAAAGCAGGAAGCTCCTGCGTGAATAAAACATTAGAAATATCAACTGTCCACTTCTGGAAAAGCAACACGGCCTCTGTAACAGGAACTGCTAAACGAGTCTCTTAGTCATGGAAAAAAGCACAACAGAAGAAGAAAGCAAACAGCAGGACTGTATGAATTAGTGAATGTGGCTTTGAACTTTAATTTATAAGCATAGCAGGATGTAGGTTAGTAGGCAAGGCACTAAATGCAACTGCAAGAATCTCATAAACCCACAAACGAGAACATTTCTGACTGTGCATTTCATTCCATACATGCTTTCTTTAATCAGACATCATCTTAAACCCACTGCCAGTATTTTTAAACTTCATTTCATGAACTTCTCTGCTTCAGTCAACTATGGTGGCTCATTATCATGATATCGCACAAGCCCCTATAATTTAACTTGTGCCTTGGAGCGAATATACTGCTGTGTAGTCCTGGCACAATTACGTGCCATAAAACGTCAGCTGCAGCCCAGGATCTTGCCTTCCCTCGACTTCAGCGCAAACACCTGCAAGTAACCGTCTGGTTTCACAGCTGTGAAATGCTTCAAATGGTTTCATCTCTGGTAATCCAAGCTCTTGTTTTCCATCAAAATAATCATCAAATAAATGAAACAAGAACTTTTGGGTGGGATTCATAATTGGCCGGTGTGGGATAGTTGCCATGTACAATATAATGCATTAAAATGTACAAAACAACAAACAACCTTTCCGCCATGACGTGGCCCTGAAGCGTCTGTAAATTATGATCCTAAGGGAATGAAAGCAAAGATAACTACAATAAAACAGATGGCTCTGTCTCATACAGTCTCATGCAGTCCTAAAGACTTCACCGTAAAACCATCGAGTCACAACGGCTGCCTAAACTCCAAACCCAGAGGGAGGTAACAAACTGAATCCTGACCAAGCAAGCAGGAAAATAATGAGATGAGGTATCTGGATGGTGTCCAGGACTTGAAGGCATCCACCTCTAACCCATATTTTCTTTGCAGACTTCGCCGTACTCACTGCCTCTCTTCATAAATCTAATAATGGCACACCTCAATAACATCATGTCACCTCATTTATTAATTCACTTCATTCCCACTGCCTTAACAGAACAACTTTAAATGTTTTTTAATAAGATTACTTAATCATCAGTGAAGCAGTGAAGCTTATGCATTCAGTTTAACATGCACATCAAGTCATCGATGTAGTCTAATGAAACTGGAGGGCATTTTAAATGCAAATCCATTAACTTTTAAAAAAATACTGACTATGATAGATCTCTTCAGTGCAAGTCTTATGGACTCTTGTTTCATTGTTCGCTTGGCCAAAACTGTAAGTTAACGCTTTTTACTTTTCTGAGTGTTTAGACTTAAAGGTTTAATGCTTTCTCATAGAAGTTTGCCTCAGGAACCACTAAAAACAACAGAAATAACACTGACTTTAAACAAATTCTGTATGTTATAAGCACAGAGTTGGAAACGTCTTGAAAAAAAAAATAAATAAATAAAAGATTTTCCCACACATTTTGTATGTATGCAAATTGTATAATATCTATCTAAGGTTCCTATTTTTGTAATTGTGCAGTTAATTCTCATATTGTACTTTCAGAAAGTTTTCAAATGATTGTCCTCTCCTCAAATTTTTCACTACCGAAACACAGTAATATATCAATAAGAAGGGTTATATTGACCCATTAAGATTTTTGCTAAGATCTTCCTTGTAAATATATAAGTTATTAGAGGTAAATCAATAACAATTACAATTTTAACAATATATCAAGTGTGATTTATGAGATGGCTGCATTCTGAATCAAATTTTTCTTTGTAAAAGGCAAAATGAGTTGATCATACTAATTCTTACTGTCACTACCGAAAATGTGTATTCAAACTAATGAATCTTTGCCTTTTACACACAAAAATTTGATTCACCATACAACAAATATCATAAATCACACTTGATATATTGTTAAAATTGTAACTGCTTTTGATTTATCTCTAATAGCTTTTTAATAAAATAGAGAAAATATATATATTTACAAGGAAGATCTAAGCAAAATCTTAATAGATCAATATAACTCATATTAAATGATATATTACTGTGTTTCGGTAGTGAAAAATTTGGGGAGAGGACAATTATTTGAAAACTTCCTGAAAGTACAATATGAGGATTAACTGCACAATTACAAAAAATGGGAACCTTGGATATTATACAATTTGCATACATACAAAATGTGTGAGAAAATATTTTTTTTTCCAAGATGTTTCCAACTCTGTGCTTATAACACACAGAATTTGTATAATTTGGACAAACCTCTACGAGAAAGCATTAAACCTTTAAGTTTTAACACTTGTTACTTTTCTGAGTGTTTACAGGGGTTAATTGTAAGGGGTTAATTGTAAACGGGTTAATTGTAAGAATCTACTAAATGAAGATATCAGTAGACGTTTTATATTATATATATATATATATATATATATATATATATATAACATCTACTGATATTTTAAACAGAGAGATAAGTTTCAATAGATGATAAAAGGATATTAAACATCTAAGATTTAAATACTTAAATGCTTTTTACATGTTTTTTTTTTTGGTTTTGGGAGAACAGTTTGGTCCAATTCTGTAGAATAGCCCATAAAAAAAAATAAAAAAAACAACAACTGCAAAAGCAATTACAAACTCCTAGGTTGAATATTTGAACAATAAGAAAGTGTAAGGAATTTGTTTTGACAACTTTGAACTATAATCATGAACTGTAATAGTTTACCTATGACTTAAAAGTTGCCACGCACGAGAGCACATCAACTTATTCATGCCTCTCATTACATCACCTAAGAAAAACACGAGGGTGAAGGAAAAAACTACACAAAAGCATCTTCAACTGCACAAGAAAAAGAGCAGGCACTGTTTGGATAAATCAGAAGCTTTCCTCAGTCTGCAGAAGAAATCCTCCACTTGGAACACAAATGAGACATGTTAAAAACGTTAAGCCCCCGGCACTGGTGTAACCAAACGATACGCTTTTCAAACTCGGCCAACAGCGCTGTCAGCATGTCTCATCACACAATGTGGGTCTGGGGCCCGGCCAGGTGTGATTTCTGTATGGCGGAGCTGCAGTGAGAAAAACCACGCTTCAATCTTATTACAAAGATTGTAGGTGATTTACAGCGAACCATAGTCGCTCGGCAGTCCAACAAAACACTCCCAAACGCATCTTGTGGCTTCAAGTTTCTTCTCCTGCTTGAGCAACAGTTTCAAAGAAAGCTCACAGCATCAATCTGCCAAATTGAATTATAATGCAAATTGAAATTACACATTTAATTCTTTAACATGAATTAAAGGGTTCTGGTGAAGTGCCAATAATTTATGAAGGCCATTAATTAACTCCCATCAGAAACAGACTTCGAAACAGAAGTTATGCTATGATAATTATAGAATTTTTAACCCATTTATGGACACACAAGCTTTCCAACAGTAATAATTAGAAAGTAATGTACCACTTGTCATTTGGCCGGTCCTACAAAACCGATGCCAGTTTCGCCAATGATAAAAGCAGAAACACATCTGTCGTAATGAACTTTGGTCAGCTGTGAAACCATCAGTCAGTGACACGAGTCTTCATGAATAAGCCATGAACATGAGCACAGAAGCTGCATTTGAAAAAATTGTGCACACGCGCTGCCTCGCAACACTAAAAATGGCAGCGTTATTAGTTCATCTCTCAAGAGATACAGGACTGAATGCCAGCGCAGACCCCCGAGGCATTCATTTTCAGCAATTACTAACCGCAGCATATTCAGTGCTCCCTACAAAGTGTGCAGGGATCCATTTATCACCTGGCTTTACTGTGCCATCTGGACACTTGGCTGTTTGTCTTTTAAAGTGAACCCATTACTGGAAGGATGAGCTGTAATATACATCTAAATTAATCATCTAACCTAATGAATTGGTGATCGACTCATATAATGTGCTTTCAATTCCATATGGGGATTGAAAAATCTGATTAGTGCTGTTCAAAAGTAGGATGTTGCAAAACGGTCTGATCGGAACAAAACCTACAGGCTTTGCATGTGTTAAAACAGCATACATTGGTCAGGAAGTGAGGTCGCGGCTCATTCCGCTCAAGCTTACAGTCAAGGGCCTGTTACAAGCTGAGAATATCAGATGACAACCAGAGAAAGAGGAAGATGTTTTATGCATTCCATCAGAGAGAGCCAGAGCATTCAGACGTAACGTGCAGGAAATGTTCAAAATGCATGAATTTCCTTAGAATGGGGTAATGAGAGAAAGAAAAGGACAAATATGCATATTTAATAATCAGAATCTCATGCATGCAGCTGCGTATTTTGAGATTTTGGCTTTAAAAGTTCACTTCAAAGTCACATGGACAGTCAGTGTTTGGGACTCACAACCATATTTGTTAACAGTACTAACAAATTTGTTATGGTTATACAACAGCCACGTGAAGCAACACAAAGCAACATCTTATTTTAATTGAATAACCAAAGTCAGATCTATTTTCTATTGAGTGCAAACTGTTTAATCTAATAAATCTTACTTTATTTATTAAAGTAAGATTTGTCTATGTACTCCAGTTCAAAAAGGTAGGGTGAAAAATTACATCTAATTTTTTTCTCCAACTTCAAAATCGTCTGACGTCATTATATTACCTTTTTTTTAAAGGGCGTTTAACTTTCTTTTCACATTCACTTTGTAAACACTGGGTCGGTACTTTTGCCTACATCACACGTGTTTAATTATGTAATGCGTGAAGTCGGGCTAGTGCAAGATGTGCATTTGTGGTTAAAAGTATAAAACAACCCATCGTTTCACTAGATAAGACTGCACTGAAACTACAATTTGGACCTTCAACCCATTGGCCCACCATTAAAGTCCACTATACTTTTTTCCACTGAAAAAAAGAAAGATATGAACATTTTGGATGACATGGGGGTGAGTAAATTATCAAGAAATGATAATTCAAGTGAACGTATCCTTTAATTGACAACAGCTTTATAAAGTCACCAAAACCAAAGAAATAAACTCTGAACACAAACTGTACTTAGCACACTAAACTATGATTTACAACCCTGAATTCAGCCTAAGGTCTGTTGGAAAAGTCCAGGTCATGTATGTCCCCAAAATCAAAAGAATTAAAAGAAAAGAAAAAATAAATAATAAATAATTTTATTTACACATATTGCATATATTCCACCAAAATTCCTATTATATGGAGAGAGAAAAAAAAAAAAAAAAAAAAAACTCCTCACTATAAAACAAAAAAAAATTTATAAACTTTTTCACTGTGGTCATACCTGTTGTATGTAATTTTTGCTGTTATTTATGTTCATAAAAAACTAAAATAAAAAAAAATAATGTGACAGTGCAAATAAACCTTAAAGAAAATGCTGTCATTAATTACTTACCCTCATGTTGTTCCAAAAACACGAATTAAGATATTTGATGAAATCTGAGAGCCCTGCATAGACCGAAATGTTCATACTGTTGAACCACTGATGTCACATGGTCTATTTAATGTCCTCGCTACATTTCTGGACCTGGGAACATTTCAGTTGTGTTGCTGTCTATGCGGGGTCAGAGAGCTCTGGGATTTCATTAAAAATGTTTTCATTTTTCTTTTACTTTCAGTTTTTGAGGTGAAACATGACCCAGTATTTTTCCACAAAATGTCTTTGACAACAGGCATCTCATTAAACAACTTTCATTTTGAACGAAACACGAATGCATGCAAACGAATGTGCAACCCAAGCGAGCTTTCCAAACACACAAGAAGTACTCGTCTGAACAGATCACTCACCTTCCCGTGGTTTACAAAGCCATGCTTTCCAGCAATCCGGTTAGCTTCCTGCTCTCCCCCTGTGATGTGGACGGCCCATGCGTTGGTGTAAATCTTCTCTCCAATGGATGGCCGTGGCCCAGAGGTCACGAGAATCAGTAGTGTACCGAGCGTCAATGAGGCAAGCCGGAGATCCATCAGACACAATGGAGGGAACCAATGCGGGAGTTCCTGATGTCACCAAGTCCGTCAACACAGCGGCCCTCTGCTATATCCGTGCTGCCCTGGGCACATGTAAAGACGGAGCCGAGGAAGAGAGATGGACTCAGAAGGGTTCAGGAATCACCTGAGGAGAGAAACAGATGGAGGATTGCAAAATGAGTCACTTGAGTTTCTGGTACATTTGAGGATATGAATCACAGATGAGTTTTAATACCACTGAATTGACTAACTGGTTAAAAAGTAACTGCACACCCAAACAAATAAAGTTTCATTTTGCTGAAGAGAGCTAAATGCAGGGGTTTGATTACAATCATTTGCAGGACTTTAGTCACATTTTATTTGAGGCAAATGTAAATAAGACTGTGAGGAGGAAGTAAATTTAAATAAATGTCTATGGGATCGCAGAAAAAAGCGAGAGCCAAGAGTTTTTGGACAGTAAAATTTCGAATGTTTTTTCATTAAAGAAGTCTCTTCTGCTCTCCAAGCCTGCATTTATTTTACCCAAAATAAAGAAAAAGGAGTAATATTGCGAAATATTTTTACAATATAAAGTAAGTGCTTTCTATTTGAATACATATTACAATGCAATTTATTCCTGTGATCAAAGCTAAATTTTCAGCATCATTACTCCATTTGCATCATTCTTTGATTAATGGTAAAATGGGGGGAGATAAATTATAGAAATTAATACTTTTATTTAGCAAGGATGCTTTAAATTGATCAAAAGTAATGATAAAGACATACATAATGTTACAAAAAATTATTTTTCAACAACAATAATAATAATAATAATAATAATAATAATAATAATAATAATAATGTTTTTGAGCAGCAAATCAGAATATTAGAATGCTTTCTAAAGGGTCATGTCACTGGAGTAATGATGCTTTAAAATAAATTACATTTTAAAATATATTAAAATCAAATCAGTTATTTTAAACAGTAAAAACAAAATTGTACCTTTTTTGCTGTACTTTGGATCAAAATCAACACAGGCTTGGTGAGCAAAAGAGATTTCTTTAAAAAACATTTAAAAAAAATAATTACTGTCCAAAAACTTTTGACTGGTAGAGTATGTCTTAAAACTAAATTTCAAGAGGATATTAAAAAAAAAAAAAAAACACAATTCCAGGAAGCATGAGCTGTGAATAATAAAGGGTGTGCATCTTAAAGATTTTCAGGAATTAGAAGGCATTTGTTTTCAAATGGAGTTGACAAGTTGAGGTGACTTGAGCAATAGCAAATTTACGCAACCCTGCACGTCAGAATGTCACGATCATGACATTCACATGATTTGCCGGCAGATACAGCTGGATATTCTAGCTGAGTATGAATGCAACAGTTCAGATACTCTGCAACCTCCAGCAATTTAATTGCCATCAATGTAAATGCTTTGTTAGATGCACCATCTACTAAAAATCACGCAGAGCCAAACACTACCAGCTTAGACTCGACAGCCCAAAACAAGCAGACGAAGTTTCAATTTCACAAACGAAAAGAAACGGATGCTTTCTGACTTCTATAAGTGATGTGCCAAGTCATCATCTTTGCTGGTAAGCCACAGTAAACCGAAGATGGGAGGGAGGACAGCTGACTTACTCTTGTAGAAAAACATTCATCAACTTCCATGTTCAGTTATGACAGACTGTCGTCTCTGTGCAAAACCATCCCATCGCTTCTCCTCTCTTATGACTAAGCAAACGCTGATGCAAGATTCTTGTTGACTTCAGGCTCAACTTGCCATAAAGTTAAGCTGGTGATTATGGAACAAAGCAGCGTATTCAATTGACCATCAGTTTCGTCCCTTTTCAGAAACCACTTTCATTACTACTGGGATGGGTTGGCTTGGCTTATTTGATCTTATAGAAAAAAGAAAAAACCCTTGCTTATCCTGAACAAGTCTGGATCGCTTCAGCAGAACTATCTGATGATTAAATGCACGTACTATAGGAGGAGCGATTCATTTTGAGTCCGGTTGACCTGTCCACACCCTTAATGGCCTGTTTCATAATCACATAAACGCTCGCCATCGGACAAAATGGGTTCTTTTTTGTGTAAACAAGAAAGGCAATCAAAATTAGGTCTCACGATCTGATAAGACAAATCATTTGACAAAAAATAACTGCTGGCATTTCCTTCAGGACAGAGCTTTTATTCTATTATGATAAATGTTGTGCTCATATCTGGGTTGGTTAAATGACATTGCATGCTCCTTTTCACAATAACAATATCAAAAGAATGCAGTCAGATGTGTTCAACTGCACTTCTTTGAAACTAGATGCACTACCTGTTCTACTATAAACTTGTCATCAGGAAGAAAATATACTGTGCATTCTGAAACAAACAGGATTTCACACAAACACTTTTCCATTTTCAAACACAATATGCCTTTTCTTTTATGCCAAAAATCATTAGGATATTAAGTAAAGATCATGTTCCATTTAGATATTTTGTATATTTCCTACTGTAAATCTATCAAAACTTAATTATTTTTGATTAGTAATATGCCTAAGAACTTAATTTGCACAACTTTAAAGGTGATTTTCTCAGTATTTAGATTTTTTTTAGATTTTTTTTTTAGCACCCTCAGAATCTAAATAGCCGCATCTCAGCCAAATACTGTCCTATCCTAACAAACCATACATCAACAGAACGCTTATTTATCCATAAACTCCTATGGCTGGTTTTGTGGTCCGGGGTCACACATCTAAAAGTCAGATATGCATCTAAAAGTCAACTTATGTTTTCATTTTTAAATTTCCGCTTTGAAAGTGCAACAGCGAAAGAAAAAAAATCCAGGCATGAAGCCTGTAATTGTATTACAAGTTTAGTACACTAATTCAGCTTTACTGTAAAGTAAACAGCTTACAGCAGTTTTGATCACCATAAATCAGTTAACACTGTTTATGACAACACAAAAATATTGTTACAAAGCTTTGACAACCGAGCCAATTTTTCATCTAGTAAGATCAAATTTCTACACATGCATTGACAAATTTAGACTACATGTTCATAAGAATGCCATTTTCAAAGACTCTGACAAGCATTGAAACATCTACCCCAAACCTTTCGCAAAAACAAATAATAAATAAATAAGATAACAACACTAACAGGAAACATGAAACTAAACATCTGTTGACATGCAAGTTCTCAACACGCACAGCAATTGACTTTAAATTGGTAATAGACTACAGGTCACCCCTACACAATGTTATTATCAGATCAAGAAAAGAAAATAAAACCCGATACTCACTGGAGCACTGAATGTGTGTCTAACCCAGATTAAGCAGGCTAAGCACTAAGCGAGAAGTGCGTAACTTTCCTGACAGCAATTTAAAGCTGTGCCAGCCCTGATTTCAAAGTACACCCACTCATGACATCACAACATAGTTAACACTTAACATGGAGAGGAAACCGGCATAGAGAAGTTTGACGGTAATTGTCTACCACTTGGAAAAAAAACTCAAGACAGGATGCAAAATTTGGAACTTTCTGCTTTCCAAAAATGTTGAAGGGAAGGTAAATTTTCTCAATCTGCTTTATACATGCAATCCTCTCTAGTTTTCAAAACACAAGCGGATACTTGTTCCAAAGAAGAGACAAACTTTGTTTCCTGGCAAGCATGCATTACACTGGAATTGGTAATGTCTGAAACATTAGTCTCATGAGGGAAATGAATGAAAACACAAATAATTTAACTACTTCGAGGGTAAGAAAAACAGCAGAAAAAGGAAACTTACTTTGACATGGGGAAGTTAATAACAATACTTTAGTTAGAGCAGAACAAAACAGCCAGCATATACTAATAATAGACAACAAAGGGCATTTCAAAACATTTTTTAAATAAGAAAGAATTTGTATTAGATCAAAAAAGTGACAAAAAAATTCTCTCACAGAATTAACTTTTTGTGATTACTTTGACTTTATAAGTTTTAGTTTTTTCTGTTAAGTTTTTTTTGTTTTTCAAATGTGCCAGAGAAGAGCAGTACTTGTCCAAAATTATGTGACACACAATCATAACATTAAATAATGCAGCTAGACAAATAATAAAAGAAAAAAAACTTACAAATTACACACACCATTATATATGTGACCCTGAACCACGAAACCAGTCGTAAGTAGATCAAAGTTATCTATTTTTCTTTAATGTCATTAGGATACTAAGTAAAGATCATGTTCCATGAATACATTCTGTAAATTTCCTACCATACATATATCAAACTCCCTTTTTGATTTTTAGTAATATGCATTGCTAACAACTTCATTTGGGCTACTTTAAAAGCAATTTTCTCTATATTTTAATTATTTGCACCCTCAGATTACAGATATTCAAATAGTTGTGTCTCTGCCAAATATTGGCATACCCTAACAAACCATGTGTCGATGGAAAGCTTATTTATTCAGCTTTCAGGTGATGTATAAATCTCAATTAAAAAAATAAAAATCCTTATGACTGGTTTTGTGCTCTACAATATAACAAGACATCAAATTGTATTAAAAGTGTCCAATTTCTTTTGATGTTATTTAAAAACTCCAAAAAAAGGGGAGATTACTATGAGAATTGTTTTGCTTTAAGGCAGACAACATAGACACGTTGTCTGCCTTAAAGCAAAACAATTCTCATAGTAATCTCCCCCTTTTAAATATGAATAACAAAATATAAAACCAATTGATATCTAAATACGTTAAGGGAAAACTACGTTTTGTTTTGTCTGTATTTATCGTGCTGTAACAGCTGTGTCTTTTTAAATATGTCTAGTCTATAGAATACGATAGTGTTATCACAAGAAGTTAAGTATTCAAAAAGGTAGTCATAAAACCCTTCTATGTGGTTCACATAAGTTCGTAAACTAGTATGAGCAACGTTACGGAAGCCATTTCAATACAAGACACAACAAACATTACAGTACTTCATAAGTAACGTTACTAAATGAATTTCTTACCTCAACAGCATCAACTTCTAATCTTCCGTTTCCTTGGACACGACGTAAATCCACTAAACCTGTCCACGGACACGACGAAAAGTCCTCCGTGTTTGACTGACCTGAAAACAAAGCTAAACTCTAGACGCCGATGAAGTAGTGTTGTCAAGAGGACAGACTCAAATGTCCTGACGTACTGGACTGTCCTAAAGTCCACGCGCACTCATCTACTGTACAATAGGGAAACTTTGCGATAGGTTTGCTTGCTCTGTCGCACGTAACGCGACGCTAAGGCATCACTGAGACCCGGTTCGTCTGAGCCACGTTTGGACCGACACGCCAACATAGTTACGGACGCATGCTAGAACGTTTCAAAACGGCGGAATCAAGTAAACAAACAAAATTAAAAAAAATTACACCTCTATCCAGGGACTGGACTGGAGAGGCAGTCTACGCACTGCTTCTCAGGAAATACGTCACAGATATACGCAACGAGATGCGACGTCAAGACGCGTCCACTTGAGCGCGTCATGCGGTGTATGATTTGCGTGCGCCATCTGCTGGATACACATGTGCAGTTCAAAAACAAAAGTTTTTTTTAAAAGATTGTTAACGGAAATAGAAACAAATATAATGCATCACGATACAAAATTCTTAAAATACACACTACAAGTCAAAAGTTTTTCATGTTTTTTTTAAATAATTTTCTTCTGCTCACCAAGGCTGCATTTATTTGCTCCAAAATACAGTGAAAGCAATACATTTTTTAAAATATATTTACTATTTAAAATAACTGTTTTCTATTTTAATATATTTAAAAATATGACTCATTCCTGTGTTTAAACTTACATTTTCAGCATCATTACCCCAGTCTTCAGTGTCACATGATCCATCAATCATTCTAATATGCTGATTTGATGCTCAAGAAACATTATATTACTATTATCAATATTTAAAACAGTTGAATACTTTTTTTTCAGGATTTTTTGCTGAATAGAAAGATCCAAAGATCAGCGTTTAACTAAAATAAAAAGCTTTTGTAACATTATGCACTATGCCATTCAAAAGCTTGGAGTGAGTATTTAAATTATAGATTATAGAAAATAATACTTTTATTTAGTAAGGACTCTTTAAATTGATCAAAAGTGATGATAAAGACATTTATCATGTTACAAAAGACTTCTATTTCAGATAAATGCTGTTCTTCTGAACAGAGTAGCAAATCAGAATATTAGAATGATTTCTGAAGGATCATGTGACTGGAGTAATTAGGCTAAAAAATCAGCTTTGAAATCACAGAAATAAATTACACTTTAAAATATATTTAAATAGAAAACTAGTTACTTTAAATAGTAAAAATATTTCAAATTTGACTGTTTTTGCTATACTTTGGATCAATTAATTGCAGGCTTGGTGAGCAGAAGAGATTTCTTAAAAAAAAAAATCAGACTGGTAAATAAATATGTAAATATTGTATAGGGGTGATTTTTTTATATTTTATTAAAAGTTTGCAGGCTGTATCCATTTAAATTAAAGTTAACTTTTACATTTTTAACCATCTTGGTAAAATGAAGCAATTGGATATATAAAATATACTATTTTTTTCATGTTGTGTAACTACAATATCTGCTTAAACCAAAATAGTGCTCACTTTATTGTGGTATTTAGGTCTATTTATTGAAAAAAAAAAAAAAAAAAAAATTATATCTAGCTTTAAAATTGTGATTTTAATATTTTGTCCAATACATTTAAAATATACAAATAAGAACAAGAAAAATGTAATTATCAGAATTGACTGGAAAGATTGGTTTATTTGTTAGTTTTTCTAATTTATTAAATCATATGCATATTTCGACTATTTTCCTTTTAGAGTTTACCCAACCTTACAGACAACAACATAAAATAATAAATAGGAAATCGAAATATCTTCCAAAGTACCCCACTGTCATGTTCCTTATCCACCTTCTTTCCGTTTCTTCAACGCATAAGTTAGCCTATGGGTGAGACTTTCAGTTCATTAGCCGCTATAGGGAAATAACGAGAAGAATAACATGCAGGAAATGGTAAAACTGTTTGCACTACAAGCCAGTGTGTTTATAATTGAGACAATACATTAAAATAATATGATAAGACCAATTTGCAATATCAAGCAGCTATAATACAGCTATAAAAAGCTAGTGAGACTGGAAGCCAGACCCATACAATTTACAAGTGGCCATGCCCGCTCTTATGGAAAATAAGGTGGATAAACCTTTTTTGTTTTGTTTTGTATGTATGTATGCATGATACATGATACAATGCAATGATGCTGTATTCTGTATTATGCTACAACTTCTGTGGAAAAAAAACACAACACTGTAATTCACTTTGAAGCCCAAAACGTGTGTTGGATTTTATTTTTGCAGAATAGACTGCAATGAATCTGACCACTGGCATTTGACTTTATCATGAAACTCTCTGAGTATTTTAGAAATGTGAATATGTTAATTTTAACATTAGGCCTAGACACAACAGCGGTCTTCTTACCACTCCCCGAGTAGTATGAGGAATACAGCCCTTCAAGTTGGAATGCAAATTAGGCGGGTAAGTGCGTTCTCTCTCCAGTGCCCATCAATTAGATTGGGAGCATCTACCCACAGCTGACTTAATGATCCAGCTAATGAAGCTCCTGAAGCCCAAACTCATTATGGTCATGTCAAACGGGATCATGTTTCAAAGCGTATATTTCATATTTCCCTGCTTGCTTGTCATGATGGTAATATTCAAGCATCGTTGGTTTGATGACCAAAGGTCAAGCTATGTTTTATTTGTCAGTAGTCTTTGTGAAAGGCAATGTAATGGACTGACAACTCATTAAGTAGATCGACAGTTTGTTAGCTAACTATATTGCATTATGAATGCATTAGAAACTTTCTGAAAATCTTTTGCTACCTAACCCAAAAGCTATATAGTTGTGTCTGCAAAAACACTTGTTGCCAGTTAAAGGAATAGTTTACCAAAAATAAATAATTTGTTTGTTTCTTCATTAGAACAGATTTGGAGAAATTTGGAGAAAATCCTTAAGGCATTTTAACTTTAAACCATTGCTTCTGACAAAACTCCATAATCTGTAATGATGCTTCCTCCAGTCAAAAAGTCCATCCCATGTTGTCCTTTCACATCAAAATCCACCAACATATTTGTTTAGAATAATTTTCGCTTGTAAATAGTGCTTAATCTGTGTACATTTCTCTTCTTCAGCAAACTTTTTACTTCACAAGATGTTAACTGATGGACTGCAGCGGTATAGATTACTTGTGGATTATTGTGATGTTTTATCAGCTGTTAGGACTCTCATTCTGATGGCGCCCATGTTTAAAGTGCTTGTAATTTAAAAGATGTAAATCGATAGTTTTTGCATTTAAGTTGGCATTTAATAATAAATGTAAGAATTCAATCAAGAGGAACAAATAAGTTATAATCTTTATAATAGTATCCACAATGTACAGACAAAAAGTAATAAACAATTTCCGAAGCTGCCGGCAAACCATAACGATGGAGCCTGGTTCCTGCCTGCGGAGACAAATATATTTTGTAGTAAAATGACTCATTCAATCTTTTCATCCACCAAAGCATATTTAGTTAAGAATGCAAATGAAGACTTTGTTTGATCTGGAGCTGCACTGCTCACCTCTGTGCTCAAGCATGAGTTCGCCTTCATATTGGGCCATGCCAAGTGCTTGTCTTTGTTCACTGTCTAATTCCGCCCACTGCTCCTCTGTCACAGCACACGCTTGTTCAGAGCTCAGCCAAGACAGCTGCGTGGCACTGAATACCACCTGGAATAATGAGAGACATGCTTGATGAATAAATGTTGGCATCAATCTGGGGTCTTCCTTGCATTGATTGTTGGTTAGAAGCTCTCAGTTACAGGTAAGTCATCTATAGAAACACAAATGGCACATTAAAGGCCACTACAAGCAACTACATAAATGTATTAAAAATAAACTAAATAAGTACATTGCATACGTTTAACGCAGTACTTAGCTGAAGCACCTTTACAGCCTCAAGTCATTTTGGGTATGATGCAACAAGATCTGCTCATCAATAATTATCTGCCATTCTCCGCATCACCTCTTCACCTCTCAAGCTCTGCTCCTGAGCTAAATTTCAACTATTTCAGTTAGGGGATGAATACTTATGCATTGAAATCATTTAAGTTTTTTATTTTCAATAAATTTGCAAAGATGTTAAAAACCAGTTTTTTGCTTTGCCATTATGGTGCATGGAGTGTAGATTGATGTGGAGAATAAGTCATTTAAATCAGTTTAACATAAGGCAGCAACATAAAATGTAAAAACAAAAATGAAGGGGTATGAATACTTTCGCAAGGCACTATAATAAAGATATTCAGATCGGCATATTTTCAAAATCAGTGGATTGCTTAAACAAGCCACCAATAACTGACCTAAACTGGATGACCTGCACAATTATGCTGGTTAGGGTTCACAAGGTCTTGCTCAGATGCTTTTCTGGGGTCGTATTTATATAAGAAGTGTTACTGCATTCATTAACAACAAAAATTTATGTTTTCTGGCATAATAATGTGAAACTACAACCAAAAAGTTTGCCTGAATGTATATGACTGTAGCAGGGGTTCTGTAGAGAAGAGTAATTGAAAGGCACTGTTAAACTGTTTTTGGTTTGGTTTGGTCAAATATCATGGGCAAAATCCAACCATTTCAATAGGAATGATTGAGAATTTCACTTGAAGGATTAGTTCAATCCATAATTACATTTTCCTGATAATTTACCCCTATGTCATCCAAGGTGTTTGTCTTTCTTTCTCCAGTCAAAAAGAAATGAAGGTTTTTGAGGAAAACATTCAAGGATTTTTCTCCATATAGTGGATTTCAATGGTGGCCAATGGATTGAAGGTCCAAATTGCAGTTTCAATGAAGCTTCAAAGGGCTCTACACGGTCCTGGCTGAGGAATAAGGGTCTTGCCTAGTGAAACAATCAATCATTTTCTAAAAAAATAAAAACGTATATACTTTTTAACCACAAATGCTCATCTTGCACTAGCTTTGCATCCACAACCCAGTGTTTACAAAGCAAATGTGTAAAGAAAGGTAGCATTACAAAAAAGGTACAACAATAATGTCTGACCATTTTTTAAGTGATTTTTTACTCTACCTTTAATTTTTTACATAATGCAAAGTCACAGGTGCACATAACAGAGCTAGTGGTTTAAAAAGTACATACATGTTTTTTTTTTTTCTAGAAAACGACTAATCGTTTTGCTAGATAAGACACTTATTCCTCAGCTGGGATCATGTAGAGCCCTTTGAAGCTGCATTGAAACTGCAATTTGGATCCTCAAACCACTAATCCTTTTTGAAAAGTCCACTATATGGAGAAAAATCGTAGAATGTTTTCCTTAAAAACCTTGAAACACAATGGTTGACAATAAATTGCTCTTTGTCAATAGCATAGAGAGCTATAAAGCAATTCTTAAACAGAAGTCACTTTCAAACCAAGACTCTTACTCACTCGAAACTCTCAATCACACCAAATCATATTGGAAAGACTGTATTTCACCTGAGAAATTTCACAAAGTAGTTGTACATGTGATCATGCCCTTAAACAATTCACCAAATATTGAAGTTGTATGATGAACAGGAGGATACAAATCGAAAGAAAACGAATAAAACATAAATATCAATAACTCACAGCTAATTTTCTTGGAGGTATCAGGGTTATTGCTGCTGGCGTAAGTCCTTCCACTTGCTCTTTTATTAGTGCAGACAATACCATATCCTCTAGCCCAGCTGAGGAGACAGAATCAGTTTGTCTTATTCTTTTTATAAGTCTGCCTGTTTTTGCCATATGTATATTGTCCATTGAACTGATTGTAATGGAATCCACCGTCAGTACCTGCCAAAGTCCCAATCTCAGTGAAGACCTCAGAGCCCCAGCTGCTGACTGGACCAAAGCCCAGAGGATTGGATAGGCGTGACGTCAGCGCCTCGGTCTGCTGCTCAGAACACGGCAGTACCATCTCCCCCAGAAACAAAGCGGCCACGCTAATGGACACAAGCACAATGCTTTCAAAGTTTCTAAGGTGAATCATTTAGTATGACTTGTGTAAACTGATTTCCCCACTGACCTCAAGTTGAACGGGTCTAGACGGGAAATTTCAGAGGAGCTGAAGCCACAAAGCAGATGTCCGAAGGAAACAAGCTCAACCACACCAAGTTCTTCAGGCTTTTGTTTAAGTCGCTTCATTATACCAAGGACAACTGCTCTCATCTGTTTAAATATAAAAATGTATGTACTATTCCTGTTTAGGACTTCAGTCTAATCCGAATAACTGAAAACATACTTTCTTTGTGCTCCACCCACTGAGGTCCCCAAGATGGGCCACCACAGCCAAATTAGAGAAGTTGACAGCCTGTAGCTCTCTTTCACCCATTTCGGTCACTATGCAACCCAGCTCCAACACCTGTTCTGGTTTAAGCTGCCTCACTGGTTTGTACACCTAAAATAATGGTTGTTACAGTTGGGGTCAAAAGTATACATCCCCCTTTTAGAATCTGCAAAATGTTAATTATTTTACCAAAATAAGAGGGATCACACAAAATTCATGTTATTGTTTATTTAGTACTGACCTGAATAAGATATTTCACATAAAAGATGTTCACATATAGTTCACAAGAGAAAATAGCTAATATAATAGCTAAATTTATAAAAAAAGCCAAGTTCACAGCTATTTTTTGTTGTTGTTGTTTAGAAATAGTTGCTCATGAGTCCCTTGTTTGTCAGTTAAAATTAAACAGTTAAACTTTTATAAAAAAAAAAAAAAACTTTTTTTTTTTGAAGGTCAGGGTCAATTTTATCGTCTGGGAAACATGTCTTCTGTAGCCTCTAAAGAGCAGTACTAAATGAGAAAATATGATATTTAGGCATTATTTTTTCCTTCTGAAGCATCAGTGAACATTTGAACCTTCTGTAATAGTTGCATATGAGTCCCTCAGTTGTCCTCAGTGTAAAAGGATGGATCTCAAAATCATACAGTCATTGTTGGAAAGGGTTCAAATACACAAAAATGCTGGAAAACCAAAGAATTTGTGGGACCTAAAGGATTTTTCTGAAGAACAGCAGGCAGTTTAAGGCACTCATGAACAAATATCAAAAAACACAGCTGTGGATCATTCAGCTAAGAATCAAGGGGATGTAAACTATTATTTTCTTATCCAGGTCAGTACTAAATAAATAATAACATGCATTTGAAAGATTATTATTTCGGTAAAATAATTAACATTTTGCAGATTCTGAAAGGGGAAGTAAATTTTGACCAACTGTATATGAGATAAAGCATTTGATAATCAATAAACAACTTTTGGACAAGCAGAAGTAGCTTAACTGGTCTGAGTTCAATCCAAAGTGCATCACGTTGCTCAATGTCAAGTGAGTCGTCTTGACCAATGAACTCAACGCACGTCTTCAGCTCCCTCTTCTTCATTCGATTCAGCTGATAGGACCTCCAGGCCGATGGAAATGTCCCTTTAATGTCTGCACAGCTTGGAATGGGCCCTAGTAAACAACAATATATGATTTACCTTTCCGAAGGAGCCATATATGATATCTAATGGATTCTGTAAATGAATCCAGCACACAACTCACCCCTTCTCATCCACCATCGACCTTTAACGATCCTGTGGGTGAGACCGTTCATCTTTTCTCGTAGTCCTTTCAGGTCCAGACAAGCCTTTCCCACTTCGCTGTTTTTCCAAAGCCACTGGCTCATCAGGACCTGCTCAACTGTGTCTTTACCTAAATCACCCTTGAAGGACACAGGTAGAAGTTCAATGTGATGATATCCTGAGTTTTAGTTGAATGGAAAAGCCTGTGTTTTCCTTACCAGTGGTAGGGATCTTATCTGCTGAGGTGAAAGGGTGAACAGAAGTCTACCCACATGCTCGACATCCCCAACCGTCCATGTTTTCAGATCTCTGTTGCAAACAACAGGGGCTTTGTCAATTTCCCAGTACAGATGCAATTTGTACTTTGCTTGCAGTGAGGAACATTTTGCAGTTGCTGTCAGAACAAAGAGGTTGTCAACAACATGAAAATGGAATGACTTTGTCTCACCCCATCATGCTTCTCTCTGTGAGCAAAGCTGCTATTTGTCTGAAAGTGTCAGAGGGCAGGCAATATTGTTTCAGTTCCTCCAGTCGCAGTTTCAGAGCCTCTCGGTCCATGTGAGATAACACATCCCTGTCCAGGAAAGGCAGAAAAGGACCGAGCGTGTCCATGGAGGCCCCGGTGAGACCATTTTCAGAGATGCCCTATCAGCAGAAAAGGATTTTTGAACAATGTGTATTGTCTAAGTAATAAACCTCCTTTTTTAAAGAAATTAATACTTTTATTCAGCAAAAATGCATTATATTAATCAAATCTGCCTTTTGGAACTTTCTATTCATAAAAGAATCCTAAAAACAGTATCATGATTTTTACAAAAATATTAAGTAGCACAACTGTTTTCAACATTGATGATAATAAATAAATGTTGCTTGAGTACCAAATCAGCATATTATATAATTTTTGGTAGTGGTAGTGTACTTAAAATACTAAACAGTTATTTTAAATTGTAATAATATTTTATAATATTACTGTTACTAATTTTTTTTATCAAATAAATACAGCCTAGGTAAGCATAAATTTCTATCAAAAATTAGCGAACCCAAAATTTTGAACGCCACTGTATATGTCTTTAAAAACTGATTCACATCCGTACAATCCACATTTTTGGAAATGTATTTTCCACATTCTGAAACAGTAAAATTAGATTTTAGGGGTGCAACGGTTCAATGTACTCACGGTTCGGTTTGTATCACGTTGTCACGTTTTCAATACGGTTTGGTATGTGCTATGTTTAGGGAAAATTATATGCTATACTATACTATACTATACTATACTATACTGTCAAATAAAAATATATAAAATAACACCAAATAAACTACAAGCAACAGCACACATAAATACAACAGTAAAAATATTTAAAAAAAAACAGTGCTTTTCAGGATTTTAGGTTCAGAAATTGAATAAAGTAATCAAATGTAAAATAACATTGCATATTTGACTATAAAGTAAAGATGAATCTTTATTAAAGTTACAAAAGCTCAATCAAGAGCAGTAAGTTATTTCCTTGTTGCTGTTTGACTAATATTAGCAAATTGCTGTCACTTTAAAAGACATTTTTACGTCATTTTTGTGTGAATTTGTCCATTCAAACTAAATACTTCAAAGACAGCTTAATATTTACCCGCATTCTTAGACACGGTTATTGCGAGGCTAAAGAAGGTGAGGTACAATTCATATTTCTTTATTAAATAACTTAGAAATTAATTAGAAAACTTTCTGTGAGGCGTTATTTTACATACAGCACAAGTGAATCTCCGCAAGCTCTCTGTATTTCCATCTCAAAATGTTCAAATGGCTTTAAATCACCACATCGCGTCTGCAAGCGCGCTGCAAACTGCACGGTTGACAAAGGAATTGCCACAGTTTACATGCATCGTCACTAAAGTTTATCATTTGCATTTCATTTAGCCAATATTTATACCAATCAGCACTTCTGCGCTCTCCAGAAACGGTGCGCTCATGCAGACTCAATGGGCCTCGTTCATTAATCATGAGCAGAACGATTTTTTGTGTAAAAAAACAGAGAGGGACACTTAGGAGCAATCACGCCTGCTCCCTAAAAAGTCAGTATGTTATTATTATTTTTTTAATAATAGCTAGAGACGCCAGAATTATCTATTACATTCTGTTGTGCTCCTATGCATATGATGTTCAAATATGTTGTGCTATTGTGTGCTGAGGAAATCTCTCTCTTTGAAAGGCATTATTTTAAAAATGTGGTTTATGTGCCTTTTTTCTGTTTGTTTAGAGGAATTTGTAAACTGCAGTAATGAAATGATTTGAAATGTTCAACATTTTTTAGCATTATTTATTTTTGCACCAAATTACAGAGAGTAGTATGGATAACGTTATCGATAAGCAGTATCGTATCGGTATCGATAAAATGTAAACGATACCCATCCCTACCACAGAATCGATTGCAAAATCCACCGAGGTGGGCCACTTGCTAAGGGCCCCCAAAATGCTAAACATGCCCCTGGCTGTTATTTATTAAAAATATATATATTACAAATGTGTTGTCAGATTTAAGTTGAACTGCGGTCTTAGTGCGTGAGAACGGTACAGTTCGTTTTTTTACAAAGAACCGCTGCACCCCTGATTTAAAAAAAAAAATGAACTGGTGACAGTGGCAGCTACTGGTCACAATTCATCTGGGCTGTGAAACTTCTAAGAAATCTGTCACTGCATTGACTTGCAATCATGAAATGAAATCACGAAAATCTGCAATGATTTTGTGCTTACGAGCACATCGATGGCTTTCTCTGCTAGGGCTGTTTGCTTGTGTCGTGGTAGCTGGAGAAAGTCAATAAAGTGTTGTCGAACATGCTCCAGTACACTTATGAGTGAGGCGTTAGACAGGTGCTCCATCATGGTCAGCCTGAGAGACAAAATATAACAGTAGGACCATGCAAGTAAAAGAACAACAAACGAGAATCTGGGTAAACCACTGATCTTACGGTAATCTTGCAGCAAATGAGGGGTCCAAGTCATTTAGATCAATATCAGGCCGTTTCCGTAGCTCCACCACAATGCATTTCCGCTGTTGAAGGCCAACATCAATGTTGTTTATTTCCCACAGACATGCTAAAACATCCCTTTCATACTCAGTTGTGCCATATGCATACACTACCAGTCAAATGTTTTTGGACAGTAAGATTTTAAATGTTTTTTAAATAAGCTTTTATATTAAAAAATAGTTAATTAATTAGAAATATTTTTACTATTTAAAATAACTGTTTTCTATTTGAAAATAATATAAATATTTTAAAATGTAATTTATTCCTGTGATTTCAACGCTGATTTTTTAACATCATTAATCCGATCAGTGTCACATGACCCTTCAAAAATCATTTTAATATGCTGATTTGCATAAAATTTTACAAATATTTAAAAAATGTTACTGTTTTTTCTGTACTTTGGATTAAATAAATGCAGGCTTGGTGAGCAAAAGAGACTTCTTTAAAAAACATTACAAATCTGGTAGTGTATGTCATATACAATATTGGTAAGAAACAAGTGCCATGAGCTATGTTAAATCGTGTTTATAAAAATAAAAATATTATAATCTCAGCATTTTGCCTTTAGACAGCAAAGGCTTTAAAAGGCAATGTGTATATTAATAAGATTTCTCATATTCTTACCAAACCAGGTCTAATTCCTCCTGGCAACTTAGTGATGAACTGCAGCAATTCGGAAAAGCCTGACTCATTTACCCAAAGCCTCAGCCATTCACAGCTCATTCCACCAGCAATACGACCTAAATCTCTTTAGTGGAAAGAAAAAATAATAATTATGAATGTTACTACATTTGAAAACAACACCTATATAAAAAATAACGCAAAATATTTGTGCTAGAGATGCAATGAATTTCCAAAAAAAAAAACATATTTGGTAAGAATAGCCGAGCAGTCGACAATCATAAAGTATAGTGATGCTAGATATCACTTACAGTATTGACTCTCCTGTGATGTTTACGGTCCGCTGAATCATTTTGAACAGCATTTGAGCCTGTTGTGTCAAATACAACAAGCGAGTCTGAGAAACTGGATCGCCTTCAAGGTTGTATCTGATACACTTTTGGCTGAGACAAGGTCTCTTTAATGTGGGTGATTATTAATTTATATTCCCTGGTGGAGGCTATTGTACCACATTAAGATCAATTTGCTTGATGGCAGTTGAGGGGCTCAGATTATTAATTTACTGAAAGGCTCCTTTGAAGCATGACAAATAATCCACCAAAGAACCTGAGATCAGCTTTGTCTGGCAAGAGCAGTACAGGGCACTGAATGTAATGTACTAGAGCTGAACATTCAGTGCTTCTATAGTTTCTATAGTGAAAAGACACATTTAACATTAGAAAGGTGTAAAGTTCCTGGACAGTGTTAGCTGAAGTCTGTTTTTGTACATGATTTGATATGTGAGATACAAAATGCAAGTTTCCAAAAAAAAGTATGAAAATTCACTTGTACCTGTTGGTGAGACCATGGCATATGCTTATATGTAGATATGTGACGAAGGACTGTCTCTCCATCTAGATCGGACATTAATTTCTTCAAGGAGATGAATGGTAGAAGACATTGCAAATGCTGTGTTATATTTGCAGACGTGCGCTCCAGAGCCTTCAAACAACCAGCATGTGTTACACACCAACAGACCAAATTAAATCTAATGCACAAGTACAAATGTGCAAACTAAAAGTTCAAACCTGTTGGAGTGCAAAATGGACCATCACTCGATGAGCAGGTTCCAGGTCAGCCAGCATTAAACTCCAACACTGACAATCAGGCGTAGACTCAGGAACAACCAGCTTTCTCAAGAAAGAAGGCCCCAGACCCGGAAACAATGGCTTCAGTCTGCAGAGCGTGTTGGCACTGAACTAAACAGGATTGAGACCAGGATTGTGAATACAACACTCACTAAAGGTAAGCAGCATAATTGTACTGGTATAGCTTACATTTGTTTCTTCTGCTATTTTGTTCAGTATCTGGAATGCCTGCATTAAAGATAATAGAAAAGCAGATTCAGAATGATTTAGAATTAAGAATTTGGTTCTGTCCAGTTCATAAGTTGGAAGTTGAACTGTCCACACCCCAAAGAAAGTTCAACTGGAATGACAGGAAGAGAAATATATCAAAATATCTCTCTACATCTCTCTACACTCTTAAAAATACAGAGTTCTGGCATGATACTCTAGAATGCAGTCCGATGGGTCTAACTCAAGGCTGGAATACACTACACGACTTTTAAAATCTGAACAGATTTTAAAAATCTAGGCATCATACACTTGCCGACTTTACAAATGATTACAGAGAACAACTGAGCATCATACACTACACGATTAGGATCATACACTAACAGATTTCAAGTCATTCCGATCACAACAAACTCACGCAGAAACGCGCACCTGGTTGCAAGGAGACGCATGACAGATGTAACAAACATGGATGTGCAGGAGATGAGCGCAGTACTTTTTGTAGCGACTCTGTGTGCTGAATCAAAAGAAAAAAAACGAGCCAAGCAATGCGGTCTTTGGTGGGTAGACGTGGTCAGTATGGTCTCTATAGATTACAGAGGGAGTTAGAGGTAAATGTTTTATCTATGCTGATATATTGAGGCTATTTTGCTATTTATTAGTATGTTCTGTTTATTTACTTTTGTATTATTATTTATATTATTATTATTATAGTTTCAGTAGCGCTAGTTCATGTGTTCTAAAATCGGCTCAAAATATCACATCACCAAACATGGTTTGATAACCTCCGACTGGATGGAATCAAAATCTGACGCTGTAAAATCGGATCTGTGACCATCATACACATCCTGATTTTCTATTTCTATTTTCCTGAATCTGTCAGCTGAAATCGGCAGACTGGCTCTGACTTTCGGCAACTAGCGTCAACTTCTGCAGACTGGAAATAGAACGAAAATCGGGGCAAAAAATCGTGTAGTGTATTCCAGCCTTCAATCAGACAACATGACATCATAATCACATGGCACAACTGGTTGGTTCTCTCCTGTATCAGTAGCCAATGAGCTCACTGCTCAACATTCAAATACATGACTAGTGCTAAATGTAGCAGATTGCAGGATGCTTCAGAAACCCTCCACCTTCCCCAGCTCCACCTGTATAGATCTGCTACGAGGTGATTCATGTATGCTATGGGGGTTATTCATATATCGTCACCTTAGAATTATAAGGTTCTATCTGACATTTTTGTCAAAATTGAGTTATTCACATATTCTTATTTTGTGACAACTTATTTACATTATGTGATGTTTCTTTTGTAAGCTGTGTACATTTTAGCCCTTTTTTTAGAAAACAAAAATGGTTCTATCTACAGAAGTCTATGGAACGCAAATACTTTGAAGCTCAATATCTCAAAAGTGCTCAGAATGCAGATAAAACCTTATAATTCTAAGGCGACGATATGTTATATGTGCAGCAGCAGTATTTCTTACATGCTTACAGCAGCATGTTGTGGATGTATTGGCAGTAGCAAGTCTCTGTACTTGCTCTGCCGCAGCAGCAGCATAGCAGATCTATTCCGCCAGGACCAAATACATTAACCTTGTCATGTACATTACCATGCCAATCCCTCAGAGAGTTGTCATGACAGAAATAAAGTTTTTTATTGCCATCTTTGGTCCCACAAAGAACCTTTAACATCCATTTCTTCCAACTCTTCCATTTCACAAATATTTTTTTCACTCTTAAAAATAAAGGATCTAAAAGGGGATTTTCACAGCAATACCATAAAAAAACCCCTGGATCCCTAAAGATCCTTTAAGTGAACAGTTCCTAAAAGAACAATTTTTTATATTGTGAAGAACAGTGTTGGGGGTAACGCATTACAAGTAATGCAAGTTACGTAATAATATTACTTTTTTCAAGTAACTAGTAAAGGAACGCATTACCTTTTCATATCTGAGTTACTTTTTCAAAAAAGTAACGCCAGTTACTTTTAGTTTCCTTTTTTGTTTTATTAACCAATGACTTTGCTGCTGACCTTTGTTGATCCAATTCAACCGTACACTGCAAAAATACTTTTCTTACTTATTTTTTTTGTCCTGTTTCCAGTCAAAATATCAAAAAATTCTTAAATCAAGAAGGATTTTCTAGACAAGTAAATAATTATTTTCTTATTTTTAGAAAAAACAATTCAATAGTTTTTGCTTAGAACAAGCAAAATAATCTGCCAATGGGGTAAACAAAAAAAATCTAATTTCAAACAGGAGATTATTTTCAAGCAGTGTTTCAAGCAAAAACACACTTAATTTTGAGTTGTTTACAGAAAAAACAAGACAATAATTTTTACTTGTCTAAAATCTTTCTTGATTTAAGAATTTTTAGATATTTTGGCTGGAAACAAGACATTAACTAACATTTGTGCTTTTTTTCTCATTGCTGAAGAGTGTTGAACTTTCTTTTCCTACAGTTTTACTGTACAGACGTCAATTTAATTTTCCTTTAGCCTTAGCCTTATTCACTTCATTTCATTTTGTTGTTAAAGGGCTTTTACATTTGCTAAGAATCGAATGTTTTTATATTAAAAACAAACAAGCAAGCCTTGGCCAGATTTAAAAAGTAACGTGACAGTAATGTAACACATTACTTTTCATAAAAAGTAACTAAGTAACGTAATTAGTTACTTTTTAGGGAGTAACGCAATATTGTAACACATTACTTTTAAAAGTAACTTTCCCCAACACTGGTGAAGAACAAATTTAAAATCTAAAATCAATGAAAAAGATCAACGGTTGTGGAAGGTTCTTCAGGGAACCACAGATTCCAATAAAGATCCTTTATTTTTAGAAGTGTTCATAGTAGAAAAAGGTTCTTCAAATTAACTTTTTCATGAAAGTTTTTTTGGAGAACAAAAAATGGTACTTTAAAAGGTTTTTTAAACACTGACTTTTTCCATGTTTAAGTGCTATAATCGCGTTCCCAGCACACCTACCAACCCAGAAAACGTTGAAAAGGACAACCCAATAACTTTGTTTTGGTAAACCTTTTTTCTGTAAGCATATGACAAAGGAAGAGGATCTTATTATAATATGACTGCCCCTTAATCTACATGTGTCCACCAACATTGTTTTCGCAAGCGACAACAGTGTACTAATGCCATGGAACATTAGTTTTTGTAATTGTTTTTATAACTTGTATGATTTTAACATAAGCCTTTATGTATTTGACAGTTTCAGCGCAATAAAACATGAAAGAGAACGTGGTTTAGTACCCGCACATGTGTCCATTTAGAAAACCGTATATCAAAAGTTTCAACTAATATGGTTTAAACGCATGGTTTTAGCACGACAGACATGATAAGCAAAACCAAACAGATGTTTTTTTGTCAGAGTATCTGAGTTATGAGCTGTAAAGGCACAGCCTTATTCTAGAAAAGGGGGCGGGGGGCAGCAGCTCATTTGCATGTAACAAGACTTGTGCAAAAACTGCATGTTTCTGCTTCCACTTACAATAGCCATTTTCAAAATGACATAATAAATGATCTGTGGGGTATTTTGAGCTGAAACTTCACAGACAC
Source organism: Cirrhinus molitorella (assembly GCA_033026305.1). Lineage (NCBI taxonomy): Eukaryota > Metazoa > Chordata > Actinopteri > Cypriniformes > Cyprinidae > Cirrhinus > Cirrhinus molitorella. The sequence continues at coordinate 9,176,019 of CM065118.1, read as the reverse complement.
ATTCTGGGGACACCTGAGGAGGTTTATTAAGCTCAATCAGGTTTATTAAATAAGGGAGACATGCAAAAATATGCAGAGCACGGTGTCCCCAGGACTGGAATCATTACCAAAAACCTCTATTTGGAAATGTTATTTTTAAGAGGCCATTAATCAATAATTCATTCAACCATTTAAGTTTTATTCTACTGTGCTTACCTGTGAAGGTGGGAAAGTTGGCATACCCGGCAGAGTTACCAGATCCAACAACTCGTTTGAGGACAGTGGCTCCAAAAATGAAGCACCCATTTGTGGCAGCATTCCATGTAATGAGGCCATTGCTGAAGTTGATAGAATACTGGCATTTAAAGATTTAAGGGCTGCCCCAAGCCAATGTGAGAGCTGTGGATAAAAGAAGTCTTCATGAATAACACCTGAAACATTTTTGCACAATGCACAAATTCCAGAAAATCAAGCCTCACTCTGCCATTTGCACTGACGTGTCCCTCTGATACACATTGTGCCAGCTGCTGCCACAGGACAGGTGAGAGATTTGATGAAGACAATAACTGTTGTAAGTCCTCAGAGTTCAGGTAACATATGAGAACTCCTAACCTGTTGCAAAAAACAGGGTGTCTTGTATTTTTTTTAGACATTTCTAAATATAAATTACTATTGAACTTGAATTTGTACCTCATTATGTTGTCACTTGTCAGGTTCTTGCCCCTTCCGAGGACAGTACGGAGCACATGACGCCCCCTGGTGGCATCCAGACTGCTGTTCCCCAACATCTCCATTAAGGGCGTGAGCTGTAGGTCAAGCATTTGTATATTAATATCAGTATGTGAAATGTAAAAAAGCAGGATCTTCTGATGGAGACGTACTCACTTGTTGAGATGTGAGCTGCTGAAAGTGACTGACTGGGAGATGTGGAAGTAAAGGCAGAATGGAGCTGAGGAAGTATGGAGGCCACAAAGGCACATCTCCAGCTACGCTGGACTGCAACAGGCGTTTTACAAAGGCTTGTTTTTGTGGAGACTTCATCTCAGAGCTGTGATCACTAATGGCCATCAGTCTGAAGCGAGTAAACGTAATAATTGAATTATGAGGACACTGGGCTAAATCATGAATTATAGTTTCAATATGATTCACTTACACACTTTCATTGACCATGAGAGAGGCAGGGAAGGTCATAATGTCTGAGACAGACATGTACGGTATAAACTGGGAGAGGTCGATGAAAAGCTCTGGTGTTACACGAGGAAACTTGTGAATGAAAGCAGCTGTCATGGTTTCCATAGCCTCTTGTTCTTTTGGAGAGACCTGTGAATGGCACAAGTATATGTACTTCTAAGTAAGGATGTAATGTATATCGGAACTATGTTGATTACTGGATGGCATTAGACAGTATCAGTCAGCATTGGATATTCAATATACAAGCATTGTTTTTTATTTACCTGTATGGTTTCCACTTGAAGTTGATCCCAACTCTGATGAACGTGGGAAAGGAATCTTTTCACAGCATCTTTTTCCGCCGACATAACCACACTGCGAATACTCTCTCTAGGCATCTGCAGGTACTCCTTTGAGTGTATAAACATCAGAATTAGACACTGACAAATGTGCGCTGACAAAATAGTGCAGTTTTGCGAGGAATGCCTGTGGGTGAACTCATCAGGGCTTAACTCATCAATTTTTTGCTTAATAATGCAAAAGGGTATGCAGAAAATTTAAATAATGGCTACAAAAATTATATAATCATAATAATTAATATAGCTGCAAGAAGCAATTATCAGGGTTCAAGCACTTTAAGGCATTTAAACACATGAAAAAAATATATGTATATTACTTAATATTTAGCAAGCCTGTAACCACTTAAATGTGGCCCGATCTCCCTAAAACTTTGCATGCTTGTTTAGAAGCCTAAGTTTTTCATTTAGGCTTTACAGGCTTTTGGGTATATTTGGGCAGACCCCTATTCTAAATGATTTTTAGAAATTGAAATATTTTTCAATCATTTACAATCAATCACAGCAGTGGTTCTAGACAGAAAGTTGTTCGGAAAGAGTATCATTGTATGATATGAATATTGTGTGTATGTGTAAAAATCTGTGCAATATACAATCGTTTACGTCGCTGAAAAATATGATATCACCCCCCAGTGACTGATTTCCTTCAAATTTCTCACAGACCTTTAGGGCCGTGAGTCCAACAAGCCAATCAAGTTTTGTTCCGATCGACCTCCATTAAGCTGGTCTAATAGGTGCTCAAAGTTCAGCATGTTTTTTGAGGTGCACAAATGTCCTCATATCCACTTGTGGTACTTTAGTCCAAGAACTTGCGTACAAATTCTCATGTCAATAGGACAAACAGTATGTTTTTTAATGTAGTTTTGGCCATTTTCATGTTTTTTTTCCCTCGTACAGCGCCACCAAGTGGCCACGGTCCACAGCTTTTTTCATGTGACCTCAAATTTGGCAAAGATATCTTATTCCGTTCAAAAGTTTTAGCCATTTAAGTGAAGGCAGCCCGCCCCTTGTGAACATTTTGGTGTCAGTTTGCGAAGAAGGGTTGAAAGTTGATATTCACTCTCCAGAGAATCTTCCGGTACTTGTTTGGTTCCGCTTAGGTGAAAAACCTAGGACTAGTTAGCAAATGTAAGCTTTTCAAAAAAATCTACAAATCTACCCGAAAATTTCACCGAAAATACTGAAATCGGCATGCGTTTTGTCCGGCGTGAATCAACGATTCCAATAAAATAAGACACTTAAGCCTGCAATAAACTGTTTAGGAGTTATGAGTGATTTCGCACTTTTGATCGCTGCAGCGCCCCCATCAGGCCAAATGGGGCGAGCCTTTGTGACGTTGTAGGCAGTGTGAGTACTACCAGCCCTCAAAGTTTCAAGTCTCTACGACTAACGGTTTGGTTTTGGTTTGCCCGATCATTTTTACGTGGAGATCGCTGATCCTTAGCCATTCTAACAATTACAACAGGGTTTCAGTCTTACGCGCTTGAACCCCTAATGATAATAATTGTAACAACCAGGGTGCGATTTGCCGGAGGGGGAGGGTGGGGATTCGCGATCTGATTGGAGCGCTTCGAAAGAGTGAATCATTTTGCGACGCAGTGGTTGATCTTTGCTGGCTTTATATAATTTATTCGTTGTTTGAAATGAAATTGTCTAAAAAGAAAATGTGCAATGTTAACAGATTACACTAATATTAGTTTTCAAAAGCATCCCCTCCTCTGCTTTTTTCACAAATCGCACCCTGGTAATAACTATGAAAATATAAATGGCTTACATTTCATATTTCAATAATTTCTTATGATTTTAGCATAACGATCATTTTACAGTCATGTCGTCTTTATAACATCATGTTTATGGGATCCACAAATATCCTCTCTGTAAACACTGTTTAAAAGAACCATTTTTAATAATCTTAAGAACCTCTATCCACTACAGATAACATTTTGTGCAGTGGAAAGGTTCCAAGGAAGTTAAAGGTTCTTTATAGAACCACACCAATAAGACATAAGAGCCTTTATTTTTGAGAGTGTATTTTAAAAATAGTATCCCATGTGATGGGATATATTTAAGGCTCTTTGGCATCAAAAAGCTTGAAAACCCCTAGGTTTAACTGACTAGATAATTTACCATCAGAAAGAATGAGTTATACCTGCATTAAAAATCTTAAAGCAGAAGAGTTGCCCTCCCTCTGAATGAGATCCCACAGGACAGGCTGCTAGGGAGAAAAGCCTTTGAATCTGAATGCATTAAACGGAATCCATGGTAATATAACAATAAAATAATAGCATGAAAATCTATGCAACTTTTAAATGTATCACATACACTGAAACAGCTTAAAAGATCTTCTTTTAAGGTGTAGTTTTGCTCTCTCTTCAAGAAGACGGCAACAGTGTGAAGTACACTTATTGATGCATCGGGCCGTAGCGTAGCCCAGAAGGAAGCATTGTCCTGGAGGCTGGACAGAAGAATGGCCTGACCCAAGCTTTGACGCACCTCTCGTTCCCCCTCATCCAAACCCGCTGAGAGCCCCACCACAAAGTCCAACACTCGAAGCACATAGCTCACCGTAGCTAACCAACCCGTGCGTTCATCCACTGCTCCTTCGCACAGAGTGAGCTTATGAATGGCGTCTTGTAGAATGGGCAAAGGGTTCACGCAAAGTTGAGAGGTGTCAAAGTCATACGGTGCTGGCAGCATGTCAAACAGCTTCTGGAGAACGCACTTGGCGCCTTGCTTGTCTTCAGAATTCAAACAGTAGTCTAAAAGTGAAGGTTGCTTTGGAACCAATGTAAGATACAGTGTGGCGTTTTTGCAAATGTAGGCTTTCAAACCAGCTTTGCTGCTGCAAATCTCAAGGGTGGTGGTGTTCATAAAATGTTCCTCTTTCCAGTTCACGTAATCACAGTTGTCTTTGGGGGCACTGTGAAAGTGATAAGGGATGACTTTGGAGCAGTACTCTGCTGCCCAGCTCCCATCTTGAGGTATTTGAGATGTCTCATTTCCACACAAAGAGGCAATAAGGGCTGTGTTATTGGGAAGAAAACACCTTCTAAAATCCTGGGCGGTTAGAGTTTTGCTGCTTAGCAGTGTTAGGCAGTCCTCAGTGGCGTCTGGAGGAGATCCCACAGAAACTTCATTGGAGAGTTGAAGACAGAGGTCATCAATACTTGACTGGTTGAGGTACTGGTAATCCTTTGTAGCTTCTACCTGAGAAATGTTTACAGAATGGTGATTACTAATCACTGTTAATTTTGACAGCACACTTTGATTTAGTCATAGTCTTTTGACTAAAATGCCATTTAGTTTAGTCATATTTTAGTCATCTGAACTGTTTTTAGTTTTAGTCTAGTTTTATTCGACTAAATATCACAAGATTTTAGTCGACTAAATCTACAGTAAATTTAGTCAGCTAAAATGTTATGAGTTTAGTTACAGTGCAATGCATTTATTAAGAACAGCTGTCAGTGTGAAACCTTGTCCAAAGATGTTTTTGATATATTTTTAACACAGAAGGACCACCTCTCATCGAGGAGCATTCAAGTAGGGCTTAAATATGCCATGGAGGGATATATACGTAAATGATTTTAAATTAAATATGGTGAGTAACATCAAGTTGGAATCAAGGGTTTACAGATCGCAGTGCAAACGGGAGAAATGTCATGTTACGATCGTCACGATCGCAGAACATCCAGGATCAAAAATGTTCATTTACCGCTGTGTAAGATTCATTATTTTACATTTAACCAGTTTAATATGGAGAGGCACTGAAATGTAGACCTTCGTTTATGTGTTTTTGACCTACACTGTACATGACGCGAGTATAGTTAGTATGTTAGCATGGACTCACTAACGCTACCTAGTTTTAGCCAGAGATATTAACAATATTAACAGACATTATCTGCTTGAGCAGATGGAAAAAGGCCACTTAATGAGAGTATGACAACCAGAAAATGAACTTTGAATAATAAAATAAATTCCAAATTCCATTGCCAATTCTCTCAGGATACCTGGAATCAGTGTTACAAGTACCTAAGGCACATTGTTTTATTGTTTTTGTAGCATAAACACCATCAAATCAATGAGAGCTTCGGATCTTCCAATGTTTCTCTATGACGTTGAAATCTACAGATGTCTGAGGTTCAGTCTCCCTGCAGCTGATACTCAACTGCCATTGGCTCATTTGCGTTCGAGGGGAGGGGCTTACCGATAGGTCGATTGTCGTGAATGTGCATCAAAGACTGACACTGAAGAAAAGAAACTGTTTTTCTTTGTCTTTGTGCACAAAAAAAAATTGTCTTTGTGCACAAAAAGTATTCTTGTAGCTTCATAAAATTACAGTTGCACCACTGATGTCACATGGACTATTTTAACAATGTCCTTACTACCTTTCTGGGCCTTCAACGTGGTAGTTGCGTTGCTGTCTACGCAGGATCAGAAAGTTCTCGGGTTTCACTGAAATATCTTAATTTGTGTTCAGATGAACGAAGGTCTTAAAGGTTTGGAACGACATGAGGGTGAGTAACTAATTTTCCATTTTTGGGTGAACTATCCCTTTAAAATCATTCATAGAAACAAACTATAAAAGTAACTCAAAGTACCTGATGTGCATGTTGCAGCCAGAATGTAGAGTTGGCACACACTGTTCTGTTAAACTCGTGAGCGAAGAATTCGCTGCAAATGTGAACCCAAAGAAAATCTTCCTCCGCTGCTGAGAGGTACCAAGCAGCATCAGAGCAAGTCGCGTGCAGATCTACCCCAAAATGGTTGACTTCAGGATCCTGTGAGCCACTCTCTCCATCGAAAAGATTACAGTAGAGGAAGACAGTAAAATTCGAGACACCAGTGAGACCAGGAATAGAGGCATTACAGGCAGCTTCCAGAATCTCTGGTGAGGGGTCTGAATCGCTCTGCTCTTGGACTTTTGGCTGGGACTGGTGAAGTTTAGGTCTTCTAGATGAGAAAGTCCTTGTTTCCTCCTCTGAAGAGGGGCAGGTCATCAAAGACGGCCTGCTGGGTAACCCATCTGACCTGAAACCCATCGCTTGAGCATTCCATGTCAAGTTATGTCTAATTCCCCTGTACAAAGAGGACAACGAAACTGTTCATTTACAATAATCTTTGTTATACACTTATAGTTTAATAATTTAAAGTCTTGCTAATTATCATGACACTTACCACAATATTAACTGCCTGAGGTCACCTTTACAAAGAAACAAAAGTGAATGGAAAAGTTCTGGGTGAATAGTTTTATACAAATCACAGATGATAGCAAAGCACCGTTGATTAATTGAGGAAAATGGAGAGCCGGGTCCTGTATTATACAATTGGCCTTGATGTAACAGCATAGCTGTGCACATAATACCAGTGGTATATGGTTACCGACATAAAAGAAACAGGAGATTATCCAGGCTATAGGATTTAGAGTAACAAAGATCTGGTTAATGACTAGCAATGCCATTGTGATTTCGGTCAGGGTCGTGCGCCATTCAGAATTAAATTGAAGATTCATTTTAAAATCACATTTAATTTATCCATTTGAATTGAAGTAGAAAGTAGGATGAACAACAGCAGTTAAAACTATTCAAATGTGAAGTAGAAAAGTTTACATACGCTTGATTCTTAATACTGTGTTGTTACCTGAATGATCCATCCTGTGTTTTTTTGTTTAGTGATATTGCATTAAGAACTGAAAACTTTTTGAATTTGAAGATCAGGGTTAATTTTACTTATTTTGTCTTCTGGGAAACATGCAAGTATCTTCTGTATCTTCTAAAAGGCAGTACTAAATGAAAACAATAGGATATTTAGACAAAATAAGAAAAATGTACACATCTTCATTCTGTTCAAAAGTTTTCACCCCCCAGCTCTTAATGCATCGTTTTTTCCTTCTGAAGCATCAGTGAGCATTTGAACCTTCTGTAATAGTTGCATATGAGTCCCTCAGTTGTCCTCATTGTGAAAAAATTGATCTCAAAATCATACAGTCATTGGAAAGGGTTCAAATAGACAAAAATGCAGAAAAACCAAAGAATTTGTGAGACCTGAAGGATTTTTCTGAAGAACAACAGGAAGTTTAACTGTTCAGGACAAACAAGGAACTCATGAACAGCTATCACTAAACAAAAAACACAGCTGTGGATCATTCAGATAACAACACAGTATTAAAGTAAACTTTTGAACAGGGTCATTTTTATAAATTCAACTATTATTTTCTCTTGTGGACTAAATGTAAACAACATTTATGTGAAATATCTTATTTAGGTCAGTACTAAATACAAAATAACATGCATTTTGTATGATCCCTCTTATTTTGGTAAAATAATTAACATTTTGCAAGGTGTGTGTGAACTTTTGACTTCAACTGTAGATAGATAGACAGAGACAGACAGACAGACAGACAGAGAGAGAGAGAGATAAATAGATAGATAGACAGATAGATAGATAGATAGATAGATAGATAGATAGATAGATAGATAGATAGATAGATAGATAGATAGATAGATAGATAGATAGAATGGCAGAACAATAGATAGAATGATAGATAGGATAGATGGATGGATGGACAGATGCATAATGGTCAGATTGTGTTTAAAGTTGCAGTATTATACTTGCCTACAGAACATCTTCCATGGTGACTGTACTGTGGTTCGCCCACTACGCTGCTGACATCATCCAGCAGTGCCTTGGTCATATGCGACACTTTTCTTCTCAGATTACCATACACGCTGCGTCCGACATTGTGCAGAAACCCATGTCTGAGGTTATCCAAGCCCTTCAGGAGGCCAGGATTACGCTCCGCAAACTGCACTGCCCTTTCCCCTGCGCTTGACCTTGACAAAGCCTGAAGAAGCAGAGCCTGCATAGAAGCCAGACTCTCCGAATCAGTGCCCGACTGGTTCAACAAGAGCTGCTCCTCACGGAGCACCTCAGGTGGCACGAGGAAGGGTTTAAAACGCCCAGTAGAGAGTGCGGCATCTCTCTGACTGCTTTCCACACTCACAGGGTGCAGACTGACCATGGGTTTCCAGTTCCTGGTCTCCATGAAGCTAATAAGCTGCTCAAGCCAGCTCAGGTTGACGGCACAATCATTTCGTCCTTTTAGGACACAGATGAAACCCTGGAGACCTGCGACGGCCTGGCCGTACGTCCCGCTGACTAGAGCCTGAAGAACAGTTTCGAGCAAAGCGCTGATGGTCTTCCAGTTCTGGGAAATGAAAGTCAAGATAGGTTTTTGGGGCTGCCGTTCAGTGAGGGTTAAAATGCTTTGCACCAAGCCCAGAAGTCCATTCCAATGTGGGCTGCCCCGAAGAGACAGAAACAGATCCTGAAGCCTGAAAGTGGGTCGAGGAGGACTTTTCCCATCCCATAACCCGAGCGACGTTTCCCTTCCAGTCTGAAGAAGAGAGTAGAGTAGGTTCTCCCAAAACTGGTCTTCACCAAAAGGTTGCTCACGATCATCTAACTCAGCGCTCATCTCTTGCAGATACATGGAGATGTTATAGAGGAATCCTGAGAGCCTGTTTCGATCAAAGGCTTTGCTTAAAAATGGGAGACTCTTGTTTTTCCTTGGCAGGACACCTAGAGATTTGAGGCCTCCCATTATGCTCCTCGCTATGGAATGAATTTGTTGATCTTTCTGTCTTTCTGCTGGAGGTTGTACTCTGTTTGGATTCCATCCTCCACCCTTCCTCCATATCTCAACAAGCCCTTTCAAAATCACCTCTTTCTGGTCCTCCTTTTTGCTCGCTAACATGAGAGAAACATTGAGATAAGTTAAAGTGTGAAACAAATTGAGTCATTGCACAAACAAACAACAGGAACAGCCAGTATTGTCTTACCTCCAGCAATGGTTGATACTTGTTCCAGTATGAGCAAAATCACTACAATTCCCAACTTGGCCATCCTAAGCTCCTTTGCCTCAAGGTAGAATAGACAAAGTCATTTTGTTGTCTTTGTAAGACTGCATTTGTCCTCCTTTAGGAGCTGACGGAGACATTCAGAGCGTAAAGTGTCACACTGTGGAGTGCACATGAAATCTTAATGACTATCCACTGTCACTTGGCTAAACTTTCACAAAGAAAAGTTTGCCACTTTCTAAACTAAACAATAGGTTTTTTTCTGTTATTGAAATAAATTAGTTTTGCCTTTAAAAATACACATTTAAGTGCTAAAACTAAATGTTGGAATGGATTTCGTGCATTCATTAAAAAACTATTGCTACAAATTAGACTGTAAAAAACATACCTACATCATCTTTGTCTTAAAAAACAAAACAAAATGTAGACATTGGTAACACACAAATAGAAATTAAAGGATTTGTAGTACTTACAAGCGTTTGTATCCGTGTGAATAGGATTGCTGCAAGTGTGTGCAAATTATTTCTCTGTCCTACTCTCTACATCCTTCTCTCTCAGCATTTGTCACTTTTTGATCCACTCCCCCTCCCAGTCTTTGAGATTCAACTGGATCCTCAAAAGCCACAGCCTCATGTTTCAGCGACATCGTCCCGTCATGTGCCAGCTGACTGTGTGCTGGAGTGAGAGGCTAGAGGCTCAGAGATGTAATTTGAGAAAAGAGAAAGGCCAAGGAACTTTAAGAGGGTATACTCTTGTATCACAAGGCAATTTCATAGTAATTAAGATTAAAGCAGTTACACAGATAGGTCACTACTTTCGACTGAGGCTAAAACAGGCCACTGTAGATATACAGTAGATAATGCACTTGTGCTGCATAATAAATAGGCAAATCATATAACTGTTCTTTCAATGACTTCTAATGGAGATGTCCCAAAAAAAAATTTAAATCCAGTATTTTCAGGGTGTTAATTTCCAGTGTTGTTTTAGAATTATTTACCACAGTATATGAATATATATATCGTAGTATTTATTAATATTTTGAACAAGCTTTCAGTTTTCTATTATTTATTTTATTTTTTAATCTAAGTTTTTTTATCAAATATTTTATTTCAGCTTTATAATTACACTTACCACTAGTGTTATTTTAGTATCTTTATATACTATTACAGTATTTTTTTTATTAGCTTTTATTTTTTTAAATTATTATCTTCCATTTTATTTTAACGTTTAATTGTTTTAAGTTTTCTATTTAATATTTATTCATTTTATATTTTTATTTTACAGCACTTACTGACCAGTGTTTTTTAGTATTATTTATATAGATAGCATTGTAGTTCTTATTATTGTTTTGAATTAGCTTAAATTATTAGTTCTTATTTTTATGTATTAGATTTTAATTAGTTCTTATTTTATTTTATTTTAATTTTAATTAACATATTTCATTTTTAGTGCAGGTTTTTGTACATTTGTTATGTGCTTTCATGAATGTTTTGTATTAGCTTTTTTAAATTATTAGTTTACATTTATTTTAACTTTTATTTGTTTTGTTATCTGCTTTTTAATTTTTTATTATTATTTATATTTTTACTTAGCTTTTTTTATTTATTTCAAACTTTTAAACTTACTTATTTTAATTCACATAGTTGCCAAGGCAGAATTTCTAATTTCAGGTTTTTTATATAATATTTACTCATTTTATATTGTAATTATGGCACTTACTGACCAGTGTTATTTTAGTATTATTTATATAGCAATGTAGTACTTATTATTGTTTTGAATTAGCTTAAATTATTAGTTCTTATTTTTATTTATTAGTTTTTAATTAGTTCTTTTTTATTTTAATTTTAATTAACACATTTTATTTTAGTGCAGGTTTTTGTACATTTGTTATGTTAGCTTTTATTTTTTTATTATTAGTTTACATTCATTTTAACTTTAATTAATTAATTAACTTTAATTTAACTTAATTAAACTTTATAATTTAACTTTATAAATTGTTTTGTTATCTGCTTTTGTCATTTATTATTATTATTATTAATAATAATATTTTTACTTTGATTTATTTATTTATTTATTTATATTTAACTTATTTTAATTCACATAGTTGCCAAGGCAGAATTTCTAATTTCAAGTTTTTTAATTTTAAATTATTAGTTATTAATTATTATTAATTAAGTTATTATTATTATTTTCATTTATTAGTTCTTTATTACTTTTAATTTATTAGTATTTTATTAGTTCTTAGTTTATTTAATTTTAATTTTAGTACAGGTTTTTGTACATTTGTTGTGTTTTTGTCATTTTTATTTCAGTTTAAGTAGTTTTAATACTTTAAATTTAATCTATTTAGTAGTCAAAGCAAGAATTCTAACTTAAGTTTTTCATCTCATTTTTTTATTTTATTTCAGTTAAACAAAAAAACTCAGCGTTTTTTCCCTCAAAATCTTACATTAAGCACTTAATCAGAATTGAATCACTATGAGCCCTATTTTATTCTTCAATCTGACATCTCATGAGGTAATTTTCACCTGTGCCAACACTGACATAAAACGCTACCCTTGTCCTGGTGGGTATAGTTTTACTCATGTGGCAGCCAGCAGGTCGCCTACAGCTGTCATAAAACAAAAGTGTCCCTAAGCCACCGTCAGCACACAATCAGGCCCTTCACTGATGTTCAAAATCATCTCGCTCTTGTCTGAGACCTGTCTACAGCAGCTGAAACCTGAGCGGATTGAGTGAAAGGCCTAGCACAGCCTCCCCACAAGCCTTTTAATTCTGTGTTGCTGTCGCCTGCAGCGGAACAATAACTTCCTCTTGTATTATTGATGCCTGAGGGAGCGGCGGTCACTCGGCGGCATGGAGCTCAGTTGGCTGCGGGAATATTAAATGAGAAACTTTACTCCTCATTCCTCTGACTAACTCCACTCAAATCGCACACAGCAGTGAGCCTGTTTGTTTGCTCTGACGTGCATATGACTAAACTATGCTCAAAAAATATAGCTAAGGAAAAAAATCTTAGATGCTGTCTGACTGGATGACTGCCAAAAGAGCTTATAGAACCAGAGCAGACAAACTCCAGACATGAACCTTAGCTTAAGTCTGTCTTAACTTACACATATATATGTGACCCTGGAAAAGGTCAATTTTTAAAATTTGATTTATATATAATTCTGTTGATATATGATTTGTTAGGCTAGGACAACATTTATTGAGACATAAATATTGAGAAAATCGCCTTTAAAGTTGTCAAAATTAAGTTAGCAATGCATATTACTAATCAAAAATTATGTTTTGATATATTTAGATAGTAAATTTACAAAATATCTTAATGGAACAACGTCTTTACTTAATATCCTAATGATTTGTGGCATAAAAGAAAAACCAATCATTTTTGGCTATTGCTACAAATAAACCTGTGCTACTTAAGACTGGTTCTGTGGTCCAGGGTCACATATATTTACTCACCAAACATTTTTAGGCCATTATCTTCACACCTCTGAATCATTCTTCTCCGTCTGGTTGGGACAATTAATTCCTGCATACCTAAAAAAAAATAAAAAATGCTATTTTAAGAACCATTTGTTCCAGTAGGAAAAAGACTAGCAATTCACATGTCTATAGTAGCCTATATATAGTATTTAAGTTCCATACGTTTTGTTTGTGTGGTTTCATGCACTTGTAAGGTCAAATATTTTTACACTTAGAGAGCAAAAAATCATTCTTGAAAATACATAAGAAATGAAAAAAGCAAGCCTCAAGAATGGTCTTATCTTAAAACGTAAGAATTCAAATTCTTAAAAATATTACAAATAACTTCTTGGATGTAAATAACAAGCTGCTAAATCATATAGAGAAGGACTTAGAGCTACTTTAATAGTTAATAATTACTTAGAGTTATTTTATATGATTTATATAATTAAATAATTTATATTATTATTAATCCATTACACAGAAGCAATTTTAGTTTAACAGTTATTATGAATCATTTATTTTATATGATGTTGATATATACAGATCGTATGTAATGTAATATAATTATATAATATAACAATGTAATATAATGCATGTAATAAAAATTAGCTGTAGAATCAATAGATAACACTTAAAACATAACTTAAATAAATTAAGTTAAAAAATAAATTAAGGAAAATTAAGTTGATAAAATGTAAGAAAGTTTTAAGAAATTTAAATTTTTATTTTTAGACTAAAGCAAGATAATTTCTTTTATTTGTCCCCTTTCATGAACAAGTACTTTTTTCATTTTAAATGCATTTAAATTCATCATATTATTCAATGTCTTAACATTTAACATAACCTTTAACCAAGTGGTTGACTGTTTGCCAGTCATGTGACACATTCATGTGCACATGCTCCACAAGCTCAGGATCAAAGCCTGAGTTGACAAAAAAAGTTGATGATCAGCATCATGGTACCAACTAGTGGTGCAAGGGATCACATTACGGTTTTTGAGTCACGGATGGGACCATTTTTCGGATCAGCAAAAAGGGGAGGAGACAAATGTAATTTGCTTTCCATTTATTACAAGTAGGGCTGCTCGATTATGGCAAAAATCATAATCACGATTATTTTTGGTCAATATTGTAATCACGATTATTTAACACAATTATGAGTGGGTCCGGAACTTTATATGATTGGTTAATTTAAAGATAGCAATACAATAGAAAAAAAAGATGGTGAAAGAATGGAATGAACGTTTTATTATTATTATTATTATTATTATTAATTTAATGTAATTAACTGAATGGAACAGCAGTCTTCACTGTAAGAATTAAACATGTTTGTTTCTTATAAATACTACAAGTCCAAGTTTTGTTGTTTAATTAACATTAACCACAAAGATGGCAGAAGGAATATTACTTGTGGCCGCTTTAAGAGCTGCATGGATCCAATTTACTGTTACAGACGTATTTTCATTCTCAACTGTTTACGTTAATTTGAGACAAGGAAGGATTACACAAATATACACCAAATGCCGCATTTTGACATATATTTGCAGGTTTTTGACCGTTTAGGTAACATCTTAAGCTAAACGTTCACTTTACTTGCACTTGCACATGCTCGATGTATTGCCGCTTTCATACGGCTTTCTCGTGCTACAGTGCCTACACACTGTAACAGTTTTGTCCACCACCCTTCTTCCATCATCATTATATTTTACAGAGATCCAAAATGCTCCCATACATGCTTCTGTTCCTCCGCTAGCCATTGTTGACTGATTAACATCCCCTGTTCACGTGAACACGACTTCTCTGTGTAATTAATTACTTAAAAAGCAATATCGGCAGAAAAAAAAAAGTATTTTTCTCTGCAATTGTTAAACATTTAGGATTATCTACAAGTTTTAAAAATGAGCTATTAATCCGCGGGTCACGTGCGTGCCGAACCGTGGGTCGTGATCAACAGCGATCCGTTGCACCCCTAGTACCAACATAGCCGGATTGGAGTGGTTTGGTTTTGTCAACTCAAAACTAATCCTGTAACTCTGAATTTGTTCAACTACCATCATGATACAGGCCCTGGAAATCCTAGTTCAGTTTGACCAACCACAAACACCTTTTGTCCTTCAGACAGTTTTTTGCACTCTTCTCCTTGATTTCTTATAACCTTTGGCAGTCTATAGTACTCCAAATGTTTCTCCCGGTCCGACCGATTACAGCCCAAAACATGACACTAATGGACTATTTTCAGCAGCAATAATCAGCTAAATATTCAAGTTTATTTTGGTTCAGTGGCATTGTTTACATTCAGTGCTGTCAATATGGCAGATAAATGATGCGTCGTGAAAACACTAATTGCTTTTATCCAACCGCTCTGTAAACAAGTTTTCTAAAACCTTATTCTTGAATGCAGAAGTAAGCCTATGGGTGAGACTTCTGGTTCATTGTCCGCTATAGGGAAATAAAGAGAAGAATAACAACCTGCAGTAAACTGTAAAACTGTTTGGACTACAAATCAGCTCATAATTAGGATAATACATTAAAATAATATGGTAAGAAATGCCAATTTGTAAAATAAAACAAAACAAACTGTTTTGTATGAGACCAGAAGCCAGACCGATAAAAATTACAAATGGCCGCACCCATTATTACTGGAAGAACAAGTTGTAAAACAAAGCCTCAGAGAACCATTTCAGAATTACTTTTGAACAATTTGATTTAAGGTATGATTCAATGATTCGTTCTAAAACATTAACATTAACAAACCGCCTAAATAAATGATTCAATCACTTATAAAGTTTCGTTCCTAAATCAATCAACCAGCGTTTCTGAACAAATCTGTAAAAACAGTCTCTTGTCGCCACCTTGTCGTCAACGTTGAGAAAAAGTCACTTAAGCCTTTTTTTAACCATTATACTGTAGTCTAACTGGTGAAAAGCCTCAGCACTGTTGAAACACTTTTACAAAATAAACAGATTTATATTATTGCCATGTGAATTGGACGGACTGGTCAATACCTTTGGCCACAAGTAAAAGATAAAATATTAAAAGTAGTAAATGTAACTCAATTAGGCTTCATTTAAACTCCTCTAGTTCCCTCTGTAAAGTAAATATAGATTAAACAGAAAGCACGCAGCTACCATGCTACATTTTACATCAACGGTGATATGACTTTTTTTTTCAGTCACAAGGCAGTCATGTGCTGTTTAGTCATACCGGGAACCACAGCTTTATGCCATGCAGTTCAAGCACTGAACTGGATGAAGCAGTACTACCTAACTACCCCTTAATTGAAATCCCCATGTTATTCCCACAGGGGGCGCTCAGTGGCTCAAAAATACAAAATACACTCTTTAAATACCTTTAGATACTATATTCTAAACATTAGTCTATTAATAATTACTAAATACTAAATTAAATACTAAATATAACTTGAAATTGTGCTATTTCGGTAGCGTTAGATGCTACATTTGTAAACGAGTAAATCAAGCCGGAAGTCGTCGTCATAGCGCAAGGGGCGGAGCGATCGACTGACAAACATGTAGTAGCGAGTCGTCAGACGTTAAACCTGTTCACTATGAGCTGCTGAACTGTCATTAACTACAAAACATGGGGCTCGTTATTCAAAGACAGCGCTATATGTGGAAACATTTATGTTTATTTTATTAACCAGTGTTTGACAGAGGCGTCTGTCCTCTCTCTCGTGTTTGTTTACATCTAGTTTCATTAAATTAGTTTATGGTCGCGATGGATTACCTACTGCAGGTAAAAGTTGGAGCTCTGGTTGGGCTGCTGTTCCTAACTCTGTTTTTTGGTTTGGTCCCAGCGCGGATGACATGGTTTCGAGATTCTAGTGGAACAGGTAAACTGTCATTTACGTTTTTTATGGTGGTGTCATGAATTTGATTGTACCTGTCGCCTCATCCTAGCATTAACATGTTTATGTAACTTACTGTATATATATACATTATGTGTGTTGTACATCTGTTCATATACGTTTACGTGCATGCATTTATGTGTAACACATCAGAGTCAGCTGACAAGGACTGTTTTTTTTTTACTAAAACATAACTTACATTTCACTTACAATTCACAGATGGACATCAGTGTGGAAGTGAAACTGATGTTTGAAGATGTTTGAACAAGCAAAAACATCTGCTAAACATGAATTATGGCCATAATGATCAGAAATAGGCTGAAGATTTTATGTACAATTAAATATATGTATGCGTTTGGCTGTAGTCTTTACCTTACACACAGAAGTCTTAAATAATTGCTTGTGAAACCAGAATAGGAAGTGGTTTTCACACGGTTCACATCTGATTTTCTGATGTCACATCTGAGTCCCCTCTGGCGAAACTTGTTTTACTTTGACTGATAAGCTAAAAGGAGTGATTAAAGAGAGATTGTACTGTTGACATCAGTCAATGCCACCATTAATCAATGCAACTGATTTGTTTTTTCTGTGTCTCTAGCAACCCACAGGGCCGTGCTGAGTTTTGTGAGCTGCTTCGCGGGTGGCGTTTTCCTGTCGGCATGTTTGTTAGACATCATCCCAGACTACCTTTCTGACATACATGAAGAGCTTCAAAAGCAAGGCCTTGATGTGAGCTCACCAAATTTTGGAATTGCTGTGTTAAATGGAGTAACTTTTTGGTTTCTAATGTCAATTCTTTCCTTATCATACAGGAGGGGTTCCCGCTTGCAGAGTTTATCATGGCGTGTGGCTTCTTCACAGTCTTGATCCTGGAAAAAATGGTTCTTAGCTGCACCGAGGGCCACAGAAATGAGGAGACGGCTCCTCTTTTAGCTCCCGCGGGTCACGGGCATGCCCAAGGACGTCACTCGCTGAATGATCTGGAGGGCAGCGGTCACCATGTCCATGTGGATCTTCATGCGCACTCGTCCTTCCGCTCCTTTATGCTCTTCCTGTCTCTATCTCTTCACTCTGTGTTTGAGGGTTTGGCCATTGGCTTGCAGACTACAGACACTAAGGTGATTTATTGAGTTTTGTTTTGTTTGACAGCTCTCTGTTAAATCACTTCATTGACCTTGTCAGAAAACCTGATAATGTTTTGGGTTCAAAGGTTTACAGTTTAGCATTGTGACTTCAAATCACGCTGTTTGTGTAGGGCTTTATCCTGTGATGCCAAAACACTTTGAATTCCTTAAACATTTTAACAACGTTAAAGGGATAGTTCACCCAAAATGAACATTTTCATTATTTACTCACCCTCATGTTGTTCCAAACCTGTGTGACGTTCTTTAGTGGAACACAAAAGAAGATATAAATATAAATGTAGAGTCAGTTTAATAATACAAGATAGGGCTGCACAATTAGCAAATTTCTAAATCTAATTCTGATTTTACTAATGTTTTCTCTCAATTTCTTAGCAATTTTAAAAAAGGTATGATTGCTTGTAGAGCTGCACAATTTGGCCAAATATTTTGTGAATTTATTTTTTTTTTTTAATGTCTCTTCTGCTCAACAAGCCTACATTTATTTCATCCAAAGTACAGTGAAAACAGTAAAATTTTGAAATATTTTTATTATTTAAAATAGTCTATATGAATATATTTTAAAATATAATTTATTCCTGTGATCAAAGAATTAACTTTATAGAAATTAATACTTTTATTTAGATGCTTTAAATTGATCAAAAGTGATAAAAAAGACATTTACAATGTTACTGAAGATTTCCATTTCAGAAAAATGCTGTTCTTCTAAATTTTCTATTTATTAAAGAAACCTCACAAAAGTCTACTCTGCTGTTTTCAACATAATAATAATACTTTTTTTTTTTTTTTTTGAGCAAATCAGAATATTAGAATGATTTGTGAAGGATCATGTGACTGGAGTAATGATGCTAAAAATGTTTTAAAATGTATTCAGAAAACAGTTATTTCAAACAGTAAATTTTAAATGTATCTTTAAATTAATGAACAATAATAATTATTATTACTAACAAGTTTTTTTAACAAAATAAGAAATTCAAAATAAAAAAGTCAAGTGCTTAAGAAAAATAATATAATATGATAATATAATATAATTTTAAACAAAATAAGAAATGTTAGTATTGTAATAATTTGCTGTAAAATTAAAGTATTTAAGAATAATATAATACAAGTTATTATTACCAAAAAATAAATAATAGTTCATTGCAGACATTAAAAGAAATAAAAAGATTATTACAGTACAACTTTTTACAATACTAAGTGATGCAGAGTTTGTGTGAAGTGCGTTTACTGCTTGCTTATGTTCTTTATAGTTTAATTTGTTAATTTCCTCTTCCTCAGTGTTTTTTTTTTTTTTTGTCACTACACAAACAATGTACAAATAATTTTATCAGTGTCACTAAAAAATAGTTCCGTTTTAAACAGGAAGCGTGTTTAAAAAAATGTTCTCAGTGTAATGTGCCGAAATGGCTTTAAGTAAGCCATAGGGTGAGTAAATGTCAAAATTTTATATATTAGTAATTTGTGTGTAAAAATTACACTTGGCCTTTAAAATCAATGAAAATTAACCATTAGGTGGCAACTGATTTTATCCACCAGGAGCTAAGCTAGATGACAGGTGGTTGAAAAAAAAGGGTCATTGGCATACATTTACATGAAAGATTATAAACCCATTTCTGTTGGATATAACTAAAGATACAGTGAGTTTGACTTCTCCATTCCTCTTTTTGCTCAGGTGTTGGAGATCTGCATCGCTATCCTGGTCCACAAGAGCATCATTGTCTTCAGTCTGTCGGTGAAGCTTGTTCAGAGTGCAGTCAAACCTTTGTGGGTGGCACTCTACGTGACCGTCTTCGCTGTGATGTCTCCTCTCGGCATTGGCATCGGCATCACGGTGATCGAGGCTCAGCTGGAAGCTGGCGCTTTCATCCAGGCGGTGCTGGAGGGGCTGGCGGCCGGGACGTTTGTCTACATCACCTTCCTAGAGATCCTTCCCCATGAACTGAACTCCCCTGAGCGGCCTCTACTCAAAGTGTTCTTCCTCCTGTGTGGTTTCTCAGTAATGGCTGGTCTGAGTTTCCTGGGCTGAAAAACACTTTTCATTTTTTCGTGCCCCACGGCCAGAAAACTGGAGCACCAAGGAAATCACGCTCAGTGAGATTTCGCAAAATGCATGTGATTTCAGGAAAACGAAAGCCACAGTTTGCTTGTTTTTTAGAGGAACTGATTTTTACAAGGACAAAGATGCTGATGTTTTCAGTTTTAAATGACTTTTATAAGAGAAATTTCAGCACTGAGGAACATAGCATATGATTTTTATTTTTAACTTGAACTTGTTTAGCCTTTTTTTTTAAACTTGTCATATTTTATCAGTGAAACTGTTCCTATGCCACTTTCCTCTGACTTGCTTAACACTATCCACAAACCACAAGCTGTTTAAATAGTCTATTAATGTTTAAATACATTTTTATTAATTATTAATTTTCATACACTATGAACACTGACTGCAATATTCCTGTATGTTTCGCGTTGTCCCGCTTTAGGTGCCACATTTCCTTCTAATTTAAGCCTGCAAATGTTTTGACTGAACCGTTCACAGTCATGATCATATAAATCGATTTTACAGTAAAGTGAAACAAAATGGGGTAACTAACTAGTATTGTTTTTTTAAGGACATACACTACCAGTCAAAATTTTTTGAACAGTAAGATTTTTTTTTTTTTTTTTTAAAGTACACCAAAAACAGTAAAACATTTTAATATGTTTACTATTTAAAATGACAGTTTTCTATTTGAATATATTTTTAAATGTAACTTATTCCTTTGATTTCAGAGCTGAATTTTTAGCATAATTTCTCCACTCACATGATCCTTCAGAAATCATTAACATTCTGATTTGCTGCTAAAAGAAAAACAGTATTATGTTGAAAACAGCTAAGTAGATTTTTTTCAAGTTTATTTGATGAATAGAGAGTTCAGAAGAACTGTTCACAAACATTAGACTGGTAATGTATGTATATTTATATGTTTTTGTGCCTTCATTTGAAAGAAAACTAACAAATGGCATATTACTGATTCAAGTGCTTAAAGGCCTTTACTAAACACTAGCACTAAATCCTCTGAAAGTTCATGTTTAAGTATTAAACATATTAGTGATGTCACTGGCTTTCGTTTTGTTTGCTTTGTTTTAACATGCTCTGTCTGGAGTAGTAAGAAGATCAGAAACATTGTTCAAACTTACAATACCACATTTAACCTCTAGATGTCAGACTTCTACACAAAATATCAGTTTAAATTATTGACTATGACTGTGTTTGAAATGGCATACTTGCTTACTGTCTACTATTTTTTAAAGAATAGTGTGTGAAACAGTATACAATAAGTAACACGTTTCAGAGTAGTATGTTTAAGTGTCACATGATAAACACTGGCTTGGCTTACAATGGCTTGCTACTAAGGCCATTTCATAATTGATAGTTAATTCACATAATTCACAAAACTGAAACAACACTGAGCTGTCTTTAACTGAACAATGATATAAAAATATAGTAATCTAAATATTGAGAAAATCGCCTTTAATATTCTCCAAATGAAGTTCTTAGCAATGCATATTACTTTAAAAAATTAAGTTGACATATTTACAAAATATCGCCATGGAACATGATCTTTACTTAAAGGGATACTCCACCCCAAAATGACAATTTTGTCATTAATCACTTACCCCCATGTCGTTCCAAACCCGTAAAAGTTTCGATCGTTGTCGTCAGGACACAATTTAGGATATTTTGGATGAAAACCGGTAGCTTTTTGACTGTCCCATTGACTGCCAAGTAAA
Organism: Cirrhinus molitorella; assembly: GCA_033026305.1. Taxonomy (NCBI): domain Eukaryota; kingdom Metazoa; phylum Chordata; class Actinopteri; order Cypriniformes; family Cyprinidae; genus Cirrhinus; species Cirrhinus molitorella. The sequence goes on along the minus strand of CM065118.1, from coordinate 9,154,410 downwards.
CAACACTGTCAAGGCCCAGAAACATATGAAAGACGTCATCAAAATAGTCCATCTGCCATCAGTGGTTCAACCATAATTTTACGAAGCTACGAGAATACTTTTTGTAAGCAAAGAAAAAAAAATAACGACTTTAGTCAACAATTCGTCTCCTCTGTGTCACCGTAGCGCCATTTTGGAAAGTATCCACTGGATGTAAAACAGTGTGCGCCGTGTGTTGTGGCTGACACAGAACAGCGTTCACTGTTTACGTACCGAAGATGATCAAACCTTTTACGGGTTTGGAACGACATGGGGGTAAGTGATTAATGACAAAATTGTCATTTTGGGGTGGAGTATCCCTTTAATATCCTAATGACTTTTGGCATAAAAGAAAAATCTTTTGGCTATTGCTACAAACATACCAACTTATGACAACTTATGACTGATTTTGTGGTCCAGGGTCACTTGTTACCATCTAACTAGACTCATTTTTATATTCCAAGATTATAGCTGTATAGCACTTACTAAATTATACATGCAATTTAATGATCTCACTACTGTTTACAGCATGTTAAGATATGGTTGTGTAATGCATTCTGGCTCACTAGAATGAGAATAAATTGACAGTATTGTACTAGGGGAGATTTTAGTTGATCTTTATTTTATATCATGTTTTTGTCAGGATTTTGTCTACTTTTCTCATGAGAGTTGCTGCTTTTCCTTAGTTGTCTGTAATTGAAGTCAGATTAAGTCTCAAAATTAGACAAGTCCCTCAGTTGTCCTCAGTGTGAAAAGATGGATCTCAAAATCATATAGTCATTGTTAGAAAGGGTTCAAATACACAAAAATGCTGAAAAACCGAAGAATTTGTGGGACCTGGAGAATTTTTTTGAAGAACAGCAAGCAGTTTAACTGTTCAGGACAAAAAAGGGACTCATGAACAACCATCACTAAATAAAAACAAAACTATACAAAAAAAAACTAAACAACAACAACAAAAAAACAACAGCTATGGATCATTCAGGTAACAACACAGTATAAATCAAGTGTATGTGAACTTTTGAATGGGTTTTTTTCATAAATTCAACTTTTATTTTCTCTTGTGGACTATATGTAAACATCTTTTATGTGAAATATATTATTCAGGTCAGTACTAAATAAAAAAAAAACATTTATTTTATATGATCCCTCTTATTTTGGTAAAATAATTAACATTTTGCAGATTCTGCAAGGTGTATGTAAACTTTTGACTTTAACTGTAACTAGAGTTATTATTGTTAACTAAAATGAACATTAAGATGATTAAAAACATTTTCATCAACTGAAATAAATGTTAACTGAAATAAAAGAAAATATTAACTTCAAACGTATAATAAAACTATTAAAAATAAATATTTTATTTTAGCTGGTTGCCGAGGCATTCTTCCTAATTTTCTTCTAGTTTATCTTGAAGTATTAAAATAACTAAAACTGAAATAAAAATTATGGACATAAAAATAATAATAACAAAATTACTGAAACTTTAACTAAAATTAAAATGCAAAATATAAAAATAACAATTCATATAAACTAAAAACTAATATGACACTAAAATAACACTGTACAAAAAGTAGTTTACAAATTCTGAAAAAGTAATCACCTTCTTTGTAGAAAATACAGAAATTCTCAGTAAAAATTGTGACTGCTGATTTGTATGACCAGAGAAAAAATTAAATGAAAAGCAAATGTCTGAATGTCAGTCCAATCCCTGTGCAGTGGCCCTGAAAAGTATCTGAACTGCATTAAGTGTACCGTACGTGTCTAAATACTTTTTGGGTCCACTGTATCTTTGAAAAGAATCACAAAATAAAACGGTCCAGCACTAATGAGTGAAATGCTATGTAGTGAGTAGCTGTTCTGCAGACAATGTCAAAGGGGGGCAGCAGGGAGGGTCGCTCATTTGTGTCTGTGCAGCAGAGCAGCAGGGTTTTGTGACAGACTCGTACAAGAACTGTTCCTCCAATCCTCATTATCGGCTCTGCGCACACATGCCTGAATGGATGGCATCTTTGCAGACCTATCGCCTGTCCTAAATTCACCCCTCTGCCATGAAGAAAAACCCATTCACACCAAAGCCACAACTGAATCGTTAGCATGCATTGTAATTACGAATGAAACGAGGGCGATCAGGATTTTGCATTTCGCAAATGGCAGCTAAATCTTTGATTACGTTAAGTTTTTATTTCAATATATGTATTAAAATCTTAATTACAAAAAGTGCTCACTGGTTAACAGAGGGTTTAGTTTAAAGAGGGAACCGCATCAGAATTGCACAGAGATGATTAAAGTGTAAAACCAATGCAGTAGCCTACATAAAGCGTTTAATAATGTTACTGTGAAACAAAGTAAATTGCAGTATTAGTCTTTCAGCTCACAGTTCGTCTGTGCGTTTGATTTGGGCTGCCAATGTTTTGAGGCAATCAAGAATGAGCTGTTACTTTGTTGTATTTGCAGCTTGTATCCGTTGCGGAGATTTTAGGCTTTTTAATCCAGATCAGCAAAATAAAGACTTTACCTAGAGGAGGTGAGGAAAGGAGGGACGCTGTGAGGATTTGGCTTCCATCTTGCTCCTTAAATTGACATTTTAAGCACCCGGTGCATATGTTCACTACTTCCAGTAACCCAAAACACTCTCGTTTTTGCTATGCACCTTATTTTTAAGGTAAGAGAGAACACGGCCATTTATAACTTGAATGTGCGAGACTTCCGGTGGTGTATCAGTTATTTTAGCTGTACAAAAATGGTTTGTTTTGATGCTTGATATTGGAAACTGGTATTTCTTATCACATAATTTTAACGTAGCCTATTATTGTAATCGTAAACACATCGGATTGTAGCGCAAACAGTTTACTGCACTTTGTTATTGCAGCTATTTACCTAAGTTCACAAAAAATATCTTACTTCCTGTAAGAGAAAAATAGATTTTTTTAAAGAGATTTTTTTTTTGTTTTTGGAGTGTGTTTTTTTGCCAGTTTAAAAGGTATTCTGAGTTTTTTTTATTATTATTATTTATAATAATCTAGTCTTTAGATATAGCTTAAGTCCCTCATTCAGTGCACGTTAATGGGATGTTTTTGCCCATTTCATCATCTGCCAAATAAAAAGCTTAAAGGTATAGTTCACTCAAAAATAACAATTCTGTCATTAGAAATCCGAGAGCTTTCTGATCCTGCATAGACAGCAACCATACTACCATGTTCAAGGCCCACAAGGGTAGTAAAGACATAGATAAAATAGTCCATGTGACATCAGTGATTCAAGCATAATTTTACGAAGCTACGAGAATTCTTTTGTGTCCAAAGAAATAAAAAATAATGGCTTTATTCGCTAATTTCTTGTCTGTCTTTGACGTGGGTTCACAAGAGTATTATAGCACCTGCCTGTGGTGCTGCTGATGCAGGAGCCTGTATTTTTATTTATATCAGATGGAAAAATATTGATTGTTTATTCTATTCTATGCTGTTTTTCAAAGGCACTAATGGATAAAAAAAATAAAAATACTAAAATTGTCACAACCATTCATTCTCCAAAGTGTCATATGAAATGATTAAATCCATTTTTATTTAATACTTAATACATAAAAGAAAATTGTGCTACTTGACTGGTTTGTGGTCCAGTGGTAACAACTGCTAAAAGATCACAAATTCTCTAATCACTATACTATATGTAAAATATTTGTCATATTGCTAATGTCATCTATTCACATATTCTTTGTGAACATAACCATTGGTGTAGGCATCACAAATGAAGCGAGACAGAGAAAGTCTATGTTCATTTCTCATCAAGCACAGCATCGCTGCTCTCTGTTGTTCTGTGCATCTTCATTCAGTGGACAGAAGCTTCTGTATAAAGAGCTTATGTAATTCTAGAGGTCACTAGAACAAATGGCTTCATCATATTATTATTATAGCTGGAAGGCAAAGCTGGAGTGGACTGTAGGCCTACACAGCAGTGATTTACATAGCAACATGCTAAAGACCATGTATAACACCCTAGCAACCAAATAGTAAAGCTTCCTTTACATCCATTATTCTTAAATCAAGATACATTTATTTGATACATAAAATGACTTAAGATAGTAAAGGATTAGTTCACTTTCAGAACAAAAAAAACTTAGATAATGTAACTTACTCACCCCTTTGTCATCCAAGATATTTCTTCAGTCGTAAAGAAATTATGTTTTTTGAGGAAAACATTTCAGGATTTCTCTCCATATAATAAACTTCGATCAAGTTTGAACTTCCAAAATGCAGTTTAAATGCAGCTTCCACTGGCTCTAAACGATCCCAGCCGATGAAGGGTCTTATCTAGCGAAACGATCGGTTATTTTCGAAAGGAATTGAAAATTTCTATACTTTTTAACCTCAAATGCTGGGGCGAATTCCAAACAGAAGTGAGCATCCCTATGCCCTACTCCCTTCGAAGGGCAGAGCCCTTTGAAGTGTGTTCTTTTAAGGGAGTAGGGCATTTCTGTCTCATATAAGCGTTTGGAACTCCCTTGGCGAAGGGAATGACCGGCCGAATGTTACCTTGACAACGCTGCACGTGCGTGCAGCATTCAGCGTTCATCAGGTGTTGCAAATGAACGTATTCTCATTATTATTTTTTTATTTAAATATTATCTAACTGTGTCTTATTTACTATTTAACTTTTTTCAAACTAAACGTGCTTAAACCTGCCTACACTACCGTTTTAAAACATATTTCTATCACTGAGAAAAAAAAAAAAAACTTACGTTTGTATGTGAAGTCGTAATCAACCCAAATTTTGCTTTAAAACGCATCGCAAAAGCTCTTAACTGAAGATCCCATGATCACAAATGGAAATCACTTCCGTGAAGTGACCATCTCTTGTTCCCTTCCCTAACTGACTTCTGGAAGGGCCCTTCGTGAAGGGATTGCTCACTTTCGTTTGGAACGTCCCTACAAATGGCGTCCCCTTCCCGAAGTGCCCTTGAAGGGCGCAAAAAAGCCGTTTGGAATTCGCTCCTGGTCTCGTCTCTGCGACGCGCATGCGTAGTCGGTGTGATCCAGGTCAATACAGTTAGGGTATGTCGAAAAATTCCCATCTCGTTTTCATTTTCAACTTCAAAATCGTCATACAGCGCTGTTTTACCTTTTTTTTTTGTAAAGGGAGTTTGATCTTTGTATGTTCACTTTGTAAACTGTAGAAATTGGTATTTCTGCAGTGATGTAGGACGGTTTTGAAGTTGGGGAACAAAACAAGATGGGAGTTTTTCGACACACCCTAACTCTATCGACAAGACGAGTATTTGAGGTTAAAAAGTATATAAATTGCCAATTTGTTTCGCTAAATGACTGATCGTTTCGCTAGATAAGACCCTTCCTACTGGACTGGGATCGTTTAGAGCCCTTTGAAGCTGCATTTAAACTGCATTATGGAAGTTCAAACTTAGGGGCATCATACATATCCATTATATGGAGAGAAATCATCTTGGATGACAAGGGGGTGAGTACATGATCTGTAAATTTTTGTTCTGAAAGTGAACTAATCCTAAAACAAAGTTTTGTTTTCTGAAAAATGTAGAACAAAAAAGAACTGAAAATAATTATTTAAAAAACATTAAACATTTTCCTATTCAAAAACTTATGACTGGTAGTGTACACGAAATTGTGATTTGTTCTGCATTATAGTGTTTCTTATTTAATAATAACAGTTATTATACAAACATTGGCATACTATTTTTCTGACATCAACACAATAATACAACTCAACAATTATACTGAAAGCAAAAAATCTTAGCATTGAGTTCAGTGTACTTCTTCTTGATGTTTTGTTGTTGGTCTGGTTCAGTCCCTCCCCTCGTGAGTGTTTATTATGTAGATGAGATGAATGTGTTGTGAGTTATGGGGTGTGACAGGTTAATCTCACAGTAAGCAGCGCCCGCCTGCACCCCTCATCTCCAGTCTCCAACCCTGCACTTCTCAATCTCCCTCGGCTGAGGTAAGTCACAGCCTCTGAAGCTTATTAATGCTCCTTGCTTGCTCTGTTTTAAAGCTGACAGGTTAAGAGGATGCTGGGACTAGATTCAGGGTGCACTGATTGATACTTCAAACAAGCTTTTAGTTGCTTCATTCATTAATTGGCCAAATGCAGATCTTTAGCTTTATCAATAGTATTTCAGGTATTTATGATGAGTGTATATAAGAAAAATAGTTTTTTTATACTGTTGCTCAATCTATCTATCTATCTATCTATCTATCTATCTATCTATCTATCTATCCATCCATCCATCCATCCATCCATCCATCCATAAGGCAAAACATATTCAAAGCTTTTTAAACTATTAATGTATTGTCAAGCCTGTGTGAGTTTTAATTAATGACTAATTTACATTTGTGGGTTAATCTTTTCAAATAATTACTTATCTGAACTAATTATATCCATCAGCAAATCCTTTTTTATGTTTAAACCAAGTTTAACATAGAATAAAACAGCAAAATGTTTATTAAATAATTTATTATACATTTTTTAAGTAGCTACATGATGCAAACTGAACAATAAATCATAAAAAAATAATCTGTACAAATAAAGTAAAGATTGTTGCAGCAAAGAATAGAAAAGCCTTGAGAAATTAGATTAATTTTAGAGTAATCATCCTCAGAACAATCTATCCCGTGACCTTTCTCATATTTATATTTAGTTTTATGTTTACACGGAAAATAATCTACATGCAAAAGTTGTAAACTGTGTTTTATACTGTATTTAACTCTCAAATATTAAATTTAAACCAATATTAATCTGAAGATGTACAGTGGAATGTGTGTCATAAGGGTCAGTTTTTTTAAATTGAGATTTATACATTTTTTAAGATAAGACAATATTTGGTCGAGATACAAGTATTTGAAAATCTGAAATCTGAGGATGCAAAAAAATCAAAATATGGAGAAAATTGCCTTTAAATTAGTCCAAATTAAGTTCTTAGCAATGCATATTATTATTCAAAAATGAGGTTTTGATATATTTACGATAGGAAATGTACAAAATATCTTCATGGAACATGATCTTTACCTAATGTCCTAATGATTTTTGGCATAAAAGCAAAATTTATCATTTTGACCCATACAATGTATTTTGCCTATTGCTACAAATATACCCATGCTACTTCAGTCTTTGATGTTTTTTGGGGTCCAGCGTCACAAATATGATTTATTTTTTCAGTTTCCATTCAGCCACTTGAGGATCTCAGCATCATGGCTGCTGTAAGTAACTTCTCTTTTATCTTCCATAATAACCTCTATTGTTAAACACAGTCTGTGGGATGAACTAATCTCTTGTTTCTCAAGGTGTTCTGGTAGGTCATGTGATGGGGATTATTAAATAGTCACTGGTTTACAGAGAGTTGGGGGTCTCCACAGTAGACACACGGGATTAGCTTTCTTTAAAGCCTCTTGTCTGTGATTCTGTCAAGCATGGCACATAATATAATGCTTTCTTTTCATTTTCATCCCATTAGACCGGCACATTTCGCATGGTGTCCGAGGAGGAGCAGGTATTACGTGCTAAACTCGAACATTTGAGCGTTAAGGATCACGGGCCGGTGTACGGACCTTGTAAGAAACTGCCGGATCACACAAAACAGAAGGTTATTACTATATTATACCCAGCTATAATGCTTATAATTATATTCTATTTGCACATAAATGCACTTAAATGAATCTTCCCATCTCAAAGGCTAAAGATGAACTGAATGAAACAGAAGAGAGGAAAGTATCTTCTGTAAAGGAATTGAGGGCCATGATAAAAGAAAAGGCAAGCGAAGGGGACGATCTGGCCAAAGCTGTGCAAGAGAAATTTGAAAACGAACCAGATTCCCTTCTTTTGAGATTCATACGTGCCCGAAAATTTGACGTGACAAGAGCACACGAGCTTCTGAAAGGTAAAACGTTTATTAAATGCATTTACATGTTTGCGAAATGCCGCAGCCCTATTGTTTTCCTGCTAGGTTGTGTCACTGCGGCCATCTAAATATGCTTTTGTCTTCATCTATGCATCCTCAGGCTCTGGGACAGGCAGAAATTCTGTTTTAATTGGGGCTCTCTCAAAACTTTCAAAGAGAGCCTTTGTGCAGAAATAGGGCAGGTTCTCGTTCTCTGAGAATAGGCAGACAGGCTAGGCTTTGATGTTCTCTGTATTTCACACAAAGTGACATTTCTAATACTCATGCATGGTCCACAGAAACATGGCAAACACACTCGCACACATGACTGAACCTTTCAATGCATGAGAACCAGAACGAAATACTGCAAAAGAGCGATGTCGCATTAAAGGATTAGTTCACTTTCAGAACAAAATTTTACAGATAATGTACTCACCCCCTTGTCATCCAAGATGTTAATGTCTTTCTTTCTTCAGTCGTAAAGAAATTATGTTTTTTGAGGAAAACATTTCAGGATTTCTCTCCATATAATGGACTTCTATGGTGCCCCCGAGTTTGAACTTCCAAAATGCATTTTAAATCCAGATTCAAAGGGCTCTAAACAATCGTAGAAGAAAGAAAGACATGAACATCTTGCATGACAAGGGGGTGAGTACATTATCTGTTAATTATTTTACCAAAATAGGGATAATACAAAATGCGTGTTATTTTTTATTTAGTACTTACCTAAATGAGAAATTTCACATAAAAGACGTTTACATATAGTCCACAAGAGAAAATAATAGTTGAATTTATAAAAATGACCCCTTTCAAATGTTTACATACACTTGATTCTTAATACTGTGTTGTTACCTGAATGATCTACAGCTGTTTTTGTTAGTTTGTTTGTTTGCTTAGTGATAGAGTCCCTTGTTTGCCCGCTGTTCTTCAGAAAAATCCTTCAGGATCCACAGATTCTTAGGTTTTTCAGCATTTTTGTGTTTTTTAACCCTTTCCAACAATGACTATTATTTTGAGATCCATCTTTTCACACTGAGGGACTCAACTATTACAGAAGGGGTGAAAACTTTTGAACAGAATGAAGATATGTACATTTTTCTTATTTTGCCTAAATATCTTTTTTTTTCTATTTAGTACTGCCCTTCAGATGCTACAGAAGATACTTACATGTTTCCCAGAAGACTGAATAAGTTAAATTTACCCTGATCTTCAAATTCAAAATGTTTTTATGCATAGTGTAGCCTCTTAAAGCACCAGTGAGCCTTTGAAACTTCTGTATCTCTTCTGATACTTTTGAGGACTTAATGGGGATTTACTTACAATGCCATAAATTAGCACATTTTCATTTGCATTGTACAAATCGTGAATAGCATATTTGTTTTCCTTCTTCTTTGACAGGTTATGTACGTTTTAGGCGAGACTATCCAGAGCTGTTTGAGAATTTAACCCCAGAGGCTGTGCGCAGTACCATTGAAGCCGGTTACCCACAAATCCTTTCCACTAGAGACAAGTATGGCCGAGTGGTGCTGCTCTTCAACATCGACAGCTGGGATCTGGAGGAGGTCACTTTTGATGAAGTATGTGTGCTATTTAATATAGCCTGATTTCCATCCAATGTCCAAAAATACAGTTTATACTGTTGCTCACTATATTCTTTTGATATCTAGATATCATCTGTCTATCTAAATTTACAACAACAAAACATTTGAATCATTTGAATAGGAATGACATTTCGGCTTATCTACAAAGTCAATGTTCAATTTCCATATTATAAATAAATACATAGAGTGAATCCAGGTAAACTAGATGACTTTTGTAAGCGAGATGAGTGACAAAAAGTGACCCAGTTTATTTGAATTCACCCTGCATATTTCTTTATAAGATGAAAATACAAGATTTGACCTTTTATTGGTCATTCCTGGGATTCGGTTCATTTTCAACTCTTTAACTACATTTGATTCAACTTCTAAATACCTCACATTATTAGGCATATATCAAACCTCCAAAAAAAATCAGATTTTCCCACCTCAGGCATTAAAGACCTTTATTATTTTCAGCTGTTTTCCACATTAGACACCTTTTTTTTCAACCCCTGTAATGGCCAATATGGGATTGGTTTAAACAGGATTTTACACAGAAATTGTTATAAAACAAACATGTATCTATTGCTCAGGTGTCCCTGTGTCTTTATTTTTGTCAAAAATATTTTTAACTTAAAATTTAAACTAAAACCACAATTTTATTGTTTTAGCCCTTAACATGTCAGATGGTAATCAGCAAGAAATACTTGTTAATTGTCGTCCCTATATTTTTCTAAAAATACTAACGTGACACAAGGTCTGACGGGCTTGAAGACTATAACACATTTGAAGAGATACATTGCCTTAAATTTAAACTTTTGGTTTTGTTTCTCTCTCAAATTGTCCCCTTGTTTCTGGGTCAACATATCTGCATGCCCAACATTGTCTTTCTGCTGCAAATGTAGGTGCAATTTCTGATGTATGATGATTGCCAACGTTTAAGTGGACATACTCCATCAAAAAATGTATTTAATGCAAACACATGCATCATGATTTTGAAGTATATATATTTACTGAAACCATGACTACTTTTTTCTTCATTAAAATTAGATTAGTAATAAATGAAGCAAATAGCTCAACCCTGTCACAAGTTTACAACCCCGTAACAATGAGAAATACATGTATTTGTGACGGGGTTGTGGTTTTTCACTCAAACTGCCCACTGCTCCTTATGTAGTGTAGCAGAGTAGACCAAATATGGCAGCAATAAATAAAATGTTGAAAAAGTAATAATTTTCCATCTTAATTTTATGTGACAGGGTTGATTTGTTAAGCTTGACAGTACCCTCCCTGACTATAACATGCCTCAAAAACATGAATAAAAAGTATGATTCTACTAACCATTTTATGCACCATTATTAAAGAGACCTGGATGATTTCATTTCTGGTAAATTATGTCACATAAGTGTGGAGTCTTAATTATTATGGGTGTAAAATTGTTAGTGTGACAGGGTTGAGCTCATAATTTTAAAGTCTGTTTTTTCTAAAATATTTAGCAATTTTTTTGGAAAATATATTTTACAAGAAAGAAACACAAATAAATGCTTACATTGTTGCTAAAACTCACAGACACTATAAATATTTTGGTACAAACTCAGTGAAGGGACATGACAGAATCTTTGGTTTAAGATAGATATAAGACATTATTTTATGCAAAAAATATAAAAATGCAGTCATTATTTGTATTCATTATAATAGCCATCCCACAGTTTTGTGAAAAGCTTCTAACAATTCACTTTGGTGAACCACCACTTTAGAAACTCTGGGGTACTGAAATATTACAGAATCCCAGGAATGACACTTATACAGCAAAAAAATATTTGGAGGACACTGCAGAGTTCATTATTTCATTACACAAATTTAACAGGATGAAAAGCATGCTTGCGTCTTTTCACAGACTCTGCGTGCCTACTGCGTCATCCTCGAGAAACTTCTAGAAAACGAAGAGACCCAAATCAATGGCTTTGTCCTCATTGAGAACTTCAAGGGCTTTACGATGCAGCATGCGTCTGGCATCAAACACACCGAGCTGAAGAAGATGGTGGACATGCTACAGGTAAACAGCCCTATACTGCCTTCAGACCACGACCAGACATATCATATAGCGCTGGATCATATAAAGCTTGTTCTGTCTGTATGATACAGGACTCTTTCCCGGCCCGATTCAAGGCGGTGCATGTGATCCACCAGCCCTGGTACTTCACAACCACCTATAATGTGGTGAAGCCCTTCATGAAGAGCAAACTGCTGGAGAGGGTGAGTGGAGTAAAGGGGAAAGAGAGGAATTCAAGTGGATGTGGAAAAAAAACATCTGAACAGGGTGAACAAGATGTTCACTATTCTGAGTTTAAAGAGGAACAAAAGATGCATGAAGTAACTATTTCCACTTTAGAAACCTTGCACAAGAATCTCAGCATATTGAGATCAGATGACTAATCTTATGAAAATGTTTTTAAATGTGAAATTTGGACCTGTTTATCTATTAGGTTTTTGTTCATGGTGACGAGCTGGATGGCTACTTCAGGGAGTTTAATGCTGAAATCCTTCCTCCGGATTTCGATGGGACGGGTCCCAACTGTGAAGGCAGAGAGACAGCGATCAAGCTGTTTGGATCAGAAGATACGGCCCTTTAAACAACGCAAGCCAATAGCACAACACTGTGAACTTTTGTTTGTTTCTCATACCATTCAAAAGTTTTTTGTATGTTTTTTTTTAAAGAACTTCTGCTTACCAAGCCTGCATTTATTTGATCCAAAATACAGCAAAAGCAGTAATATTGTGAAATATTTAACTATTTAAAATAACTGATTTCTATTTGAATATATTTTAAAATGTAATTTATTCTTGTGATTTCAAAGCTAAATTTTTAGCATCAAGACGTGAGTCTTCAGTGTCACATGATCCTTTAGAAATTCTAATATAATGATTTGCTGTTCAAGATAATTTATTATTATTATTTTTATTATTATTATTATTATTATTATTATCAATATCTAAACAGTTGAGTATGTTTTTCAAGATTCTTTGGTGAATAGAAAGATCCAAAGATCAGCATTTATCTGTCATAAAAAGCTTCTGTAACATTATACACTATACCATACCATTAAAAAGCTGTTCTTCTGAACTTTATATTCATCAAAGAACCCTGAAAACATTCTACTCAGCTGTTTTCAACATCATAATTAATAATAATAATAATAATAATAATAATAATAAATGTTTTTGAGCAGCAAATCAGAGTATTAGAATTATTACTGAAGGAATCATGTGACTGGAGTAATGATGCTAAAAATTCAGCTTTGAAATCACAGGAATAAATTAAATTTTTAAAGAGATTCAAACAGAATATTCAAATAGTTATTTTAAATAGTAGAAATATTTCAAAATTGGACTGTTTTTGCTATAATTTGTATCAAATAAATGCAGGCTAGTGAGCAGAAGACAATAAAAATCTTACTGTTCAAAAACTTCTGACTGGTAGTGTATGGGTAAAACATTTTATAGAAACTATGAAGGAAATTATTACAGTTGTATAGTTTAATACTTTTAACCACTGTATTACAATAAAAAGCAGGTCCTGTTAACAGATGTACTGTTGGGATGACTTAACATCTGACTGTCTTATCTGACATTTATTTTAAAATTGTATTCACTTTTATTCTTTGCCTTGAAAACAGTGGCCTGAAATTAATCAAAAGAAAGTTTTATACTAGTTGTGTGTTGAAAATAAGTGTAGTAATTAGAATCGAATGCATGATTACAAGCCTTGACCAAGAAATAATACGGTTGTTACTTTGTTGTTTTAGACAGAATGGCTCTTTGTGTTAAGCAGATATAATGTGGTTGTCGCTGTTAACCCATGATGGTTATTCTAGACCCAGAGCTTTAGTGTCAAGTCTAATTGACATTTTCAATAAAGTGAGCAAAATGTTGAGTGTTTTGTACATCTGATGTCCACATAAAGAGTCCACACTAGTAAAACTAATTACTAAATGGGTAAACGTACTAGTGATGCATACAATACACACCACTGTTCAAATGTTTGGTATCAGTAAGGTTTTTTTTGTTCACAAGTCCCATGTTCGTCCTGATTGGTTAAACTGCCCGCAGTTCTTCAGAAAAATCCTTCAGGTCCCACAGATTCTTTGGTTTTTGAGCATTTTTGTGTATTCAAACCCTTTCCAACGATTGTATGATTTTGAGATCCATCTTTTCACACTGAGGACAACTGAGGGACTCATATGCAACTAATACAGAAGGTTCAAACGCTAGGTTAATGGTAAGGTTAAATTTAACCTATTTTTTCTTCTGGGAAACATGTAAGTATCTTCTGTAGCTTCTGAAGGGCAGCACTAAATGAAAAAATATATATATTTAGACAAAATAAGAAAAATGTACATTCTGTTCAAAAGTTTACACCCCTGGCTCTCAACGCATTTTGTTTCCTTCTGGTGCATCAGTAAGTCTTTGAAGCTTCTGTAATAGTTGCATATTGAGTCTCTCAGTTGTCCTCAGTGTGAAAAGATGGATCTCAAAACATACAGTGTTGTTGGAAAGGGTTTGAATACGCACAAATGCTGAAAAACCAAAGAACTCGTGGGACCTGAGGGATTTTTCTGAAGAACAGCAGGCAGTTTAACTGTTCAGGACAAACAAAGGGACTATCACTAAACAAATAAACAACAACAAAAACAGCTGTGGATCATTCAGATGACAACACAGTATTAACAATCAAGTGTATGTAAACTTTTGAACAGGGTCATTTTCATAAATTCAACTTTTCTCTTGTGGACTATATGTAAACATCTTATGTGAATCCTATTCAGGTCAGTACTAAATAAAAAAATAACACATTTTGTATGATCCCTTTTATTTTGGTAAAATAAATCACATTTTGCAGATTCTACAAGGGGTATGTAAACTTTTGACTATCTGTAAATGCTGCTTTTAAACTTTCTGTTAGAAAGAAAATCCTGAAAAAACTGTTTCTACTAAAATATTAAGCTGCAAAATTTTTGATAAAATTGATAAATGTTTCTTGAGCAGCAAATCAGCATAGTATAATGATTTCCGAAAAATCAAGAGACACTGAAGACTGGAGTAATAATGCTGAAAATTCAGCGTTGCCTTCAAAGAACTAAATACAATTTTAAGATGTATTCAAATAGAAAATGTTTTTTTTAATTACCATTTTTATTGTACTTTTGATCTAATAAACGCAGCCTTGGTGGGCGTAAGAGACTTTAATTATAAACACCATTTAAAAGGTGTTGTATATATAATCTAGCCTGTAAATGACTTTAAGTGAATTTTATATTTGATATACACACGTACATAAACACATAATATGCTGATACCAACATATTCAAAAGGGAAAAAAAAACTTCAAAAAAAAAATGAAAGAGCAATACATATCATATATCCACTGGAGAAAAAAAAAAAAAAAACACATAATGGCAACTTTTTTTTAAACAAGAAAATAATTTATTTCTGGAACACAATAACCATTCCTGTAATAATAAATTATTCAATCACACACCATTGGTTTTCCAAAACAAAAACACACCAGTGATTGAGATATTATGCTGCATGGGGTTTTGAGGTCATGAAAAATGACACATTCAAAATCCAGCCATCAAACACAATAAACCATGATGAGAATGTGGGTCAGAATAGTAGGAACAGATTTGGTGATCTTCAGTGAAATAATCCCTCACAAATTACATCGGGCAGTGTCAATCTCAAACCTTTGTGAATATCCTACTCTATACTTTATTTATTTATTTTTTTAATATATATGGCCTTTCACTTTCCTTTTATAATTCCTATGTGTGACTGCAGCATAAATACATTTTCTCTAACTCCGTTTGACACAATATTTTCTTTGAGCTATTTGTCTCAATTTGGCGTGGAGAAAAAGAGAAAAATTCAAAGCGTTCATTGCTGATCGTCAAACAAATCAAAGTTCCTTGGTTTTAACTAAACATATTTATCTTTTGACCTGTCAATGCCAGTTTGTTGGTAGTTTCCATAAGCAAATGTGATATGATGCACTTAAACATTAACATACATTCATTTACAGTCATACATTTGTACATAAGAAAAGAAAATAACATAGAAATTATTGTAAAATACAAAAACAAACAACAAACAAAAATTTGGATGTACAACACATTAAGCCTGTGTTTTCTGTGCAAAAAAATGTAAGTGGGAGACATTCTGAAAGGCAAACTGGATCAACTTACAGAAGAGATTGAATTTGTGCTGGTGCAAAAGGCCAAATAGATCCGGAAACAGCCAAACACTGACACCCAACCGGAAGCTTTTAGACTCACGTTTACAACACCATTTTGCCATTTTCCAAAGGTTTAAGAAACAAGACAGGAATTAAACAGCCACTGAATACAGAGAGACACAACAAAACCTAACAGAGGGGATTAACTTCTCTCTCTCAAACAACAAATACATATCTGGATAGGATTAAAAACTCTATCAATTGAGAGCTGCTGAGTGTGAAACCACACATTCACCTCAGTGCTTTTACATCTGACAACCCACAGGGGGCGTCTTTCAACTGCTAATTGGTAAAAATTCTTTTGACACTTGTAACACCGAAAGTGCTGTTGACACTTTCTCATGACGGTGGAACACTAATAATAAAGGCAATTACATGTTAAAAATGCACATCGTTCACAACACATGACTGAGGGTTTTCGGCAATCTAACCATCTTTACTCAACTGTCATGTATACTAAACATTACACTTCTTTTTGGTCCAGTGGCTTTTTAATTTTTTTCCGTTGGAAACAAATAATAAACGTTCTCACAGCTGCAGCATGATGATAAATCTATAAAGATTATAAAATCTCACAAAGCCAGATCAGAAATGGTAGTTGCCAGATCAGCAATATTTCATCTAAGAAAAAAAACACAAAAAACCAAAAACATTATTTTTAAGATTACTTTGTGTGCGTTAAGTTTGGGATCAGTAAGATTTGTCATTTTTAAGGACATCATACAGAAAAAATAGTAATATTGTGAAATACTATTGCAATAAAAAAAAAGCTTTTTATTTGAATATATTTTGAATATATAATTTATTTATATGATGCAAAGCTGAATTTGTAGCATCATTAGTCTTTTTCAGAAAATCATTTTAATATGTTGACTTCTTATCAGTGTTGGAAACTGTTGGGCTGATTGATTTATATACATTTATATATATGTTAAATTTAAATTTTTCTCTACATTTTTTTCTCTCTCTTTTTAATGTAAGTTAATATTTTTATGTGACACTGAAGACTGGAATAATGATGCTGAAAATTCAGCTTTGCATCATATAAATAAACTATATTTTAAAATATATTCAAATAAAGTCTTTTAAATATGAACAATATAATTTTTTTTCTGTATTTTGGATCAAATAAATGCAGCCTTTTAGAGCATAAAAATGTCCTTAAAAATTGAATAAATAATAGGGATGGAATAATTAAACTGTCAAAATTACAATAATATTTCTTAATATTACTGTATATACGCATGTATATAACAGTTTGCTTAAATGTCATGAAATACACGTAATTTTCATAAAAGGAAATTTTCCTTTTTTATTGTGTGGTGAAATATTACCTGCCGATTTTGTGAAATTTATAAGTATATTTGTTTCCCTGAAACAAATCAAGTCTAACTGCACTAAACTGCTGTGTTAAGGTTTTTAGAATTCACACGTGTCTTTGAAAAGTTCCCTTTAAAATTTAACTTGCGTCTTATATATTTTGCCCTCTGCATTCGATTATTTTAATGGGTAATAAGAAATCAGTTCCATTTCAGACAGTCTCGATTCCAAGAGTAAAGAAACACGTAAATCCGTCAAGTCTGCACAAAACAGCGAAACGAAAATGAACAAGATAAAGGGAAAAAAAAAAAAAAAAAAAACTAAAACAACACAACAGCACAAATCCCTTAAAGTAGCCAGTTTTCACAGACGTGCACCATAAAAAGCACTGTTGTCTCCCACTGGGTCCCAAATCAACACATTACACAATCTAGATCTAGCAACTTGAACGGTTCTCCACAAACACGAGTCAATACTGCCGCAAACAGTGCAGTGCTGTTCTCCACAGGAGCAGGACTTCAACGGAATAGGATTTGCCATCTAAAACTGGGTCGTAGTGCTTGTGGGACAGCCCACAAAAGGACAGTCAACACGTTTTGGTAACCACGAGGGATCATCGAGTTCATTCAAGGCTTGCTCTCTCCCTCCTTGTTGTCAATTGTCATTTCTAGATTTAACGTTGTCGGCTAGTCTCTATAATCTCTAAATGACAACATAAATCGTATGGCAAATGTTATATAAAAGTGCTAAACAACAAAAAGATCGACTAGGAATGTGACTTGGATTCAACCGACAAGGCTTCATGAATAATGAAGTTTCTCCTGTCACACACTATGGTATACTTGAGAAGGTCTAGTAGTTAGTTTTAAAATACGAGTGACATGAATGCTAGCCTGTGCTTAAACAGTTACCAGACCAAAAACTCAAATATCAAACGATAATATGCACTCAAACAGCGCGCCGGTCGTATCTATAAGCACACAGTGCCTACATAACACTCACTTCCCATAAACTCATGTGTTATGTACAGTAAAGTTTGTGTTGGTTTAATAAACTGGCCGGGTGAATCTCACAAAGCTGGTCAAGAATGTGTCTAGGCCATATTTTGATACAAAAAACATTTTTGACGTTTAAAAAAAAGTCTCTTATGCTCATCAACAGTAATATTATGAAATACTATTGCAATTCAAAATAACAGTTTTTTATTTTAATATACTTTAAAATATAATTTATTTCTGTGACGCGATATTGAATTTTTATCAGCCATTAGTCCAGTCTTCAGTGTCACATGATCCTTCAGAATCATTCTAATATATTAATGTATTACTTTTATTATCAATGTTAGACACAGTTGTGTTGCTTAATATTTTTTTGGAATCTGTGATACTTTTTTTAGGATTCTTTGATGAAGAAAAAGTTAAAAAGAACAAATCTTTTCTAACAATAAGTCTTTACTATCACTTTTTATCAATTTAACACATCCTTGCTGAATAAAATTATTAATTTCTTTCAAAGAGAGATGAAGGGGGAAAAAAATTACTGACCCCAAATGAGGTGTTTATTGTTTCAAAAGTTTTTTATATTTTAAATAAATGCTGTTATTTTTCAGTGATTTATTTATATTGAAAAAAGTATCACAGGTTCCCAAAAAAATTTTAAGCAGCACAACTGTTTCCAACACTGATAATAAATCAGCTTATTAGAATGATTACTGAAGGATCATGTGACACTGAATACTGGGGTAATGATGCTGAAAATTCAGCTTTGTATCACAGGAATAAATTATGTTTTATAGTATCGTAACAGAAAACCACCATTTTAAACTGCAATAACATTTCACAATATTACAGTTTTTTCTGTATTTTTAATTAAATAAACGCAGCCTTGATAAGCAGAAAAGTCTCCTTTATATATATATATATATGTTTAAATTATACATTTAATAATACCATGAATAATCATGGTATTTGTTGTATATTTATTTTGTAAAAAAAACAAACAAAAAAATAACAAAACAAAACATGACGTTCACCACTGAAAGAAAAAGAAAAAATTACTCTTACAAAACAACAAAAAAGGGAGCAAAATAAAAAAAATATATAAATAAAAGGGGGGGAAATGGTGGAAACTCTGCTTACATTTTAATTAAAATGTTGCATATTTTAATTGTCTCCAAAATAGGCTTCTTGTGCAAAATATTATCTTTTAATATTATCCAAAACTACTATTTTTTCCACCCTATTTGACCATTTTTGTGAGATTCACCCAGCTCTGCTAGATCCTGTTTAGCAGTGATAAACTTTCAGTTTTCAGTGTCCTAATTAGAGAGCAAGAGATACTGATTGTATCTAAATAACTACAAACTACAGTAAATCTAAAATGCTGCCCTCGCTACACAGGTTATTTGTTTTTTTGGTCATTGAGTGGCATCGTTTTCTCCGTTGGAAAGTCATTACGATTCATGTTGTTAATAAACCGTCATAAAAAAAGAGAAACAAATATTCCCACTGACAGTGAACGCTTGAAGATGGTGGTCCAATCCCTCGTGTGCACGGTGAAAATGTCACGGTGGAGGTGAAACGGAGACGGGCTCGGTTAGGATTTACTGTCTTGGCATTTGGTTTCGCTGGAATGGGTGCCTTGACTTTGGCACGGCGGTTTTTGTTTCTCCCACTGGCAGATGGCATTGGCGTAGCCCACAATGACCTTGTCCATCCAGGTGAGGGGCTGAGGGAACAGCACAGCACCCTCGAAGAAACCCAGGTGTCCACCGTGGAGTGTCAGAGCGAAGATCACGTTTTCTTTCTTTTCTGGAAAGTGAAAATGAACCAACGAATCTCAGAATTGTGAAGTGAGTAATTGCAAAACTCTAATACACATATTATTGGAAGCCTGTTTTCGCTGCAGAATTTGTTAAAAAAAAAAAAAATGGCAAGTGCAAGGTAAGGTAACTTTTTCCACTTAATTTTTTTTTTTTCTTCAAAAGTGCTTGATATACACTGCCAGTCAAAAGTTTTTTTTTTAAGAATTCTCTTCTGCTTACCAAGCATGCATTTATTTGATCCAAAATACAGCAAAAGCAGTAATAGTGAAATATTTGTACTAAAAGAAAACGTAATTTATTCCTGTGATCAAAACTAAATTTTCAGCATCATTACTCCAGTCATCAGTGTCATGATTCTTCAGAAATCATTCTAATATGCTGATTTGCTGTTCAAGAAACATTTATTATTATTCTTCATATATATATTTAAAACAGTTGAGTATTTTTTTTTTTTTTCAGGATTCTTTGAATTGAAAGATTCTAAGATCAGCAATTACATGAAATAAAATCTTTTGTATCATTTTACACTTTACCATTCAAAAGCTTGGAGTCAGTATAATTTTATTGGAAGTTTTTTTGGAAAATAAATTATACAAATTAATACTTTTATTTAGCAAAGGTGCTTTCAATTGCTCAAAAGTGATGAAAAAGACATTTATAATGTTACAAAAGATTTTTTATTTTAGATAAATGAACTTTCTATTCATCAAAGAAACCTGAAACAATTCTACTAAGCTGTTTTCAACATAATAATAATAATAATAATAATAATAATGACGTTTTTTGGCAGCAAATCAGAATATCAAAATGATTTCTGAAGGATCATGTGACTGGAGTAATGATGCTAAAAAATTCAGTGTAATTCAATATAATTTTATTCACAAGAATAAAATTACATTTTAAAATATATTTAAATAGAGAACAGTTATTTTAAACATTTCAAAATTTTACTGTTTTTGCTGTACTTTGGATAAAATAAATGCAGGCTTGGTGAGCAGAAGAAACTTCCTTAAAAACATTTAAAAAATCTTACTGTTCAAAAACTTTTGACTAGTACTATAAACCTTTTTTTTGTGAGATATAAACTTCCAAGTTCCAATTCTGATTTATAAATTCAAATTCTATAAAAAAAAGTTATGAATTACAAATTTATATTTAAAAATTCTGATAATATAAGTCACAATACAGTCAGGTAGTGTTGTAATGACAAAACCATTCTTTTTTATATATATATCTGAAATTAAGCTGGATAAAATAAAAAGAAAAGAAAAAAAAACTTACATTCTGAAATGTTGTGTAAATTTAGGTTAAAGAAATTAAAGATTCTAAAAATACAAAAACTAATAAAAAATAAAAAAAAGTAAAAACTACAATAGTATAAAAAGAACACTAAAAATACCACTGAATTCAGCCAGGATAACTATCAGGGCTGAAAGGGAAAATAAATGACTTGTTTACTGTTGCTCATAATGTCCCACTCACTGATAGCGTTGCAAATATATCTTACCAAAATCTACCAATTTTATCATTGCAAGATATATATTGTAATACTGCCAAACCTTGGTCTAGTGCAACCGATTGCTACACTTCCCTTGGTGGAGTCATGCTTGTAAATCTTTGCAACTAAGCCCTGTAACACTTAACAAAACATTCAGGTTTCCACTCAACATGTGATGCAGACTTTTCTGACAATTAAAGAGCTTTAATACTCCTTCAGCGTTAACCATTAGAGTCAATCAGTCAGAGTTAGTCATCATTTGCATTAGGACACATGACATTTTTTTTGCATTATGACATGTTTATATATACATGTATGTGTAAGCAAGTAGAGATCTCATGAATGTCGCATGCTGGTGCACAGCTCTGGAGTAATGTTGGGTGTTTTTGGCATATGAGGTCATTGCCTAATAAAAGGTCAGTGTGGAAATTTGTTGTAGGCGTGTTTAAGTGGTAGGAGAAGCAGAAAGAAAAGACCACAAGAAAAATACAGTGCAAAAAAAAAGTTTTGACTGGAAAAAAGCACTAGTAGGTGGTGTGATTCAGGCAAGCACCACTTTCACTATTGCTCACTTAAGGTTAGAAATTTGAACACTCCAATAATAAAGCTTGCGCTGTTACTTTACTAACAGACAAAAGCAGTGTTGCCAACTCTGTGGTTCTCCTGCAACATTGGGCTACTTTGACACTGTTGCCGTGGGTTGAAGCAACCCCAATAACATGATATTTAGCTTCTGGAATGCACATTTTACCTGGGGAGCCCCACCAATATTGCTTATTTTACCCCCCGCAATTGGGTGGGTTTTGTTGTGAAAACCTGGCAACACTGGACAAAAGTGCAATCATGTACCAGTGTATGCACTTACATATTTGTTGGGTGCATTCATGTAATGAATATTGAATATATATGGAAATTGCACACTAATAAATAAAACCTTAAATTAAAATGATTATTTTGTCTAATACACTCCCCGCATCTTTTAAATTTCTTTTTAAATTGCATAAAACTTTGATGGTTTGGTGTGCAGTGCTGTACCTGCGAGCGTGCGAGGAATGGTGAGCAGTGAGTTGTGCACGAGCGGATCGTCACCAGAGTTCACCAGCAGCAGAGGCACATTTATCTGCAACACAGAGAAAAGAACTAGAGTCAGAAACAAGAAGCCAATACATATATGATAGTATTTCCTTATAGACTCTCTAAAGCTATTCACTAAATAGCTTTATTTTACTCACATTGTGAATGTAATGAACACAGCTCTCCTTCTCGTAGTACTCCTTCAGAGAGTTGTGTCCATGGAATTTTCTAGGAAACAAATTGACAACTTGCTATACTAGGAATGCACTGCCTACTAACTTTTTTGCTGAAATGTGAAAAGTCATTCCCAAATGTACAAATGTAATATATTGCCATAATATATCAAGAACTAATAATGACCATTTTTTACATAATTTATTATTCAAAAGTTAATTTATAAATATACTACAGTTTATTTTTAATTCATGTTCAGAATACAATAATGTTCATTTAAAATGTTAAAAATACATTTCTATATATGTAAAAAATTATATTAAACTACGTAAGTAAATGCATCGTTCAATGTGATTTAATGTTAGTTACAGGGTTATTATCATTAAACAATACCATTAACAAATTAAATAAATGTTAACTGAAATAAAAGCACTAAATTACAAATAAATACTAAAATAACTAAAACTGAAATAAAAATGAAAACTAAATCAATAATAATAAAGTATAAAAATATATATATTTTATATATATATACACATATATGAATGAAAAAAGATATATATAGACAGATAGATAGATAGACAGATAGATAGACTCTCTATATATAATATCTTTATATATATCAGGGCTGTCAAACGATTAAGCGCGATTAATCGTATCCAAAATAAAAGTTTATGTATTCATACTATATGTGTGTTTACTTTGTACATATAAATACACACACATACATGTATATATTAAAACAAAATATTTATATGTATATACATTTATACCCGTTTACAATTTAGATTAGAAATAAATGTCAATATTTTAGATAGAAATCTAAAATATTTTCCCTTTAATATATATGCATGTGTTTGTATTTATATATACATAATAAATATACACAGTACACAAATATATAGTATGTAAACACAAACTTTTATTTTGGATGATTTGGTATACACACACACACACACACACACACACACACACACATATATACATATATATATATATATATATATATATATATATATATATATATATATATATATATATATATATATATATATACACACACACACACACACACATACACACATATATATATATATATATATATATATATATATATACATACATAAAAACTACATATAGAGATGTCAAAAAACAGATAACTTGATACCTTAAAAAAATCATTTTTATTGTCATCATTTTTTAATGTTTTATTGTGTTAGTTAGCCATTTTTTGTTATTTCTACTTCAATCAAAATAAACCAAATGCAGTCTGATTGAGATTAATTGGAATGCACAATGCAAAAACTATCATTTTTGAAAATTGTTAAGAACAGTTATTCGTTTTTGCAAATGAACTCTTCATATTTTAAAAAATTGACAAAAACACAACTAAATTACCAAAACTTTTACAAAAGTTAAAAATGTATAATAAAAAAAAAGAAGACTTCAATGACTTAAAATAACCCCTAATAATAGTACATACTATTTGTTCACTGTGTGGTCTAACCCAAATCTCAAGTCACAAAATTTGCCTCATTTCTGTTTCACAAGTAAATTACAAAAAACACATTTCACAATGTCCCTGCACTCACCTCATGATGTTGTCATCGATCTGCATGAGAGATGTGGCAGTGTAGAGCCGGCTCAGATCCGCGTCCACCATTTTAGTGGAGCCCACGCCGAATAACACGCTCCTGTTGAACCACAAAATATAACGTTTTGCTGACTCTGTTAAATAGACGTCTCAGTGGTTTGATTAATATTCTCTTACCACTCAGAAGATAGTAAAATTATCTTGTTTTTGTGTCATCAAAGTCAGCACTAGTGTTAGTTATTCTGAGGTCTCCTAATGGCTTGATCGCAAAACAACACGTAAGCTCAAAACAGTTTCAGATCAAGAGTTAATATCACAGCGACCACTCAACAGCGCTCACACCGACGTCTGTCATATTCAACCCTCGGGAGGAAATGAACAGTACCTGTGAGACAAAATGATCTTCTTCATGTTGTCGGCCATCAGAAAGTTATAGAAACGACGGCACTGGTCCCACTGCAGAAACGTCTCCTGAGCCCTGAAATACACAAACACGCCCCAGTGAATGAGTTTTCAATGCCATTTACACTGTTACAGTTTTTTTTAATATGTACACTTGTGTTCAAAAGTTTGGGATCAGAGGGATTTTTAATGTTTTAAAAAAAGTCTCTTACTCTTATTAAAGCTCCATTTATTTGATCAAAAATAAAGAAAGAAGTGAAATATTATTGCAATTTAAAGTAACAGTTTTCCATATTAAAATATGATCAAATCATTTATTTCTGTGATGCAAAGCTGAATTTTCAGTCTTCAGTGTCACATTATCCTTCAGAAATCACCCTAATATGCTGATTTATAATCAATTTCGGAAACAGTGCTGCTTACCATTTCTTTTTTGGAATCTGTGATACTTTTTTCAAGATTCTTTATTGAATAAAACATTAAAAAGAACAGAATTTATTTAAAAATAGAAATCTTTTCTAACAAAAGTTTTTACCATATCTTTTTTTTTTTTTAACAATTTAACACATCCTTTCTGAATAAAAGTATTAATTTCTTTCAAAGAAAATTTATTTCTTTACTGACCCTAAACTTTGAAGAGTAGTGCATATTGTTATGAAATATTTCAATTTTAACATTTCTTTCATTAAAGAATCCTCAAAAAAAGAATCACAGGCTCCTAAAAAAAACTGCAGCACAAATGTTTCCAACATTGATAATAAATCAGCATATAAGAATGATTTCTCAAGGGTCACGTGACACTGAAGACTAGAGTAATGAGGCTGAAATTCCATTGCACAAATAAATTACATTTTAAAGTATACTACAATAGATAACACTATTTGCAATAATATTTCACAATATAACTTTTTTTCTGTATTTTTAATTAAATAAATGCAGCCTTGATGAGCAGAAAAGACTTCTTTAAAAACTATATATATATATATATATATATATATATATATATATATATATATATATATATATATATATATATATATACATACACACACACAGCATGCATGCATATAGTGCTATTCTGCTAAAAATAATATTAAATAGATTTATAAGGGTTTCTAAACAGGTTTATATTTACATATACTCAACTTTAATTTACTTTCTATATGCCAGGTTATTATATTGAAGATCCCTTCTAATGCATCTAATGAATTTGCCTGGAACTGATATTACAGGCTCTATGCATATCATATTTATAATTGCAATATATATATATATATATATATATATATATATATATATATATATTTAACCAATATAATGAATTTCCACTTGTCTAAATTCATCATCTAGTTGTTCCTAACCATTTGTCTCTCTGCCACTGAAAATGTCTATACATCATTATATAAATGTATTTACTGCAGAAAAGTTTTCAGGAGCAGAGAGAAAATTACCATAAAAACTAAAAACTAAAAAAAAAAAACATTAATAATAATAAGTTAATATAAGTATGAAGTATAAAAATACAAGTAGTATGATATGCATGAGCCCTTTTATATCAATTCCAGCTAAATTCATAAGGTGCATTAAAAGGGATCTTGAATATAATAGTCTGTTAGATAATCAGGCAGAGCAGATTAGCATAGGCTTTATAGATTCAGTAATCCTGTCTGAAGGCAGATCTTGACTGTTTGGCAACACGCTGAGAGTAGAGCCAAGCGTGCCGCTGGCAAACAGCACAGACAGCAAAGGTGTGGCTGTAGATTTACTGAAGCCCAAACACATCCACCGCATTCCACAGCTGCTTCTGCGTTGAAAACCAACATCACATGCTTATTCACTGACAGTGATGTGAGATGTGATTGTTCCATGTTTAGCTGTTACAGCAGTTGCTATGGTGCTCTTTAGTGTTGACATGTCAACACTGACATGCTTACAGACAGTGTGCAAAGTATACAAATCACTTTCTGGTGGCTCTACCATAGTAACCAAAAAACTTAAAATTAGAAGACTACAGCTAACTTTTTGAGATATGTCAAACTAATAAATAACAACAATACTGTTATGGGTATGGCTTCCGGTCTCATTCACGTCAAAGCTATTTTTTACCTGTACAAGACAGCTCGTTTTGCTGCTTGATATTGCAAATTGGTGTGTCTCACCATATTATTTTAATGTATTATCTTAATTGACCTATCGGTAAGCCCCCACCCCCCTTAGTTACTGTTGCTGCCTCGGACAAACAAACAGATTCTCACTGTCTTAAAATGACAGCTGTCAGTGTTAAACCTTGTCCGAAGATGTTTTTGATAAATTTTGAACACAGAAGGACCATCTTTTGTCATGGAGTAGGGTTGTGCCGATAGACGATAGTATCGTGTATCGACGATAGTCAGATATCGCCTGTTGCGGATGCCTTTGACGATAGCAAGACGATTATTATTATTATCCGTCAAAAATAGACTAGGCGCTTATTTAGCTAAACAGCGCAGAGAGCCGTTTCTAGGATGCTTCAGAAACTTGCCGCAGGGCATCGGAGCCGTAACGTGCCGCAGACTTGTACAGTGAAAATAAGGGGTAAGAGATTTTATTCATCATATAGTGTAGATAGCTTTACTGAGTATAACACGAGTGTTTTTTAAAGTGCATAAACTCCCTATAGACTAGTATAGTGATGTTCTTTGAGAAATGTCCTTTGCTCGTTTTCTGTAGCTGCGTTTTAAGTTAACTAAGGAAATATACATTTTATTATCCAGCACTGCACAGTCATTAGGATCACCGAGGTGGTAAAATGTGGTTTAGGCTGAAACAAACAAATACGTTCAGAATCCGTCTGTATATAGTAAACATAAACATTCACCTCAGTAACATCTGTATGTGCGTTAAGTAGAAATATGATGAGATAAAATGGCTCTAAACATACGCACACGAGGCTGAATCCAGCTTCTTATTCACAGCTTCTTTTTGACGCTATCCGTTCCACCTTAAAAACGCAACGCTTCCCGTGGTTCTTAGCTCCTTATTCACGCGCATCGCTTCTCCACATTCTGTATGAACTAAACTACAGTATGGACTAATGACAATAATCAGACATGCAGCGGTAACATTATCGCAATATGACGGGTAAAGAAAGATAAATTGATTTACATTCATGCAGGCACATTTAGCTTACCACTCACTGAAGATAGCGGATAGCAGAGAATGAAACCGAAAGTAAACTGGAACCACTCAGGCGGAACTATCGTCAGCGCTCTGTACACGCAACGAGACTACCCTTACAAAACGAATAAGGAATATAGTACATGGATAAATAAATAAAGTAGCACGATAGTATCGTGTATCAGCGATCTCACAGGCTGACGATAGGACGATAAATAAATGATTTAAAAATAAATATGGTGTGTAACATGATTAATCTGAAATCGAGGGTTTACAGATAGCAATGCAAACGGAAGAAATCTCATGTTATGGTCGTCACGATCGCAGATGACCACATCCAGGATCAACACTCTTCATGTACCGCAGTGTAAGATTAATTATTTTACATTTAACCAGTTTAATATGGAGAGGCACTGAAATTTAGACCGTTTATGTGTTTTTGACCTACACTGGACATGACATGAGAATAGTTAACTGAGGTTTGTATGTTAGCATGGACTCACTAACTTTAACGTTAGCTAGAGCAGATAAAAAAGGCCGCTTAACGAGAGTATGACAACCAGAAAATACACATTAAATAATAAATTCCAAATTTTATTGCCAATCCTCTCAGGACACCTGGAATCAGTGTTACAAGTATCTCAGGCACATCGTTTTATTATTTTTGTAGTATAAACACCATTAAAACGACGAGAGGTTCGGATCTTTCAATGTTTCTCTATGGCGCTGTAACCTACAGATGTCTGAGTTCCATCTCTGTGCAGCTGATACTCAACTGCCATTGGCTCATCTGCTTTCTGGGGCGGGGCTTACCGATAGGTCAATTACGAGCACACTGGTTTGTAGTGCAAAGTGTTTTACCATTTACTGCATGTTGTTATTCTTCCCGTTATTTCCCTATAGCTGCTTAATGAACTGAAATTTTGCCTATAGGTTTACTTCCGCATTGAAAAAAAGGTGGATATAATGACTGATATTGAAAGCTTATTACAGACAGCTCACTAGAGTGGCCTCTGTTGCTATGGTTACATCTTCAGGTGAACAGGAATTCTGCTCATGAGCCTCTTTGGTGCCGGTTAAAACTATCCAGACCGACTTTTTAGTAGAAACCATTCAAATATTTGAGGTTAGTAAATGTTTTTATCTTTTGGAAGACGTCTACAAATGGTTATTAGGCCTACAAATGTTAATCTAAGTCAGGGATGAGCAATGTTGGTCCTGGAGTGCCAATGTCCTGCAGAGTTTAGCTCCAACCCTGAGAAACAAAAAACTGCCTGTTGCCCTAATAATTCTAAAGATCTTCATTAGCTTGTTCAGATGTGTATGATTAGGGTTGCGTGAGTTCAAGCTAGTAGGCTAAAAAAGTATATAAATTTGTATCTTTCTTAGAAAATGACAGATCGTTTTGCTAGACTTTTTTTCTTGGCTGGGATTGTGTAGAGCCCTTTGAAGCTGCAGTAAAACTGCAATTTGGACCTTCAACCCGCTGGCCACTACAGTACATGGAAAAAAAAAAATCCTGGAAACGCTAGTAAATATGAAGACCTTGATTAGCTTTTTCAGGTGTGTTTGATTAGGGTTGGAGCTAAACTCTGCCGGACAGCGGCACTCCAGGACCAACGCTGCCTATCCCTGATCTAAGTCATTAATCTGATAGGGAATTTAATAAAAAAAATAATAATAATAAAGTTAATAAATTACTGATATCAGCATCCTAAGTTTCAAGCATTATAACTTCTGTTCCTCTGCAATTTTTGAAATGGGTTTTTGAAAGAAGTATCTTATGCTCACAAAGGTGCCATTTTTTTCCACCAAAAACAGTAATGTTTTGAAATACAATACTAATATTATACAATACTAATAAAATAACTGATTTCTATTTGAATATATTTTAAAATGCAATGTATTTCTTAAAGCTGAATTTTTAGCATCATTACTCCAGTCTTCAGTGTCACATAATTCTTCAGAAATAATTTTAATATGCCAATTTGCTGCTCAAGAAACACTTAATATTTCAACAATAGTACAAACATAAATAAATTATGAAAACAGTTGTGGTGCTTAATATTTTTGTGGAAACCATGAAAAAACAGCATTTACTTAAAATATAAATCTTCTGTAATTTTATATAAATGTCAAATTTTTTATCAACTTTTGATCAATTTATGCATCTTGATGAATAAAAGCATTTTTTTTTTTAAACTAAATAAACAACTAAACATATAACATCTATAGCAAAACGCTGAAATGTTCCTCATAGAATATGTTGAAATAAAGGTGCTTAGCACTTTTGACTTCCTTTGGGATGATTCAAACATGCCCTAGAAAATTCTGTTGATGGATAAGTTCACTCCCAGTGCGTTTACATCTTCATGCATTGCATAATCACGCTGGAAAAGTCATGTGGGGTTAGTTCTTGTCTGTGTACTTCAGTTCAAAAAAGTAAGGTAGGGTGAAAAACTCCATCCTCTCATTTTTTCATCCAACTTCAAAATTGGTTTACCTTTTTTTGTAAAGGGTGTCTGACTTTCTTTGCACGTTCGCTTTGTAAACACTGGGTCGGTACTTCCATCTACACACATTCGTGATTATGTAACACAGGAGGTCGAGTGAGTCCAAGGCAAGCATTTGTGGTTAAAAAGTATATGAATTCGCTAGATAAGACCCTTATTCCTCAGCTTGGATCATCTATATCCCTTTAAAGCTGCATTGAAACTGCAGTGTGGACCTTCATCCTGTTGACCCCCACTGAAGTCCACCATTTATATATTAGAAAAATCCTGAAATGTTTTCCTCAAAAACCATAATTTCTTTTCGACTGAAGAAAGAAAGACATGAGCATCTTGGATGACATGGCAGTGAGTAAATTATCAGGATATTTTCATTCTGGAAGAGTACTTCTCCTTTAATGCCATAACATTAGGGAGGCACTATTTTAGCTGACAGAGATATGCTTATACAAATGTACAAATAGTGTTTACTTTGCATCAGTTTTATGCAACATGCAAATGTCAAGCGGAGGAAACAGGTGGACAACACTGAGACCATCTGTGCCTTTTAAATTACTAACTACAATGTACACACTGTCAGTTTTTATCTTGAGTTCAGTCGGAGTCCACTAACAGTGGTGATAAAATGGTCTGACTCGTACTCAACGTAAGCTGGCAGCATTTTTATCTGGGCAGTACGCCCAACCCCCGGCTGTCCCACACCCTCTGGAGCAACATCAGGTATTACGCAGCTTCTGTCTGGGAACAGAGCGGCTCACCTCAGTGCACTGTAGCCCTGGCAGACGCTCACACAGCACAGAACCCGCTCCTGGTTGGTTCGGTTCTCTCCTAGGAACTTGCACACGATGTTCCCCCCCAGACTGAAGCCCACGACAATAAGCTTGGTCTGGGGATACGTCTTTTTGATGAAGCCCACCATTGCTGCAAACTCCCATGTACAACCTGAGGACAGAAAAAAAAAAAACACAAAATGAAGTTGACTAGTCACCAAAAGTGACTACTTTAGCATTATAAAATGAATATTTACAGCTATAAATTATGATTATATCAAAATCTGATAAAATATAAAATAACGCCTGATAAAGCGTTATTTTCGAATATAATATAATATAATATAATATAATATACTGAACAAAATTATAAATGCAACACTTTTATTTTTGCCCCCATTTTTCATGAGCTGAACTCAAAGATCTAAGACTTTTTCTATGTACACAAAAGGCCTATTTCTCTCAAATACTGTTCACAAATCTGTCTAAATCTGTGTTAGTGAGCACTTCTCCTTTACAATCAACAACCTGATCAACTCTATGCGAAGGAAATGTGTTGCACTGCGTGAGCCAAATGGTGGTCACAGATACTGACTGCTTTTTCGGACCCCCCACCCCTCGGACTACCCCAATACAGTACAACTGCACATTTTAGAGTGGCCTTTTATTGTGGCCAGTCTAAGGCACACCTGTGCAATAATCATGCTGTCTAATCAGCATCTTGATATGCCACACCTGTGAGGTGGATGGATTATCTCGGCAAAGGAGAAATGCTCACTAACACAGATTTAGACAGAGAGAAATAGGCCTTTTGTGTACACAGAAAAAGTCTTAGATCTTTGAGTTCAGCTCATGAAAAATGGGGGCAAAAACAAGTGTTGCATTTATAATTTTGTTCAGTGTATTATAATATAATATAATATAATACATTTGCTCATCATAACCTATCGTCTCATACCGTAGGTGAACATGCGAGGGGAGGTAAGCTCAATGTTTGGCAAGGCCCCGAGGTGATTGAGCACAGCACAGCGGTAGCCCTGTTTCTGTGAATGGTCCACAAACGTGCGGATATAGTGCTTCTCACTGTGGTTCCCAATGCCAGGACAGATGACCATGGTGACGTCCTCTGTCAAACCAACACAAAACATTAAGTACACTAGCTATGGAAAGTTTGTCACATCTAGACAAATAAATGCAAATGTATGCTGACAAATGTTTGAGTTGCTCAACATTATCATACTGTTTATCTTTTCTTTTCCAGGTAATGTGTCACAATATTGACACAGAGCAAGCAAATGCAAAATACATTGTATAACAACCTGGCAGCAAAAATACTCTTTCCAACACATAGACATTGCAATAGTACAGATGCACATACAGTCGAGGTCAGAAGTTTACATAAACCTTGCAGAATCTGCAAAATGTTAATTATTTTACCAAAGTAAGAGGTAAAAAATGCATGTTTTATTTAGTACTGACCTGAATAAGATATTTCACATAAAAGACATTTACATATTGTCCGCAAAAGGAAAAATAATAGTTGATTTTTTTGTTTTGTTTTTGTTTTGTTTAGTTATAGTTGTTCATGAGTCCCTTGTTTGTCTTGAACAGTTAAACTGCCCACTGTTCTTTCATTTTGGGACTCATATGCAACTATTACAGAAGGTTCAAACACTGATGCATTAAGATGATGGAATTTGAAGATCAGGGTTAATTTAACTTATTTTGTCTTCTGGGAAACATGTAAGTATCTTTTGTAGTTTCTGAAGCGCAGTACTAAATAAAAACAATATATGATATTTAGGCAAAATAAGAAAAATGTACACATCTCCATTCTGTTCAAAAGATTACACCCCTGGCTCTTAATGCATGTTTTTTTCCTTCTGGAGCAACAGTGAGTATTTGAACCTTCTGTAATAGTTGCATACGAGTCCCTCAGTTGTCCTCAGTGTGAAAAGATGGATCTCATAAAAGTCAGTTGAAAAGGGTTCAAATACACAAAGATGCTGAAAAAACCAAAGAATTTGTGGAAAATGAAGTATTTTTCTGAAGAACAGCGAGCAGTTTAACTGTTCAGAACAAACAAGGGACTCATGAACAACTATCACTAAAAACAAAAGCAAAAAAAAAACAAAAAAAACAGCTGTGGATCATTCAGGTAACAACACAGTATTAAAAATGTAATGTAAAAAGTGTATGTAAACTTTTGAACAGGGTCATTTTTAAATGACATGCATTTTGTATGATCCCTCTTATTTTGGTAAAATAATTAACATTTTCCAGATACTGCAAGGTGTATGTAAACTTTTGACTTCAACTGCATTTATTTTACAATTTATTAATTTGTATCTCAAAATTGACTCTTAAAACATTCCGGGTCTTATTTTGAGCAATCCTTTGGTTCATGTTATTCCAAATGATTAAAATGTCTTTAAAAATAAAGTTGCAATTACCTTCTTTTATATTTTTATTCCATGCCAGAAAAAAAGCTTCCATAAAAAGGTCACATTAAATAAAAGCAAAATGCCATTTTACGTAGATAAGCACTGCTGTAATTAATATCTCTTCTTGAGAATGATGATCAAGCAGACTACTGATATGTCATTTAAGTGATACTTCCACCTTGAACCTGAATGAGAGAGACTAATTTATCAGGTTTCCATAGGAGTGTAGTGTTACACAGCAGCTCAGACTGAATGAACCCAACTACGTGGCACTGACCTCCGGACTGATGATCCGCCAGGGGTTCAAAGAGGTCAAAAGTTGCCGTGGCCCCGTCCTGCATGGGCAGATATTTGCGCAGGCCGAATGGGTGTGGTGAACTGACCCGACCCAACTTTCCGTAGAGGGCAGTCTGCAGATGACCACTTTTACCCCACAGTAGAGGAGGAATGTACCTGGAACATGAAACACAATCCCAGATTTATACAGTGGCACATGATTTGATTACATTTGTACTTTAAAAAGACCCACGTGAAAATACTGAAGTAGCCTATAGTCAGCACAAATAAGAATTAGTCAAAAACACAGATTCAATAGGTCGCATAAGGGTCATTGCTCCATTGATTAATTTTTAATAGAAAATTTACTCATGGCGCCACATCGAGATCCTCATATCTTTGAAAATATACCATATAGGGCATTAAAAATGAAGATACCAAAGGAAAAGTTTGTTTAGAACTAGAATATAATATTATATTAAGATGTCTTTACTTCTTGAGTAACAGTTTTTCATTTTTAAACTTTCACCATTGCCATATATAGCAACAAGGACTGCTAAAGTCAACAGATTTTACTAATAAATATATCAATCTCTGTGTACAAATAAAATAATGATTCTGCCATCTTTCTAAAGTTTCTGTTGCCTTCTGTAATTTGGCTCTATATTTCCAGTTGCCCTCTATAAAATAGCTTTTTCACAACACATCAATCATCGTCAATATTGGCAGCAGAGAGTGTAAACAATGCCACTGAACCAAACAAAACTCATATTTAGCTGATTATTGCTACTGAAAATGGTCAGTTATTGTCATGTTTTGAGCTGTCCAAATCGGTAAGACCAGGAAAAACATTTGGAGTACTATAGACTGCCAAAAGTGATAACAAATCAAGGAGAAGAGAGAAGGGGAAAAAAAAAAAAAAAAAAAAAAAAACTGTCAGAGGAACAAAAGGCATTCGTGGTTGGCCAAACTGAACCAGGATTTCCAGGGTTTGTTCTTATTTCCGGTTAGGTAGATGAAATATTAGGCTTTTATCTTATACTGCTTGTATGTATCTTTACCATCTATTAACTTTATTTTGTCAAAATATTGCACTCTTTCCTGCTTACAAAGTCCTTTTCTATATGATTTAGCAGCTTACACATGTTTTTCGGTTGTTTAAATGGCATAAATTAGCAGAACAACTTTTCAGTAGTACATTAACTGTTTAATCCATGTTTATTTTTACATTCGAGTATCACCAGTATGGCTGTGTATCCGAGTAACTGACCAAATCATCACGCAAGTGTAAACCCTCTATCCATGGCATTTAATATTTTGGCTTTCATCACTATTTATGTTTGTCTTTCTTCAGAACAAAAATATTAACAAAATCAAAAATTTAATCCAAGGATGTTTCTGAAATGACTTGGCATGATTTGACATGGAATGACCCGTTGGTCATTTTGAAAAACAAAGGAAACTGCTGTCAATGCCTTTGTTATGATTGGGTTTCTAGGTTCATGTTTCATTAAAATAAAACATACTGCGTTTGCATATTTTTCTGATGATTATCAACTAGTGTACCGGCCCACATTTTGCAGTTCTTTAGGGTTGTTTCTAGATCTGGGCACTGGGGCAGGTCACATTACTGCTGATCCATGCGTCATCACACAGGTGCACGCAGCTGTTATGTAATAGTCCCACCCACCAATTAGTCTTTAACCAATTACACACGGACCGTTCGCTAAGCTTGTAGGTTGCCCGTTCTGACAGTCTCATAGGAATGAATTAGATAGATGTGTGAAAGGTGTGAGTTTTGGTGAAATGTGCTCTTGAGGTTGTAATAAATACTATACTTGTGTGGGCAGAAACAAAGTAAAACATTGAAATATTTCTTAAGAATCAAATCTGCATATTAGAGTGATTTCTGAAGGATCATGTGACACTGAAGACTGGAGTAATAATGCAAAAACAAAATCAGCTACAATTTAAATATATTCAAATCGAAAAATAAAATGTAAAAAATATTTTACAATATCACCCTCATTTATTCTATCAATGCAGCCTTGGTGAGGATAAAATACTTATCTTAAAAGCATTAAAAGAAAACTTATGCCAATACATAAACATTAACTAATATTAAATGAATTTACACATAAAAAATAAAAATAAAAACAGAAAAATTACACAGAAAAATAAACAAAACGCTTCTTGAAATGTTTGCTTCTAATTACTTACACACACTTAAACCTAAAATTATGGAAGCCCATTTCCACCACTGAATAAAAAAATTAAAAGGTAATTGCGACTTTTTCCTCTCACAATTGTAAGTTTATATCTCACAATTGTCACATTTTTTTCTCAGAATTTTACATTTGTATCATGAGATGAAAGCTTCCAATTGCAAAAAAAAGAGTCGGAATTGCGAGATAAACTTACAATTCTGAGAAATAAAGTTAGAATCAAGATATAAACTCACCACTGTGACTTTTTCTTGCGAGTTTACATTAAAAAAATATTGTATCCCACAATTCGGACTTTTTTTCTCGCAATTAAGAGTTTACATCTCACAATTCTGACATTTTTTCTTTCAGAATTTTTTCAGATGAAAGCTCGCAAATGCAAGGAAAAAAAAATCTGAATTGCAAGATAAACTTACAATTCTGAGAAATAAAGTTAGAACTGGACTTATATCTAACAATTCGGAGGAAAAAAACTCACGACAGCAAAAAAAAAAAAAAAGTCAATTTCTGACTTTATTATTCTCAATTGCAAGTTTATATATCACAATTATTTGGAAAAAAAAAGCATCATCTCCTGTTAAAAAATGAAGCTCAGAATCGATTCCAAAGAGAATCGCAATGCATTCAGAAAATCTCAGAATCGATCAACGAGTCAAGATGCATGACTTTACTGTCACAGTCCTACAAATGTAGTGATATCAAAAACTTTCCCTACTTTGCTTTCACCGTTTCGAGAAGTAACACATGACAAGATCACTGTGTGAAGAAACTTTCAAAAATATAGTTTCATGAAACTTTCTGAAATTTTGCCACTTGAGACACAACTTTTCAGTTTCAACTCAACAGTATCAGTATTTTGTGATTCTAAAATATCACTGTTTGAAGATGCAGCTTTGTATAATACTGCTGTTTGATTGTGACTTTCTGGAATATCACAATTTGAGACTTTTCAGACTACAGCTGTTTTGAGTTGCAGAATTCCAGAATATTAGTATTGTTTGGAAATGTAATTTGTTTTGACACATAATAAACGTCTTAGAACATCACTATTTTGAGCTGTAACATTCCAAAACAATATTTGGCAATTACCTAATTAACTTGGCTCACCTTTGCTCTGCCAACTAATAGCTTCCAGACCAGTTAAACAACATTCGTTTGCACATAAGCTGAGCCTAAAAACAGTGGAAAACAAAGTCCACTGAAAACCTTCCATATCTTCTTTCCCTTCACACTGGGATCTATTCCACACCTCCTGAAGTATTACATAACACGCTCTCACGAAACAGCCTCAAGCATGGCTACATTATGTTATGAGATGTAAGGAACGAAAGTCGAGCTGGTTTAATCTGCTCACAACGACACGGTCAAATAAGACAACGACAGGATCAGCACAGAGAGCTTTTCCAACAAAAACAAGCCATCTGAGGTGAGTTAAGTTCAGAAAACCCTAGAGCAGATAAATTAAGCAACAAAAATGTCAACACAATGCAAACATGCTTTAAATAACCAGGTGCGGCTCAGGAATGTTGACAAACGAATCTTGAGAATTACTTAACGAGCAATGGAACAGGCTAGAAACAGGCTTTTTTTGTTCCCTGTACTGCATCTTTAGCCATTCCTCTCTTTGTTGACTGAGCTGCAGTCATCCGCAAGCATAAAAGATAAAAAAAAAGGAAGCATGCAGCGGCAGAGCCGCGTTGGCGTGACACGCCTAATAATGTTTCAAAGTCCAGACTCACAATGCAACATCACAGGCACGCATGAGCGACTATTATCAACGCTTGACAAAATAACCTTTAGATCTTCAAGCTCCGAGCGCTCAAAAGCGGCTGTTTTCTTAAAAGGCGTTTTGCTGGAAAATCCTCCAGCAAAACAAACATGGGAAAAGTTAATTGTGCCACCGTGGAGATAAGGATAAGTACGGACAATGGGCTGTGTTTAGTCGATTGATCTCTTGGCCCCTAGTGTAGTAGATGTACTGGAAAATAATGATTACATAACCAGCCAGCAGTCACTTTGGATTACAAAAGAAACACCCGCCCGCACTGTGCAACAGACATATGCGATGCATAGCGCAACTTCTGAGGTCAATGTGTGCAAAACAGCCTCCAGAACACATTTTTCTCATTTTAATTGCAGATTGCGCATGTTGGAATTGAAACCAAGAATAACAATGGCTTGATAAATTAGCCAGTCAAGTGTATTACACACTATACAATGGCAGTGCAGGTATACAAACATCTCTGCAGATGCTATTTGAAAAGCATGCTTTGTCTTGGCCTTAAGTGTAAACAGTATAATAACCATATGTTGTTGCAGCTAGCAATAAACCCCAGAAGCATCACCTCAACGTTTTTGCAATTTTAAGCATAAAAATGACTACATTCCATAAGAAAGGTTTGTATATGTATCAAGAATGGCGCAACAAAAAAAATAAATCTAACTCACGAAAGCAATCAAAATACCATTAAATTGACTGGAAAGTATTTTACATTTAAATCACATAGCAGCAAACAGAGTGTATAGTTATTTTCATCTATAAAATACATTTTTATTGTTTAAACTTTGTGTTTGAGAGCAATGGTAAACGTTACACTGTGGTAATGGCACTTTACCAGAAAGTGTGAAATCTGACACTTTTAAACTATTTCAAAGTGTCTAAACTGTAGCTGAACAACAACTGAACTCATGCAAAATTACTCATTTTGTATAAGGAACTATGTTGTTTTCTCTTTTCCCTAATTTGCATTATAGTTTAGGTGGTTACATCTGTACGTTTTGGATTCTGAAGACTGTTGACCTTTACAAAAAAGTACTGTGCTAAAATAAAATAAAATATAAATATTAGATTAAAATGTAAAAATGTAAACTTAAATGAAAATAGATAAATACATTACTGATGAAAAAAAGGCAAAAATACTAGTGCTGGGCAACGATTAATCCAAAATAAAAGTTTTTGTGTACATAATATTTGTGTGTACTGTGCACATTTATTATGTGTATATTTA
Source organism: Cirrhinus molitorella (assembly GCA_033026305.1). Classification (NCBI taxonomy): domain Eukaryota; kingdom Metazoa; phylum Chordata; class Actinopteri; order Cypriniformes; family Cyprinidae; genus Cirrhinus; species Cirrhinus molitorella. The sequence continues at coordinate 9,115,342 of CM065118.1, read as the reverse complement.
AATAAATACACACAAGTGTGTGTATATATTTAAGATGTTAAAGTTATGTTTATATATCAAATATTTATATATAATATATAAATACTTATATAATATATAAATATTCAAACAACACTTTAATTGTCTTTATATATACACATAATAAATATACAGAGTACACACTGTCTATGTGACCCTGGACCACAAAAACACTTTTAAGTAGCACAGGTATCATTTATTGGTTTAAAATTATCAAAAAAAAAAAATATGACTGGTTTTGTGGTCCAGGGTCACATTATATAAACGAAAACTTGGATGTGATTAATCATGATTAATCGTTTGAACAGCACTAAAAAAGAAGAAAAAAAAAAACTACTGAAACTAAAACTGACCAAACATAAAAAACTTAATCTTATTTAAAATCTTCAAAAAACAAACATGGTTCTTTAAAACATACCATGGAACTGAATAATTACAATATTCATATAGCATGGCTTTCACATGCTATTCTAAAGAAACTCAAAGAATGCTACGATTTTATTTTAACACGTTGAAAAAACATTGCACTACCATGGTACTTTTTGGTTATTAAGTTATGAATTAAACTAGGAAAATGCACATCATAGTTTTAGAGTTGTAATTACATTCTACCTGGTAAGATATAAATTATGTTTGAGCAGTTTAGGTCCAAAAACAGTTATAAAACATTAATCTGTGCAGCATTAATGGAAAAAATGTACAAATATCACTGATATCAGCATCCTAATTGTCAAGTTACTATACTACACTTGTACATTATAATACAGAAATACTGTGACATAAAAAGTTTAAAATAACTGTTAAATAAATATTTAAGTTTAAAATAATTTTTCTGTTTTAATATATGTTAAAAAAAATTATTTCTGTGATCAAAGCTGAATTTTCAGCATCATTACTCCAGTCTTCAGTTTCACATGATCCTTCAGAAATCTTTCTAATATGTAGATTTGCTACATGAGAAACATTTTTTACTATTATCAACATAAAAAAAACTGATTTTTTTTAGGATATTTTGATGAATAGAAATTTCAAATGAACAGCATTTATTTGAAACAGAGATCATCTGTAACATTTCAAATGCCTTTACTCTAATTTTTCAATTTATTGCATCCTTGTTGACAAAAAGTCCATATTTCTTAAAAAAACAAAAAAACTAATAAAAGAACAGCAGAGGATATTTATGTAAGCGATTCCAGGAACGCTGCATTAGTCTTAGCAACCATGTGCTAAAAGCAGCGCCGCTTCAGGAACGGCCCCTAAGCTATTCTGAGATGTGGTTTACTCAGTAGACACAGTAAGTGCAGTGAAATGATAATCAAAAGTATGCTACTCACTCTTTGGTCAGAATAGGACAGGACTTGAACAGGAAGTGGTTGAGTGCTGTATCCTGGTAAGTGAGATCCGGTGGAGCTGTGGGACTTTTTAGGTTTAGACACCGGACAATGATGTAGAGGACTGTGGCCACCGCTGCCAACTTCATACCATCAAACATCGCCGGCATCTCTGGTGCCACAGGGTACACCTCCGATTCGTGATTGTTCATATTTGCGCTGAAAAATAAACAAAAACAGACAAGTGATGCAATGCGTCAGTAAACTAAAATACAATAAGGCATAAAAAGGAAATCACATGGCACTATATGACAATCTAGAAGCAGGATCTGGTTTAAGCTATCAGAAATGTTCTGTCAGACAAATACAATGTCTAGCTGATGTCTAGCAGAAACTGAAGGAGTCACTTACTTTGTAAGTTAGATGGATCTTAGAATCTGATCTTGTATTCTCTGATGAAGACTGAGGATGTAATGGATGTGGACTGCAGGTCACAGTGATCTGGTCAATTTCTTTGAGGAAGGGAAAGAGAGAACGGTTACGCGTATCAGAAACGATAAGAGTAGATAAGGCTGGTTACGTATACTAACAGTGTCAAGTACCAAGTCCTTATTAATAACCTAACTGCAAGCTGGCTGTATATAAAGAAATATTGCACTCAAAAATGGCAGTTCTCAGCCTCAAGTCATTACAAACATATATGACTATCTTTCGTCAGTGGAACACAAAGGAGCTATTTATAAAAAGCAAATTCACATCCGTACAATAGAAATGTAGGAGAAGGAAGTTCAACACTCTTCAGCAATGAGAAAAATGAAGCACAAATGTCAGTTCATCTAAAGTAAGTTTTGCTTATTAGTATGGCTGAATTGGATCAACAAAGGTCAACAGCAAAGACATTAGTTAATAAAATGTCATTAAATACATAAAGGAAACAAAAAGTAATGCACTACTTTACTAGTTACTTGAAAAAAATAATCTGCATTACCCCCAACACTATTTTTAACAAACTCCTCTTCTCCATATAATGAAAGTGAATGGTGACCAAAGTAAGCAAAACAAAAAAAAATTAAAAAGCCGGCAAGACAAATAAAAATTAGACACATACATACACATATATATATATATATATATATATACACACCAGTCAAAAGTTTGGACACACCCTCATTTAATGTTTTTTTTTAGAGAAGTCTCTTATGCTCATCGAGGCTGCATTTATTTGATCAAAAATACAGAAAAAAACAGCAATATTGCAAAATGTTATTACAATATAAAATAATGTTTTTTATTTTAATATACTTTACAATATAATTTATTCCTGTGATGCAAAGCTGAATTTTCATCAGCTGTTACTCCAGTCTTAAGTGTCACATGATCCTTTAGAAATCATTGTAATTTGCTGGTTTATTATTAGAATTATCAATGTTGGAAACAGTCGTGCTGCCAAATATTTTTTTGCAACCTGTGATTCTTTTTTCAGGATTCTTTGATGAATAACAAGTTAAAAAGAACATCATTTATTTAAAATATAAATCTTTTCTAACAATGTAAATCTATGCTATCACTTTTTTATTAATTTAACACATCCTTGGTAAATAAAAGTATTAATTTCTTTCCAAAAAAAAAAAGAATACAAATTTTCTGACCCCAAACTTTTGAACAGTAGTATATGTTGTTAGAAAATCTTTCTATTTAAAATAAATGCTGTTCTTTTTTAACTTTTTATTTATCAAAAAATCCTGAAAAAAGTATCACAGATTCCAAAATTTTAAGCAGCACAACAGTTTCCAGCACTGATACTAAATCAGCATATTAGAATGATTTTTGAAGGATCATGTGATACTGAAGACTGGAGTAATGATTTTAATTTAAACTAAATTTTAATGTATATTAATATAGAAAAACATTTCACAATATTCAATTTTTTTCTGTATTTTTGATCAAGTGAAAACAGCCATGATGAGCATAAGAAACATTTCTTTAAAAAACATTAAATGAGAGGGTGTGTCCAAACTTTTGACTGGTAGTGTATACTATAAAATAAAATTACTAAAACTTAAAATTAAATGAAAATAATAGTAATAAGAATAATAATAATAATAATAATTCCAAAAAAAAACAAAAAAAAAAAAAAAACATAATATCTCAAGTCAAGTAAGATTTTTGTTGAATATTAATTTAAATCTCATTATGTGGCTTTAAAAAACATTCTTTAAAACAGACATACAGGTTTAAAATGACATGAGAGTGAGTAAATTGTGACAATTTTCATTTGTGGGTGAACTATCACTTTAAGACTCATCGATGACTCATAACCCGTTGCACTGAACGCTCTCCTCGAATGATCCCAATGAGGTTCCTTCATGACATTAATGTGTTAGATGAGGACTAGAGCATTAGACCATGTAAGTGTTAAAATCTGACTCATTCTTCTAAACAAAGTGCAAGTTTAATGGAATTTCTTGATTTTAATTAGATAATGTTAAGGCAGTGTACATGATCCAGCCCTGCTAACTAAGGTAGACTTCAATTTTTAATTGTGAGGAAATGCACCTGTCAGCTTGATTCCCCAAGACCATGCCCATTTCTGTCTTAACATTCAAAGTTCAATGCACTACATGTGAATTTTGCCCCCCAATTAAATAAGGATTTCATCCATGAGGTTGTGCTTTGTGAAATGAATCTGAATCAAAGCAATAGGACATTAAACAATTATAGCCAACATAACTCACTGATCAAAGATAATTCAAGAAAATACAAATTTGATGTCTAATCTCATACGAGAGCAAAAATCATCTCGAGAAATATAATTAAGTATTACGTACACTTTTGTTTTACTTTATCAACAAAAATGATTACATAATGCTTAATAGGTCAGTAGTTAAAATATTCAAACAAGCCAGCTTCAAAAAACATGGATTTGTATTTTGTTCATACAAAGCATATTTAAATCTATATGAACAACATAATGTATATCAATCAGTGATATTCATTAACAGTTTTTATTAATATTTTGAATCCTTTATTTATGTTTTTATTTTAATTATAAAATAATTTCATTGTTGTCTTTTTTTAAACATGAATTTAAAAAATTATACATTTTTATTTACATTTCTGACCCTGAACCGCAAAACCATACGTAGCAGAGGTATTGTATTGTTGGCTATTGCTACAAATATACATTGTATGGGTCAAAATTATCAATTGCGCAAATGATTAAGCAATGATCACATTCCATGAAGATATTTTGTAAATGTTCTTATTTTGTAAAGTTTTGATTAGTAATATGCAACTTAATTTGAAATTTTTTTTTAATATTTAGATTTTTGTTTCTTGGTCAAATACTGTACAATGGAAATGGATCTATGTAAAATCTATCTAAATCTAGCTGGAATAAAATAAGTATACATTTATTACATATCAGTCAAGTAAGGACAAAAAAAATCAGGTTTTAATTAACTTTAATTAACCCTGCCTAGATCATAATAGATTTAAACACAAAAGTACAAATACAGTATTTAAAAGTACTTATGCATCACATAACACTTGATGCACTGCTTTATATCAATTTCAAAACTGTATAACAGTTTTCACTTACAGTAATGGAGTAATAAAACTACCATATTACGTAATGAGACTCATCATTAAAAATAATTTGAAGAGTAAAAGCAATAACTCAAGGTTGGATTGCAATAATGAGAATGGAGGAATAAAATCTGATTAACTGTCATCAAAGTAATACTGTCAAATATCTCAGTGGACATAAAACAGATTCATTTATATAAACAACCTGGACATCCTTTTGACAGGCTTTAGAAAAATGACCCAGACATATGATTACAACCCACTGATTACGATCAGAAATTATAGCGCTGTTAAATAGCAACGAGTATTATTAAAGCAAAGCATAAACAGACTTCATAATGGTGTTTTGATGATCGTGACAGTGTGCTGATGAAAGTGTGCTCTGCAGAATAAGGCCCAGCATCTGGCTTTAACGTTACATCAAAACACCCTGACATACTGACATATCCAATGTTTATTATATTTACACACAGCGTGGATATATATGTGTATGGAAAACAAGTGGCACTGCGGATGTCAACAGGGTAAAATAGGAATAATCTGCCAATTGTTTACACTGATATTAGTGATGATGGACAACGTTGCGTATAACATACGTTACACATAAACAAATATCTAAGACATAGGCCTAGCTAATGTTACTGCAAAAAACAGTAGACTGTAATGACAATACAAGCTGTTATGTTAAAAATAGCAAAACATCGTTTAGATGCGCAGAACAAACAGGAAAATGAGACGACACCCCTACACACACACACACAAGTAAAAAACGCATTGATTCATTGCAAATGAACGCATCATACCTCGTTCCCCAGTCGATAACAAACAGCTCCGTTTCCCTGTATTGGTCAAATGTAAATTTGTGCTCTCTCGTTAGGACACAGTGTGTTTATTTAGCGATGCATTATCCGTGGTCCTTTCTAGCATTTTCTTCCCTCCTCGTCTTATCTACAGACAGACAGGCGCAACCGCACTTCCTGCTTTAGACCAGCTCATTTACATATCGCGCTCTCTATTGGCTATACGAACTGTTGCGTCATGAAGCACCGCCTCCTTTTTTATAACAGCGCTTCGAGAGCACGTTACAGAAGCAGCAGCAGTGTTGCCAAGTCCGCGGATTTTCCGCAGAACTGGGCCACTTTCATGCTGTTGCCGCGGGTTTTTCAAGGTGCTGTGGAATGGAAAACTGCATTTACCTTAGCATAGTTAAAAAAAATAACAGTTATGTACATGGAAATGACATACCTTGAGCCTCCTTCTTATATAAATCTGGTGTTTGCAAAAGTACACTGAAAAAGAGGCCAATCCCAACATAACACAGACTATGACTAATAGTCAAGATCATTAATGGCTACGCCCCCAACATTTACATAGCTGAATCATCAGAAGTTTTGCAGGTATTGTGAAGAAACGAGGACAATAGCGAAAATGGCAGATCACGGAAATAAATGTTATGTTCCAGACTGTGCATCAGGGGCATAGAATTAGGGGTGGGGGGGTCCCTCCAATATCCAGCTACTGCCAAACTGTCCCTAGTACTTATATTTATAAAAAAATATATAAGTATATGTAGGCCTATATGTTTTTATAAATTCGGACGCATCTGAAACCAATGAGATTAGCTAAGAAGTTAAATAGGCTACGTTAGAAAACTGCGCGTTTTCAAGGGCGCACATTTAATACATGGGCAGAATGTAGTCATGCACGAGACGAGAAGCAGCGCCGCATTTAACTCACAGGTATTTCACCCAATTTAAGACAGCAGCCCAAAAAAACAGTTAACATAAAGGTAGTTTTCATTTGTTAATAACAAGAGCAAACGGAAAGAGAAAGTGCAATCTATGGATATTATTAGCTCCCTATATAAAGCATTATGAGAGAAAATGGTTGAACGGAAAGATGCACAATCTTCCAGCATTTGATAAAGTCATTATGAACATTAACAACAATGTACAAATCAAGTTGAAATAAGAGCTTGCAGTTTATCTGTAAATCAGATGTGCGTGAAAGCTGTTTGTTACTACAGCAACAGCAGAGTACTCTTTCAGAATCATCCTGGATCCAAATCGATTACTATTAACATAAAGTGCAACCTCCCGCTCTCGCTCTTGAAACAATACGGAAGTGACTGAAGCTGCAGTTCATCGGCTGGCCGCTTGAGGCTGACTGCAAAAGGGAGCAAATCTCCATAGACTCTCGTGTTAAAATGCTCAACTTTACAACAGGTAAAAACATGTTTACAGCCTGGTACAAAAAGTGGTTTTGGTTTTTACAGCTAGTTTTGCCCTTCATGACAACTCTGAGGGGGTCTGAAATTCAGATTTTTTTTCTAACTAACTCTCTTATATTAAAATTCTGCATAATTAAGGGCGTGGCCACTTGAGTGACAGGTGTCAGGCAGCCGTCACATTACCTCAGCTTATTCCAGCAGTTAAACTTGGCATCTCAGCCGTGTTATTGCGTTTGTTTTTTCTTAGGGTGTTACTTTATCAGGATTATTTTAATAATTTTAAAAACAAGACATCTTAGCTCCACCTACGTCCCGCCTCTTTGTCCATTTTCTATTTTCCTGGAGTGACGCGCTTCCAAAACGGCGACGACAGGCCCCGCCCAACTTTTGCTTCAAAAACGCTGTTCAGAAACCTACGGGTGAAATTTTTAATATTAAAAGTTAAAAAGATTTTTGACAATTGTAAAAGCCCTTTCACCCCAGAAAGTGAAATGAGTAAGCCTAAGGCTGAAGGAAAAGTAAATTCACGTCTGTACAGTAGAACTGTAGAAAAAGGAAGTTCAACACTCTTCAGAAATGAGAAAAATGAAGCACAAATGTTAGTTTTGCTTATTAGTATGGCTGAATTAAATCAACAAAGGTCAGCAGCAAAGGCATTGGTTAATAATGGGATTAAATCCACCAGTGCTCCTAAAATTAAATAACCAATAATAAAATAAAATTAAGGTAAAAAGTGATTGTGCATTCAATAGCAGTTTCAATGCCGTATTTCAATGTGTATTACTAGGACTCCCTGACGCCCGAAATTTTTATACAGTATAATTACTCAACAAAACCCCCTCGAAACACGATTGGTTAGTTTTGAGTCACAATTGGGCGGGTTTTGTTGTGAAAACCTGGCAACCGTGAGCAGCAGTGCATGTATTAACTGCAAAAGAGAAGACTGTTGCTTATGAATATGAATTAACATCACTGGTCAAAAATATTTACTGAAATTTCCCTTCTAATATTTCAGACCACTGGTCAAAAATATTCGATCAGTATCTTCTACCTTCTAATTGTGTTACAGTATTGTATTTTCTTGATCAAAGAATCAACAGATAACTGATCATAATGACATTATGTTGAAAATATATAACATGTACATACTCTTTTTCACCTTTTTCTTTTGTTAAAGATGCCACATGTTGATTCTTGTGCTGAATATAGTGGTTTTAAGGGTAAATTAACCTATTACCCATCTTTTGCAGTGATCAACAGCAGACAGAGTGAGAGTTGGTATTGTCACTTCTAGATCACAGGCATTAGTTTTCTTAGCTGTATTATGCAAATGGATTTCACTAGTGTACTAAACTGGTGTTATGTGCTGCTTTTTAGCAGCAAGATCTATATTTATCTTGTTCAGAACAGCTGAAAATGCAATACAAATTCCAGGCCTTTGATGCTTTTGGTTGCAAACTAGCTCCACCTTGTGAAATTGTGTAAACTATTGTTGAAATGCATTGTTATGGAGAATAGACTCATTTAAATATATATAATATTATTATGCATTTCATATGGCATAATGATTTTTGGCATAAAAGAAAAATCAATAATTTGACTCATACAATGTATTGCTGGCTATTGCTACAAATATACCTATGCTTAAGACTGGTTTTGTGGTCCAGGGTCACATATTACAGTGCCCAGATTCCTTTTGTGTGGATCCATATTACCAGGAGAATATGAATAATAAGAATGAATATTTTATACTACATTAAATTATTGCTTAAATGTAACATTGTACTCATACACTTATATTTATTACTATTCATACACTTTGTTATTTTTATGTCTTTTTGTCATTTTATGTTGTTCAGTTTAAAAGCTAAATATAATAATAAATAAATAAATATTAAAAAAAGAAGATACATTTCAGACATGTTTAATCATTGTTCAAGAGATTAATATTGATTTATGCCTAAAATGACTATAAGGACTGTTGTGAAAATTATTTTAAAGGCACATTTTAACACTTGAATTATATATTATATATATAACAAGAGAAAAAAATAAAATAAAACAAAAGTTTTTAAAGGTTGTTTCTTATCTCTAAACTAGGGAGAAAAAAAGATTCAGAATGAGCATCTCCTGTATTTTCCAGTAGGGGGCGAAGCAAACATGAAAAATACATGGTAGACACTATCCTGGACCAAAATGCACATTTAAACACTCATAAATATTCAAATTTAACAGGTACATTAACTAATGCAAGTTAGAAAAAAGTAAACTTTTGAAAAATACTGATCAAATTAGTACATTAGGATTTTCTCCAAAACAAAACTATTTTATGCTGAATTTAAACATTTGTTTAATGTTTAAACAGAAAATTGACTGTGATGGGGTGTTCAAAGGTACAAACCCATGAAGAGATCATACATGGACTGCAATGTGTTCAAAAGTATGGGATCAGTAAGATTTTTCATGTTTTTTTTTTTTTTTTTTGCTCATCAGGGCTGCAATTATTCGTTGAGAAAATTTTGAAGAAGAAAACGAGATTCATTTGAGGTTAAAAAGTATATCAATTTGTTTTAAAAATGACCAATCGTTTCGCTAGGTAAGACCCTTCTTACTCGGTTGGAATCATTTAGAGCCCTTTGAAGCTGCATTTAAACTGCATTTTGGAAGTTCAAACTTGGGGGCACTATACACATCCATTATATGAAGAGAAATCCTGAAATGTTTTCCTCATTTCTTTACGACTGAAGAAAGAAAGACGTAAATATCTTGGATGACAAGGGGGTGAGTACATTATCTGTAAATTTTAGTTCTGAAAGTGAGCTCATCCTTTAAGTGACCATCACTGAATCATCTCATTTAATCTCTACGATTATAAATCCATTATGCTTTTCTGAGCTACAAAAAAAAAAAAAAAAAACATTCTCAGGATTGTGATACTCAAGTAACTAGTAAGTAGCTTTTATCGCTTCACCTCTGCAATGAAAGTGACAGCTAGTTCATTCACCTCCTGCGGCTCCAAGCGCTTGCTGTAAAGAAATAAAACCCACCTCTCTGTCTGCACAAGCAAACATACACAGTGTGACAGGTTCTTGACCGACGGATCAGAGACTGTGTCCCCCTCATCAGTGTTAAACTAACATGTGACTAACATGGCAAGGCTGGAGCAAGGCTATCCAACATCGAGCGAAAAACAGCCTTACGGAACATAACCATTCATAAACAGTGTTAATTTATTTATTGCCTGTATTTATCTCAAGATGGCCTAGTTTTTTTTAGAATACTGTATTTCATGGATGGCCGATTTCAGCCCAAGATTGTACAAAGCAAACTATAAACCTACAAACGACAAAAACTTCAACTTCACCTAATTGTGTAATGAATGTGAGCTGCTAACTCATTCCCATATTATCTTCTGACGTCATCTTTCATCTTTCCCCTCTGAGTTCATAAAGAAATTAAACTACACTATAAAATGGACAGGAATGACACGAGTGTATCTCCTCCCATTTGAACTTTGGAAACTCTACCGTGGTAAAGCGTTCCCAAAATGTGTAGTCATTCTTTCTGTTCTACACCACGTCTGCCTCTCAAACTGTGCTCTTCAGGTGAGTTCAATTCATACATGTGTCTTTTATTAAGCATCCATATGGATCATACAGAAGCTCTGTGATCTAAGTAAGCCATTTGGGTAGTCTTATGATAAGAATTGCTGATAAGAATTGCTATCGTATTGCATTTTTTTTGGTGCAGTAATGCTTAAGTTGAAAGAAAATACTGTACTGTAACATTGATTTTTAAATGTCTTATACACTGTAATACATTTCTGCCTTTTTCAACTTAAACTTCAGTCCAATTGATGCTTTAAATTTTAAAGCGTAATCAAATTATTGACTATGCAAGTCATTTCAACTTCAGTTATATCAAACCAACTTAAGTTGAATCTTGTTTAACATGCAAAATGTAGTTGAAATTGGTTAATCAAATGGAATTGAAAACATTTATGTTACATATAATAAAAACATACATTTTAGTTACAATTAAAACATGCATTTTGATCTTAAATTCCCTACTGTTGTATATAGAATTATGTTTACTAATGTTTAATATACTCCATACAGTATTTAATTCAATTACATCAATAATAATGGTAATTAAAATTCTGAAAAAATAGAAGTAATCCCTTACTTTTATTTTTCATGGGAAAAATAATTCAATAACAGCACTGAATTACACCCTACACTGATAGGGACAAAAATGCAATTCAGTAAAAACATGAAAGCATGATTTGAGGTCTTTATCACAATAAATAAGATGATAAAAAGTGGAAAATAAATATTTTGTAACATCAAGGTGGGTGGGATTCGACATCTGTTTTCTGTCAAGACATGATATCACATTTTCTCATTAGGAAAGTTTAAAATATTGCACCATGGCATCTTTAGCCTTCTGACTTGTTCAAACATTTCATGTGTGGGGAGAATTTCTCAGAAACGAAAGCCCAAGGCCAGTGAAACTTGATATGTTGTTTTTTAACTGTGTTAATATGTTAACACGTCTTTTGTGTTTGAGCAGGTTCGGATTTACAGGAGCGATGCTGCTGTTATGGATAACATTATCTCTCACATGGCATGGTATAGTACACTTTTAACCTCATAAAATCAACTGAGTGAATCTAATATTAAGAGAATAAATCCTGGCAAGGACATGTCCAGGGCTGCCTTTCCCAAAAAACATTATACAAATATACCATCAGCAAAAAAATAAAGGACAAATCGATCACTGGAATGGTACCCTTTAGGTACTAATATGTACTTTTCAAGTACTAATATGAACCATTTAGGAGTGAATAAAGTATAAATATTTACTTTGTAGCTTTTATACCTTAGGGTACTGCCCTGGTGACAGATTTGTACCTGTTTTGTCTGAGAGTGTAGATCGCTGAGCCTATATTTGCCAGTGGTTTAGGCCTACAATGCTTTTGGGAAATCCAGTCCATTGAAAGAAATAGAGGTTTTAAAAATAGTAGAATAATATTGTATAGTCAATTTTTTTTACATTTATTATTTCTATGACAATTAAAAAACATTTTAAGCACAAAAATAAAGAACTACGCTACCAGTCAAAATTCTTTTTTTTTAAAGAAGCCTCTTCTGCTCACCAAGTCTGCATTTATTTGATCTAAAATTCAGCAAAAGCAATAATATTGTGAAATATTTTTACTATTTCAAATAGCTGATTTCTATTTGAATATATTTTAAAATGTAATTTATTTCTGTGATCAAACCTACATTTTCAGCATTACTGATAATCTTTCAGAAATCATTCTAATATGCTGATTTGCTGTACAAGAAACATTATTATTAGTGTCAATATTTAAAACAGTTGAGTACATTTTTTCAGGATTCTTTGATGAACAGAAAGATCCAAAGATGTTTATATCAGATAAACATTTATCTGAAATAAAAAGCTTTTGTAACATTATATAATATTGCATTCAAAGGCTTGGAGTCAGTACGTTTTTTTTTTTTTTTTTTGGAAAATAAATTATAGAAATTAATACTTTTATTTAGCAAGGGTGCTTTAAATTAATAAAAGTAATGTTAAAGGACATTTATAAAAGAATTCTATTTCAGATAAATGCTGTTCTTCATCAAAAAAACCTAAAAAAAATTCTACTCTATAACTCTAATGATAATAATAAATGTTTTTTGAGCAGAAAATCTTGAGCAGAACATTAGAATGCTAAAAATTCAGCTTTGAAATCACATTAATTAATGACATCTTAAAATATATTCAAATAGAAAACAGTTATTTTAAATAGTACATATATTTCAGAATTTTACTGTTTTTGATGTACTTTGGATCAAATGAATGCAGACTCGGTGAGCAGAATAGACTTCTGTAAAAAAACATTACAAATATTACTGTTCAGAAACTTTTGACTGGTAGTGTATTTCTATTTTTTTTTATTTAATATAGAGGTGAAATGTGGCCTGAAAATGTTTTGTGAGATTCACTCAACTACAGATCATATAATTTCACAAAAAAATCAATCAATTAATCACACTAGTTGAATAATAGACTAATTGCAAGATGTTTAATTAATATTTATTGTAAAAACACACAATGTACAGAATATATAAACAGATTTATAATATGCTAAAAGTCTATTTTTATTTCAAGGTACAACTGGCTTTACAATCCACAGCATGAAGGAAGGTCTGTGTCTAGAGGACTCGTCTGAAGGAGTTGTTGAGTTAAGGACATGCAGTCTGGACTCAGTCCTGCAGCAGTGGAAGTGGACAGACCACTGGTTTCTAGTAAACGCAGGCACCCAGAGGTGTCTCTCTGCCATCCACACAGACCCAGTCCAGACTGTCACTTGTGATTCTGGTGAACATATCAAATGGCAGTGCAAAGCTCAACAGCTCATCAGTCTGCAAAACTCTCAGGAATTGAGCACAGAGAGAGGAAAACTCAAACTGAATATGGGTGAACACGACACATGGAAATCGCTGGATGCGGGCGACATCTGCCAGAATAAACTGAGTAAGTAAAAGCCAAAAAATAAGAATAATTTGAATTATGTTTGCAAGTAAAAAATGCAATTAAGTAAAAACTGGAAAGCATGGTTTGAGGTCTTTATCACAATAAATAAGATGATAAAAAGTGGAAAATAAATATTTTGTAACATCAAGGTGGGTGGGATTTGACATCTGTTTTTGGTCAAGGCATGATATCGCATTTTCTCATTAGGAAAGTTTAAAATATTGCACCATGGCATCTTCAGGCATCTGACGTGTGCAAACATTTCATGTGTGGGGAGAATTTCTCAGAAATGAAAACCCATGCATCTACAATGTCATGTTTATTTTATCTGGGTTGACATACACTCTCAAACTGCATTCGTTTGATCAAAAGTGCCATAAAAACAGCCAAATTAAAAACAATTTAAAATAACTGTTTAAATTACTGTTTTCTAGTAGAACTATGACCATTAAGATGATTATTTGATTATTTGTGCTGCTTAACATGTTTATCGAAACTGTGATACATTTTTTGTAGGATTCTTTGACCACAAAAAAAATTATTTTTTGACACTATGAATCAATACTTTTGACCTAACGCATATTTACTGAATAAAACTATTAATTTTGTTTTAAATTGTACTGACCCCAAACTTTTAAATGGTGATATAATAATCATCACTTATAATCTAGTGAATACATTATGTGACCCTGAACCACAAAAATAGTCTTAAGTAGCACAGGTATATTTGTTGCAATAGGCAAAAATACATTGTATGGGTCAACACTATCAATTTTTCTTTTATGCCAAAAATCATTAGGATATGAAGAATATAGTTCCATGAAGAATATAGTAAAATGCATTGCTAAGATGTTAATTTGGACAAATTTAAAGCCGATATTTCGATTTTTATTTTTTATTTTTTTATTTTTTTGCATCCACAGATTCCAGATATTTTAAAATAGTTATATCTAAATATTGTCCTATCCTAACAAACCATACATCATTCAGTGGAAAGCTTACTTATTCAGCTTTTAGAAGATGTATAAATCAGCTGACCCAAAAACTGACCCTTATGACTGGTTTGTGGTTCATGGTTATATACAGCAAATACATTTCACCCTAAAATCAAAACATATCACATTTTAGGACCTTTGTTTATTTATTAATTTAGCATTTTGATATTTTCCATGACAAGTTCAAATATAAAAAATGTAATTGTTTTATTGCTTCATTTTCATGACAATGCCAGTGCACAATGTCTGGCTTTTCTTTCGAGTGTAAAAGCGATTTCTGCCATGTTTACAATATGAAAAGAACCTTCACTGACCTTCTTCTATTCGTCTCTTCGTGCATGATGTTAATGCATATCTCATCTTCAACGATTCTCACAGGATCCAGAAGAGACAGCGATTTAGAGACCGATGAGTTTGATTTTGCTGAAGGGCCACCTGCACCGAGAATGACAGAAGCACAGATGAAGTTTTTACAGTGGTATTACCGCACAGAGGACCGTGAGTGTGCCGAATTAGCACTTACTGGAATGCCCTTGTGTGTCATGTTCACAGAATTTAAGATCGCCGTCGATAAAATAGCTTATAATTGGATGTGGCTGTGAACTGATAAAGTGTGAACTTGAAATCCTTACAAACTGTTCAATGCTTTTTTGTTTAACAGAAACATCGTGGAAGTTTGGCGTACTGGCATTTGCATTTCTAGGTCTTCTGATTGGCGCTGTGCTGTTGGTCATGGGCATGATGGCTAATAGGTTAGTGGCACACAAGTAGACTAACACGTTGGGTTAATAAAACATTACGACTGAAGAGCAGTTTTATTCATCTTATTTTTTACGAGTGGGCGTGGCCATTTGTAAATTTTATGGGTGTGGCTTACTGTCTCATCCGTCCAGCTATTTTTAGCTGTTCAAAACAGCTTGTTTTACTGCTTGATATTGCAAATTGGTGTCTTATTAGGTTATTTAAATGTATTATCTTAATTGGGAAACACTGGTTTGTAGTGCAACAGTTTTACTGTAAGCTGTTATGCAGAACCGGAAGTCTCACCCATAGGTTTACTTCCACATTGAAGAGTAAGGTGGATAATGAACAAATACACAAGTAAAGACTTATATTAAAAAAAAAAAAAAAAAATGTTTTATGACATATAGGTTCATCACAGGTCTCAAACATATAAATACAATTCGCTGTAGTTTTTTTTTAGATAACTTTTATTCCTTTTCACACAAATTATGATCCTTACATCTTACCTCAAAACACCTTTACCATAATGCATGATTTGTAAACTAATGCATTTTAAAGGATCACATAAAAATATCCATGTATTGCCTATCCTACATAGTAAGTAAGCTTGCTCAGTAGCTCACCTGGTACTGAACTTCCAATGCAAAGCACTCTGGTATGATTCCAGTGAAACACTGTTCAAAAAATGTGCTCAACACTGTGTAAAAATAAGGTAAAATGGCATGGTCATCAGCCATTTGATTTCCGCAATATGTGCAGAGAAAATCGAACACGCCACTATGCTCCTTATTTTTCCGTAAGAGTGCTGTAAATTGTCACTTTTATGGGTATGGCTTCCGGTCTCATCCAGGTCCAGCTATTTTTAGCTATATAAAACAGCTTGTTTTGCTGTTTGATATTGCAAATTGGTGTGTTTCTAGGTTATTTGTAGCACCAAAATGCAATTATTTTATTTTTGTGGGGAACTTAAAAGGGTTTTCAGGCTGTACACATTTTTTTGGTTCTAACTGGACTCTTTTGATTATTAGAAAGAAGAGTTTCTCAAATTTTAAAATCTTACAATGTCACAATGTCTTACAATTTGCCAATATACAGAAGATTTAGATTTGAGCTGCTATCCACATTTAATTCATAGCTTCCATACCTTCTTCCTTAACTTCCATGTTTCCCAATTCAGGAACAGGAAGCAAATAGCCAAGTACAAAGCATCCTCAAAAGTCACAGACGTGAAACCTGAAATGGAGGAGTTGCAGGTCATCATCACTGAGGGCAAGGAGGAGAAAACCCATTTCACCCCATCTGAACACATTACTACACACAACAGCCATATGGATTGGGAAGAGCCTTCATATGACAGCAAATCCTCAGAGGGACCGAAGCCTGGAGAAATTATGGTGACCTGGAAGGACGGGATTGTGTCTACTTTGTATCCTGAACCTGCAGAGGAAGAACAAGGGGAAGAGGACATCCACAAAACAGATGCAGAGACTCAAAACTGTCCCCAAGCAATAGTTTCATCTGAGACAATTGCATTTTAAGTTAGCCTGTTTGTGTTCATTTTCACACTATATTCAAAATGAAGATTGGTTGACAGACTATTTAGAGTTAAACCAGAGCTATAACCACACTGAGGGATGTGCATACCCAAAAATCTATTTTTCTAATGGAGATTTCTTTAATATGACTGTGTTCTAGTGCCACATTAAAAAAAATATCTAAGATTACGAGATTAAAGCCGTTATGTTTAGAGAATGAAGTCGAAATATTTTGACAAAAAAGGCAAAATTATGAGAATAAACTTGAAATGTTTTGAGAATAAATTAAAAATTACAAGAACGAGAACAAAGCCAAAATGCAATCAAAGACGTTTAATATATTATTTCCAAGCATACTGTTCCTGCAAGTATAACACGGTTTCTGCTAAAAAACCCACATATATTCAAATAAGTTCTGGTGGCCTGACAACTTCTCCTGGTGCTTCCAATCCAGGCCATTTGCATGTGCAGGCTATACTCTCAAAATATTAGAACTTTACTTGCTACGATTTAATTCTCATAATTTTGACTTTATTCTCGAAACATTTTAACTTTATTCTCGAAACATTCCGAATTTATTTTTGAAACATTCCGACTTTATTCTTGAAACATTTTGTCTTTATTCTTGAAACATTTAGACTTCATTCTCAAAACATTTTGACTTCATTCTCAAAACATTTCAATTTCATTCTCAACACATTTCAACTTAATTCTCAAAATATTGACTTTATCCTCGTAATTTCAACTTTATTCTCAAAATATTTTGACTTCATTCTCAAAACATTTAAACTTTATTCTCAAAACATTTCAACTTTATTCTCATAATTTTGACTTCATTCTCGAAACATTTCAACATTATTCTCAAAACATTTCTACTTTATTCTTGAAATTCAACTTTATTCTCTAAACATTTAGTCTTTATTCTCATAACTTCAGCTTTATTCTCAAAACATTTTGACTTTATTCTTGGAATTTCGACTTTATTCTCTAAACATTTCGACTTTATTCTCATAATTTCAACTTTATTCTCAAAACATTTTGACTTTATTCTTGGAATTTCGACTTTATTCTCTAAACATTTCGACTTTATTCTCAATATATTGACTTTATTCTCTAAATATTTCAACTTTATTCTCAATATATTGACTTTATTCTCTAAATATTTCAACTTTATTCTCTAAATATTTAGACTTTATTCTCGTAATTTTTGATTTTTTTTATTTTTTAGTGTGGAACTAAAATACCGTCATACTTTAATATTTACACTGGCAGCTAAAAGTTAATTATAAGCTTATAAAAATTATAAGATTCATTTTTAAATGCTTTAAAAGAAATTATATAGCAAACAGATATTTTAAATGCTGATAATATTACTGTTGTGATTTTGATCAAATACAAGGCTCTCTTGGTGAGCGTTAGAGATTTCTTTCAAAAACATTAAAAATCGTAATTATTTATTACAACAACTTTTGGCTGCCAGTGTATATTATTGCACTTGGTTTCCCTAGCCCAACATATCTTCTTATAGCCTAAGGTCAACCAATCAGTTTTATGATTACATAATATATATACACACGTACAATAATCTCAAATTTTATAGTTTATATTTCAAAATGCAAGTTTTACTATTTGTTATTAAAAAAAAAAACTTTTTTATGTAAAGGTCATCAAAATTGGTCATGAGATAACTTTTGTAAACCATACAGTAATAGTGTACCATACAAACGTATATTATATGGATGAAATCAAATATTTAATCTTTTTATGCATCCCATATAAAGCACTGTAAATTATTCTCTCGAAGTGATGCAATATAATAAACTTCAAAACTAATAAAGTAATTCCGATGTTTAATCAACACTAACATTTTTTACAGTTTAACAAGAACTAATAAAGATAAACATGTTTATTTTGTTCTGAAACTTTCTTTGGTATTCCGTGCATGATTTGGTTTTGTGTTTACCTGTGTAAAAAAAAAAAATTAAATATCCAGATTCTTGAAATTAATATATTATCTTGAATTCTTGAAATGAATATATTATGTGGAAATCGGTTTTATCCCAATAAAATACATACTGTAAGTATAATACTGGTGCAAAAGGTAGTGAAAAAAAATTATAACAGAATAATCAGAAATGCTAACAAAGACATTCATTAGCTCTGTAATATATTTAACACTGTCCATTCTCATACTGCATCCTCACGTATGTGAGAGACGTCATAATCCTTCAGGTCCTGTTAGCTTTAATGCTAAATGAGCAGATGAGCTCAAGTATTCCTTCTTGTGCTGTAGATCCTCTCCATTATCAGAAGAGGGCGTCATCTCATCAGAAGATCTTGAAGCCCTTGAGGAGTGTAAGTGTTGGGGCTCTGCGTTTGCTCTGAGCTCTCGAGGACTTCACCGTAACCAGCTTTGCGGTGGCTGGAGTGGGCAGCTCTTTATAGCAGGCGGTGAGAGGAGGGGCAGAGGACAGGCTGATCGCAGACTTGTCTTCGCTGATGAAGAGCGGACGGATGCTCCTCTCTGTCTCTCGCCTCACTTCCCGAACGGCTTCGTGAAAGATGTGCTGAACGGACAGGAAGTCCAAACAGGCGGAAACTTCAAAGAACAGGCAGCCGAACCGCGAGGCCAGAGCGGCACCATCTGCTTTGCTCACCTGTCTAAAAAAAAGCATGGTTGATTCACTTTTCTTACACAAAATGGACCTCTTACAAAAATTTGTAATAAATTCTGAAATAGTATATTGAGGTTATTTTCGGTATGTTACTGTGCAACAATGGAGGAACATTTAGTATTGTAAATGATGATTTATTTAGTGTGGTTAAATTTTTGATTGATCATAAATTACATTTTTATTACACAAAAATGCATTTCAAAAGTTATTCAGCAAGGATGCATTCATCAAAAAATCCTAAAAAAAATGCATCACAATTCAAACTAGTTGAAAAAGTTTTAAAGCTTTAAAGACAATACAGTCAGATAGATATATAGTCAGATTACAGATAGATAGATTAGCATGTTACTAGCATGTTGTTAGCATGGTTAGCATGTTGCTAGCATAAGTTTAACATGATTAGCAAGCTGCTAGCATGATTCTAGCATGATTACCATGTTACTAGCAAGTTGCTAGCATGCTTCTAGCATGATTAGCCAGTTGTTAGCATTTTGGAAGCATGATACTAGCAAGTTGTTAGCATTTTTCTAGCATAATTAGCACGTTACTAGCAAGTTGTTAGCATGTTCCTAGCATGGTTAGTAAGTTGCTAGCATGATTCTGGCATGATTAGCATGTTACCAGCAAGTTGCTAGCATGTTTCTAACATGATTAGCAAATTGTTAGCATGTTGCTAGCATGATTCTAGCATGATTGGCAAATTGCTAGCATGTTTCTAGCATGATTAGAAGTTGCTAACATGTTTCTAACATGATTTCGATTACATTCGATTACAGCTACAAACACGTATAAAAAGTGTTAAAAAACTACAAACGTGGCGGATATGCGCAACCGAGGGACAGGTAGAGAAAGAGGTTTGAGTGATAAACAATCAATGTCTAACCTGATGAAAAAATATTTATTTAACGTTATCTGCATTATATTTCATCTACAGCAACATTGTGAACTTTTATAATGATATGTTTGGTCATTACCTTTTAAATGCCTTATTATGCAAACACATGAGCAGAGTTCTCGCCATGAAAGACCCACATGAAAGATCAACGTGACTCTTAATTTCTATCCAATATGCTAGGAAATCAAATTAAACGAAATGTGGATGATGTTAACGGTTTGACAAGATGATTGACAGGGCAGTTTAAACAGTGACGAGATATATGTAACTAAGCAACAGAGCGTCCATTAAAGACACAGCTATGTCACAACTATGACGAAGTAGTATGTCCCAAAGCTTGCCTACTATTCTGCTACATACTAAAAAGTATGTACTTTTTCTTTACAAAAAAAGTACATACTTTCAGGGCATAGTGTAAGTAGGCGAATTGGGATGCAGCAAGTCATTCCACCCGGCGCCATCTTTGAAATGCCTCTTGGGCATGCAAGTGCAGCTCCTATCTCTTTGAATGGGGAAACATCAAATTCTCCAAAACTGTTCACCAAGTTTATGATTAAATTTTATATCTGAAATCACCAATGAAATCTGACAAGAACCACTTCATAAATATGGTTCCTTGTGGTCCAATAGCGTTAAAAAACGCTTATTTTTCAGGCTAGATCAGCCAGTGCACGTACGCAGTACTGAGCGTACATCTTAGAACGCCGACTGTTTCTATAGCAACCAGGACTTCTAACGGCAGCTGCAGTGACGCGCTGACTGTACTAATCAACGAGGCGGGGCTTCACGGCCATAATAAGCGTTGCATTTTTCTCCATTCAAAACTATACGAGTGACACGTCTTGGGTATTCTATAGTCTTTGTCAATGGGATTTTTCCCGGTTTTAATCGTTATTTTTATATTTTTATATAAGTCCGATCAGTTAGAAAAGATATAGCAACTAACTTCAGATCAGTCTGAAGACCTAGGCTGAGTTTGGAGTTTGTAGAGTCTCAGAAGAAGAAGAAGAAGAAGAATAACAACTGTAAGTTTAAGTTACGTCTTTCTCAAGCCAACTTAAATATGAGGCAGTACAACTGTTTTCAACAACCATAATAATAATAATAATAATAATAATAATAATAATAATAATAATATTTCTTGAGCAGCAAATCAGCATATTAGAATGATTTCTGAAGGATCATTTGACACTAAAAACTGTAATGATGCTAAAAATTCAGCTTTGCGTCACTAAATGCAGTCTTTGTGACCATAAGAGACTTGTTTTAGAAACATTAAAAAAGCTTACAACCCCAAATGTTTAAAGGATATAGTGTGCATAGAGAAAATATAAATAAATTAAAATATAGTATATATAATCATGAAATCACAGATAAAAATCAAAACTCTAAATAATCTAAATAAAAACTGCAAGTAAAATTGTGCAATAAAGAGTTAAAGAAACTTTCTAATGTAATAGGAATGGCACAGCAGTTAAAACTGGGGATGAGCAGTTAAAGCTTTTGTTTAAAGTGTGGCTGGCAAAGAAGCACACATAAATCTGCGGTTACATAAATAGATAGATTTGATCGAGTCCAGCTGTATTATGGTCATTTTAAGTATGATACTGCATAAATCATGCCCTGTGTTTGCACAATGAAAGGAAAATATAAAGGCGACAAATGGTCATTTCCTGGACCAATTAAATCCTTACTTAAACATTTTAAGGTCATGAAAAATTGAAATCTAAATAACATGCAGCGGTACAGAGCATAATTGTTGTAATTATAGCCAGTCACAGGTCATACATTCTCCCAGTTAAACTAATAAAAGGACATTCATACAAATATGTTAATACACTGTTTCCTGCTATGCTTGGTTAGTGTTTTGACTAGCACCCACTTTGGCACTGGAAATCTGGCTGTTTAAGATTCACACTTAAAGGAATAGTTCATCCAAAAATGAACATTTGATGTAGATGAGTTTGTTTCTTCATCCAGAACAGATTTGGAGGGCTTTACATTACAGCATTACATCACTTGCTCACCAATGGATCCTCTGCGGTGAATGGGTGCCGTCAGAATGAGAATCCAAACAGCTGATAAAAACATCACAATAATCCACAAGTAATCCAGGATGAAGTTAAGAGCTGTGTGTTTATAATAAACAAATCCATTTCCCAAAACCATTCATCTCAAGTCATTTATTTATAATATTGCTTTCTCCAGTGAAAAAGGCATCTTGTCTGAATCAGGAGAGAAATATGCACAGATCAAGCACTGTTCACAAGTGAAAACAGTTGTAAAAAATATGTAGGTGGTTTTGATGTAAGAGGACAAAAGGAAATTGAAGCGTTATTATGGTTTATGGCCAGATATTTTTTTCTAGAGGTGATTGTTTAAAAGTTAAAACACCTTAAAGGATTAGTTATCTTCAGAACAGATCATGTCTTTCTTTCTTCAGTCGTAAAGAAATTATATTTTTTGAGGAAAACATTTCAGGATTTCTCCTCATATAACAGACTTTTATAGTGCCCCCAAGTTTGAACTTCCAAAATGCAGTTTAAATCCTGCTTCAAAGAGCTGTAAACGATCCCAGCCGATGAAGAAAGTTTAAACTTGGAGGCACCATACATATCCATTATATGGAGAGAAACCCTGAAATGTTTTCCTCAATAAACAATTTATTTTCGACTGAAGAAAGAAAGACATGAATAACTAATGTGAACTAATCCTTTAATGATGGGTTTGTTCATTTTCAATTCACAAGACATTGATGGACTGGAGTGGTGTGTATTGCTTGTGGATTATTGTGATGTTTTTATCATCTGTTTGGACTCTGATGGCACCCATTCACTGCAGAGGATCCATTGGTGAGCAAGTGATGCATTGCTAAATTTCTAATATAATGGACTTTTATGGTGCCCCCAAGTTTGAACATCCAAAATGCAATTTAAATCCAGCTTCAAAGGGCTCTAAACGATCCCAGCCAATAAAGAAGGGTCTTATCTAGCAAAATGATTATTTTCAAAACAAATTGACAATTTATATACTTTTCAACCTCAAATGCTCATAATGTCTCATTTCTGCGATTCCAGTACAGTTAGAGTATGTCGAAAAACTCCATCTCGTTTTCTTCTTTAACTTCACTACAGCGGTGTTTTAAGTTTTTTTGTAAAGGGCGTTTTGAAGTTAGGGAAGAAAACAAGATGGGATAAGATAAAGCTAGATAAAACCCTTCTTCATCAGCTGGAATTGTTTAGAGCCCTTTGAAGCTGCATTTAAACTGCATTATGGAAGTTCAAACTTGGGGGCACCATACATATCCATTATATCAAAAAACATAATTTCTTTACGACTGAAGAAAGAAAGACATGAACATCTTTGATGACAAGGGGGTGAGTAGTGAGTACATTATCTGTACATTTTTGTGCCGAAAGTGAACTAATTCTTTAATGATGGGTTTATTTTCAATTCACAAGACATTGATGGACTGGAGTGGTGTGGATTACTTGTGGATTGCTGTGATGTTTTTATCTGCTGTTTGGACTCTCATTCTGACAGCACCCATTCACTGCAGAAGATCCATTGGTGAGCATGTGATGTGTTGCTAAATGTCTCCAAATTTGTTTTGGTCAAGAAATAAACTAATTTACATCTTGGATGTAATTTCTGGGTGAACTATTCACCCATTCAGTTATTTTATTTTATAATAAGAACATTTACTGAAATCTAATAAAAAGGATGTGTAATTCACCTGTATCTCTCCATGTCCACTTTGTTGCCTAAAAGAATGACAGGAGCTTCTGGCTGCAGGCCTTTTGAATAAAGGCTCACAGTCTCCAAGTACTGCTGGCAGGCCTCAAAGCTGTTCCGATTGTCGATGCTGTAGACAACGATGAAGGCATTGGCCCAGCTTAAATAGCGCTCACAGTTGAGTGGTCCATCCTGATTTAAATAAAGACAGATTGGTTTGCTGTAAAGTTGCCAAGGTTATGCAACAAACTTCCTTAATGAGAAAATAAAGCATCAGCCATTATGAGAAGATCAGTCTGATAGAAATATGAAGTGTCAGTCTGTATAAAGCAGAACATTTGCGAAAGAGACAAATGGACAGCATTACCTGATCAGCCGTGTCCATTACTTTAACCAGAACCGACTGCTGATCCACAACTTCTTCTGAAGAGTATGTATCCTCTGAAAATTAAGGATGTTTAATAAAAGAAGACATTTCAGTTCCTGACATCCATGTGTGTTTTATAATTTATTTTAGTATTATTTTATATAATGATTTCATAAAAGAATTACATTTGAACTAAATGAAAATGTGATACAACTACAAAGGACAAGCTTGACGAAAAACTATGCATTGGAAAAAGACTTGAGACAAAGTTTTAAAGTGGTTTGGCAAAGACTGCAAGTCTTAAAAAGTCAAACTTGTCATTTTAGTACCGTAAAAGCTGTCAGTATAAGCCTCAACTTTTCATCTTCTGCCAAGAAAAAAATATGAAAATGAGAATGAAGGTTTTATGTCTCTAAGTAAAATCCTTTTATGTTTTAAAGTCACCCATCTTACGATCAGAGTCCCCATTAATTACATCTGCGTGAAACTAAACAGCCCTGAAGTTAATGCTCAAGTAAGGTAAAAAATAATCTGAATGATTTATATGTTTTGTTTTAAGACCTGGACCATAAGACACTGAGGAGGACACATCTTCCATATCCAGATGCTCAGTCACTCATTATTGGTTTTTAAGTGACCGTTCAGTAAGCTTTTACCTTCAAACTCCCTCAATATTTGGTTGAATCCTTGGTGACAACAGTAAAAAAAAAAAAAAAAAAGCTGGGAAACTCACCAAGATTTGGGTCATATTCACTGATGAACCGCTTCGTGAGGAATTTCACTGTAAGTGCTGCGGGGGACAGACAAACTTCCTGTAAGTCTAAGTTTAGAAATATTTAATTACATAACAGAGCGTCCCAACAGGATAATAGAAGAAAATTTGCTTTTTAAGCATTTCTCTTAAAAATAAATCTCATTATGAGAGTAGTTTTCTCTCTCCTTGTAAACAAACTAAATAACACTTTATAACAGCATAACACTCATTGATAAAATCACACTACTTAACAGAAGCCTAATTATTAGTTAAAATACAATCAAATGTGTATATATATATATATATATATAGGAAAATACAACTTCAAAAAGATTTACAGTGCATTCAGAGCACATTTTGTCAGTATAAGTGTTCCTAAAAACTTGAACGTTAACAAAATGTCATGACCAAAGCATAATAATTAAATTATGTTTGCTATTATGAGCATGGCATGCTAGTCATACCTGACTTTCCAGATCCCATAGCTCCCAAAATCACTATGTTACACTCCGAAGGCTCATGCTCAGGAACTGTGACAATATTGCAAGTTCTTGCTTTCCCAAACATCAGAGACATCCTGAAGACGGGATGAGATTGAAGAATGAACACATGAGGAAGCAGATCCAAATCAAACAGCCCATTAGACACAGTGCATGTGTGCTTTGATCTCCTGAGGTCATACCTGGATGATGCTGATGTGTGATTTCTCATCAGCGCTCTCTGCAAAACAGCTGGATCGCGTTGTATTCCAGTATAAACGACATATCCATAACCACAGAAGACTCAGGTGCGCGTTTTGTCCGAGGTTGCTAAACTGTTTTCTTATTTTTCCAGGGCATTGGAAGTCGCTGCTAGTCAGAGAGGATGTGGCGTGAGGGGAATGAACAGCGAAATACTGGGATATTTTGGTTCGGTGGGCTGGAGCACATTATGGATTCAAATGTATCCTGTGGATCCGCCTCCCATGAACATAAAAAGAAACTTTAAACTCACATTGTACTGGAATAAAAAAAGAATAAATAAATAAATAAAAAAACGTGTTTAATAAATCAAGCCCCCTCCCTTCACTACTTTGCTAATTATTCAATGACTTTAAATGTTTTTTCCTACAGGAAATTGTCGGAGGAAACATTTTGTTGACGTTCGTCTCGCACAAATGCCTCTAGCAGTTACGTAAAGAGTTTTTAAACAAAACACTGAAATCATTTGTAATGTTTAAACTTTCAATGAAGTGATAAAAAAGTAGCATTTATGTCAAACATCCAGATAAAAATGGTCCAAAATGATCGAGCTATTGTCGCCACGGTTACAACCACTAATAAGGTTTACACTACGCGTCATCAATCGCCCATATTGGCGGGACTGAATCTAGTGTAAACAATGCCACTGAACCGAACGGAGCTCACATAGTTTGATGATTATTGCTACTGAAAATGGTTAATATTGTCATGTTTTGGGCTGTACTGATCAGTCAGACCGGGAAAAACATTTTGAGTACTACAGACTGCCAAAAGTTCTAACAAATCAAGGAGAAGAGTGCAAAAACTGTCTGAGGAACAAATGGCATTTGTGGTTGGCCAAACTTAACCAGGATTTCCAGGACAAGAATCTTCTTGACAACATTTATGTTTGTTCTTATCATTTCCAGTCAGGTAGGTGAAATATTAGGCTAATATTGTGCGTATCTTTACCACCTATTAACTTTAGTTTGTCAAAATATTGTGCCCTTCCTTCCTGCTTAGCCTACTAAGTCCTTCTCTATATGATTTAGCAGCTTTCCACACGTTTTTTTCCGTGGTTTAGACAGCATAAATTAGCAGAACAACATATTCAGTAGTACAATAATGATGCAGTCCATGCTGTTGTTTACATCCGAGTATTTCCAATATGGCCGCACATTTGGGTAACTGACTAAACAATGACGTAAATGCAAACCGTCTATACAAGGCCTCAGTAATTTTGTGTTGGCTCAAATAAATGGGATCTTTCTAATACACTTTTTTATTTTATTAACAGGCCCAAATGTGAGAAAAGTATTTTGTTCCACCAATCATTTGACATTTCGTTTGCCTTCAATGAGACTTAAGATAATCAATATTATTTCTTACATCGCTATGGATTTTTAAACCTCTTTGAAAAACAAATATACATGACCATTGTTAAAGGGAAAATTCTGTTGTCAATTACTTACCCTCAAGTTCTTCCACGAGTTTCTTTCTTCTTTTAAAAACAAAAGCAGATATTTTGAAGAATGTTGGAACCAGTAGCCATTGACTTCCATGGTGGTTTTTCTAAAGATATTCCAAAATATATCCACCTTATTTTTTTCTTAAGGTCATTTGTAAAATTGTATGGGTCTGGTTTTCGGTCTCATCCACATCCAGACATTTTTAGCTATACAAAATAGCTTGTTTTGCTGCTTGATATTGCAAATTGGTGTCTTACCATACTATTTTAATGCATTATCTTAATTATGAACACACTGGTTTGCAGTGCAAACAGTCGCACGTTGATTTTCTTCTTGTTATTTCCCTACAGCAGCTAATGAACTGGAAGTCTCTCCCATAGTCTTGAAGAATAAGGGGAGTTAATCAATATTGCTAAGTATTTTAGAGTCTTTGTAATGAGTTTATCCAATGAGTGACTTATAGGCTCACATATTGTAAGAGCCTGTTTACAAGTGGCATTTCTACAACATTTGGGCTTATGCTCTAAAAGTCAGAGAAATAGTTATCTAACTCAAAGAATAGATGTAATTTGGACTCACAAGATAACAATTAAACAGTCTACTGTCTGCAAGCTAGTCAGCTATGCTTTTGAATGCATCCCCCACTTCCAACAGGACTATACAAAGTCTTTTTATTTAATTCAGATTTTATTTTGAGCAGGCACATGACACCTGGAATGCTGACCCACAACAAAGGCTGACCCTTACAGGCATACCATTGTTACAGCTTTAGGCATTTCACCTGTTCATCAAAAGGAGGCGATGAAATTTTCTGCCTGCTTTTAATGCCTGCCAAGAACAAAAGGTAATAAATAACCACGATGACGGCTGCCCTCTACAGCAATGGCTATCTGCCACTGCTTTCCTAGCAGCATAATGCTGCCACACTTTTCACTTCTATGTATAGCCGCTTCTATTCTCGTAGTTGTTAGGAGTAATACAAAGACTGCACGCTCTGTCAAACGCATCTGTCTTGCTTTAGAAGACATCATGGACAGTCAACGGTGCAGGTTTGACTTTGCAGGATAGATGAAAATGACAGGAGGTAACTTGATGGAGACGAGCAGCTGTGCTGGCTCAGAAATCAACGCGAGGAAGACAGTTTACCAGCCTATGGGTTTCACCAAAAAAATAGTGAAAGTAAGATTCAGTGAAAGTGTCTTTACGGTGGACAGAAGTCTCCTGGAGCAGCATTGTGATTACTTTCGAGCTCTTTTTCAATCTGGGATGAAGGAATGCGTGGAGGATGAGATTTGCCTTCAGGCGCCGAGTGCTTGTGGCTTTCTGGTTGCTCTTCGTGTGATGAATGGCGAAAGACCCATGCTGAGCGCTGACGAAATCGTTGACGCCATTCAATGTGCCGCGTTCCTTCAGATAGAGCTCCTAACTGAGCACCTCATCAATGTTATCAATTCAGACAACTGTCTTCTTATGTATCACACAGCAGCTACTTTCGGTTTACTGAAGCTCTTCAAAAGCGCAGCTTTGTTCATTCGAGACATGTACGTAGACCTCAAAGACGACGTGAAGTGTTTGCAAGAGGATTTGATTGAATATATAGAGTCTCTGATTCCTAATTCCTACATCACCGTCGGCTCTCATTCGCCAACCATCAAGCTATTGCAGGACTTTATGAGGACTGTTTGTTATCTTGATGAGGATGAGAAAGACTGGAAGGTTCTTACTCACTTGCCTCTCAATGCCAGCACCACCATGGCAGGAGTTACGGTTTTAGACAACAAGATCTACATTGTTGGAGGAGTCTATGATATTTCCAATAAGGTTGTGGATTCTGGTTTCTGCTATGATGTTTCTACAGATACCTGGAGTACATTTTCCAGCCCTCAGCAGCTTCGCTACAACTGTACTTTGGTCAGCCACGTGGGCGACCTTTATATCATCGGTGGAGAGTTTGAAAAGACCGTAATGTCCTCTGTGGAGAAGTACAGTGTCTCTTCAGACACCTGGAGCTTTGCTGCTCATCTTCCAAGACCTGCATCCGCCATTGCTTGCACCAAAGCCATGAGAAGACTGTTCATCTGCCTTTGGAGACCTAAAGACGCTACTGAGATTTACGAATATGTCGCAAATAAGGATGAATGGGTGTTAATCACGACACTTGTCCGCCATCAAAGTTACGGACACTGCATGGTGGCTCACAGGGACAATTTGTACGTCATGAGGAACGGGCCGTCTGATGATTTTTTGAGATGCATGATGGATTGTTATAATCTGACCTCAGGTCAGTGGACGGCCATGCCCGGGCAGTACGAGAACAGTAAGGGGGCTTTGTTTACTGCGGTAGTGCGAGGCGATTCAGTGTTCACGGTGAACCGCAGAGCGACAGTGGAGTACGCTGTTGAGGACAACAAATGGAGGACGAAAAAACAAATGACTGGATTTCCGAGAATCGGCTCCATGTGGACGTTCCTCTTGAGACTGCCAAAGCAAAGCAGAGAGCTTTCACAAAAGAAAGATAATGGAGCTGAGATCACCTCTGACCTCAGTTCAAGTGCTTCGATACATTGTGTTAAATAAGTTTGTAATAGAGGTAAATTGTACATAAGATTCTCAGAATTTCACCTGTGACATTAGTTTAGTCCGGTGGTCCTCATTATTTTTTTCACGAGAGCCGCACTTATAGGACAAAGTCAATAGGAGAGCCACTTTTACCATAAAGTATCAAAAGTTACATCCAGTCAATAGCATGTCAATCTGTCATCCCTGAACATACAATATGGAATGCAATACGAAGGGGGTTATTTTTGGAAGTTATTTGCTTCTGCATTAGCCCATCATGTATCTATCCATCTAAGAACACATTCGGGGGTTAAGAGATGAAAAGATTGCCAAAACAGTGACTGAGTCAATATCATGGACTAAGGGCAGATAAAGTTTAAATATCTTCCTCTGTATTCCTCTGCTATTTTGGGTAATTATTTGTAATTAGTATTTGTACAGAGTAGACACGGACTGTTGTTCATGTATTTAATGTCCTCATTTAGCGAGAAATCAGACGCAAATAACGCTGCAAGCGTCATGTGCGCTTCAGTATGTGTGTACTAAACAAAACAGTATAATTTACTCCTGTGATGCAAACCTGAATTTTCAGCATCATTACTACTATTCTTCGGTGTCACATGATCCTTCAGAAATCATTCTAATATGCTGATTTGCTACCCAAGAATAATTTAATTTAATAATCAATGCTGAAAACAGTTGTGGCTGCTTAATATTTTTGTGGACAATGTGATATATTTCATTTTTTCCAGGATTCTTTAATGTCATTTTGATCAATTTAAGGCCTTTAAATGTAACTAATTTTGAATTGAACTGAATTTGAATATAGTGTTTATATAACACTAGCAGATTTTTGTTTTTAATGTTTTTGAAAGAAGTCGCTTCTGCTCACCTGCATTGATTTGATCCAAAGTACAGCAGAAACAGTAAAATTTTAAAATATTTTTACTATTTAAAATAACCATTTTTTATTTGAATACATCTAAAAATGTAGTTTATTCCTGTGATTTCAAAGCTGAGGTTTTAGCATCATTACTCCAGTCACATGATCCTTCAGAAATCATTCTGATTTGCTGCTCAAAAAAACACATCTTTTTCAGGTTTCTTGGATAGAAAGTTCAGAAGAACAACATTTATCTGAAAAAGAAATCTTTTGTAACATTATATATGTCTTTATCATCATGTTTGATACATTTAAAGCATCCTTGCTAAATAAAAGTATTAATTTCTATAATTTTTCCCCCACAATATATCTTTGGATCTTTCTATTAATCAAAGAATCCTGAATTATTTTTTTTACTGTTTTAAATATTGATAATAATCAGAAATGCTTCTTGAGCAGCAAATCAGCATAATATAATGATTTCTGAAGGATCATGTGACACTGAAGATAACTGAAAATTCAGCTTTGAAATCAAAGGAATAAACTACATTTTAAAATATATTCAAACAGAAAGCAGTTATTTTAAATAGTAAAATATTTCCAAATCTTACTGTTCTTTGGATCCGATAAATGCAGGCTTGGTGAGCAGTGAGCTTTAAAAAACTTAAAAAAAAAAAAACACTTTTGACTGGTAGTGTATGCATGGTGGCTATCAGTAATTCTTAATGCAATAGTGTATGTATTCAAACCAAACAAACTGCAACTGGTTAACTGCAACTAGTTCAAAAATGTCAAGCATCTTTAACTTCATTTAACTGTAGATTAATTTGTAACATCTGATTAGCATTTAACTATCCACACCCTGCCAGCAGCACAGACCAGTTGGAGGCAAATGTGAGGTGATTAATGGAAAACGAACAGGCCCTATAAATCATCACGACCGTATTACACATGATTGATGGTCATTACAGTATATGTCGCCATGGCTACATAAGACCAAAATATAGAAACATTTCCTGTTTTTATATCAAACAAGCCATCTGTAAAACTCAATCCCTGGTGTACCCATACCAGAAGTGCTGGGGTCAGATAAGGCCGCGAGGAAAGAGTGCAGATCCTTTAAGACTGTGAGAGAGAGCTTAAGATCAGCTGGAAGGAGAAACATGATCATCACAAATGATACTGTATTCGTACAATCACTTATGACCTCAGAAACTGGTAAGAGCGTAACTGTGTTGCGACTCGTTGACTGTTCAAACACTCAAATTATACCCAGACATTCCTGCAAGCTTTCGTAACTATTGTAGAAGGTCCGCTCATTACATGGGAACCTGAAGACACGCTGATAACTAATCATGTTACCACAATGAAAACATTGTGTCCAACCTTTGGCAGCCTAACAACAGAATCTATAGATCTTGGCAGGACTTTGCTATTCGCTCATGATGTCTGGCAGTTGTTTAACACTGAAGGTAACATTTTATAGGAACTTTGCCATATAATAACTTTCAAAAATACCAAAGTGAATTTGACAAATGAAAGCGTGTGTTGATTTCACAAATGCTAGTTTTCTGAAATGAAAACAATGCGACATGGGTATTATTGTTTAGATTGGGGTTTTCTTCCAAATATTTCATATTGAATAATCATTTTTTGTTTACAGTGGTAATCTGTGCAAATGCAAAAACATTTTAGGTTACTGAACAAACTGAACCATTTGTAAGTGAACAAATGTATTATTTCTGTGTTGTCTGATATGTAAGATTTGCATACACTACCAGTCAAAAATTTTTGAACAGAACTGTTTTAAAAGAAGTCTCTTCTGCTCACCAAGCCTGCATTTATTTGATCCAAAATACAGCAAAAACAGTACAATTTTAAAATATATTTTATTTAAAAAAAAAGCTGTTTTCTATTTAAATATATTTTAAAATGTATTTTAAATGTATTTTTATCCTGTGATCAAAACTGTATTTTCAGCCTTATTACAAGGTTTTTCTGATCCTTCAGAAATCACTCTAATATGCCGATTTGCTGTTCAAGAAACATTTTTTATTATTATTAAAATATATATATATATTTTTTTTTTTCAGATTCTTTGATTAATAGAAAGATCCAAAGATCAGCATTTATCTGCAACAAAAAAGCTTTTGTAACATTATACACTATACCATTCAAAAGCTTGGTTAAGAAATTAATACTTTTATACTTTTAGTATAAATTGACCAAAAAGTGATGATAAAGACATTTATAATGTTATAAAAGATTTCCATTTCAGGTAAATGCTGTTCTTCTGAACTTTCTATTCATCAAAGAAACCTGAAAAAATTCTACTAATAATAATAATTATTGTTTTTTGAGCAGCAAATCAGAATATTAGAATGATTTCTGAAGGATCATGTGACTGGAGTAATGATGCTATTCAGCTTTGAAATCACAGGAATAAATTACATTTAAAAAAAAAAAATCAAATAGAAAACAGTTATTTTAAATTCTAAAAATATTTTTAAAATTGTGTGATGAAATAAATGCTTCGGCTTGGTGAGCAGAAGAGACTTCTTTGAAAACATTAAAAAATGCAAATAGAATTTTTTTTTACAATGTTACATTTTAATCACATTTATAATTACATTTAATTATTATAAATGTGATTAAAATGTAACATTGTAAAAAAAACATTTAAAAAAAATCTCAAATGTTCAGTTATTTTAAAGTACATATACAATATATTACAATATTTTTTTGTCTTAAAATAATAATAATAATAATAATAATACAAATTGCATTTTCATCACTGAAATGGTCTCTTTGTTCTATTTGCCTTTATATTATTGTCAATTTTTTTATAATGAGTTAAAATAATAATATACAAACAATTGTTTTATTTTTCATCAAAATAGTCTCCTTTCAGCAAAACATGAGATATTTTATGAGATGAACTATTTATCATATTGCAGTTTATCAAATTGCAATTGCAAAATAATTACAATATACTGTTCTACCAATATATTGTTTGACAATTACAAAATAAACACAACCAAAATAAAACACTTACAAAATGGAATATTTTATTTGTTTTCCTGCATGTCATTTGACCATTAACAAACATCAGAGCACCGATAATATTTAAATGTTTTGTTAAATTATTGAAATACAAACCTAAAATCTTAGGGGGTATTTCAAGAAAATATTTTGTCAAAGGGGATGGTCTGACAAAAAACAAAAAAAACATTTAAATCTTTTTAAACCAGAAATAGTGCAAATTACGCTGTCTTACCTTGGGTTTTTATCATGTTGTACTTAAATGGAGGCACAATATAGAAACTGAAAAGAGGAATATGATGTAAAAGCGTCTATATATAAAATGTCAAAGGTTTACAAACACAAATCTGCAAAATGTTAATTATTTTACTACTAATGCATGTTATTTTTTCTATTTAGTACTGACCTGAATAAGATATTTCACATAAAGACATTTACATATAGACCACAAGAGAAAATAATAGTTGAATTATAAAAATGACTCCTTTGAAAAGTTTACACACACTTGATTCTTAATACTGTGTCGAATGAAAGTTTACCTGAATGTAAACTTTTGAATGGGTTATAAATTCATTATTTTCTCTTGTGGACTATATGTAAACGTCTTTTACGTGAAATATCTTATTCAGGTCAGTACTAAATAAAAAATAATATGCATTTTGTATTATCCCTCTTGTTTTAGTAAAATAATTAACATTTTGCAGATTCTGTAAACTTTTGACTTCATCTGTATATATATTATATCTATGGCTTAACAATTCTAATGCCTTTAAAAAAGTTTAAGAATTGTATGAATTCCAATATTTTTTTTAAATAAATACCAATGGTTTACATTTCAATAAATAAAGCAACAAAAATTTGACTGCTATGGAAAACACTATGAAAACGTGTTGTTACAAAGTCACTGACAAACTGTGCTTCTCCCCAAGGCCTCAACACATGTCTAGAATTCGCAACGAATAAACACAGTTCAGCATATGATAAATAAGCAACAGCTATATGAGCTCGGTGAATAGCACAAACCATGATCGCAGCTAATTCATTGCATCATAACAGATCCAATCAGGCCACGCGGGTCATGAGTTCCTCCAGCGCTCGTTCTCTGTGGTTCTCATGCACCAGAAGAACCTCTTTAATGGCGTTCTGCTGGAAGCCCATTTCATGAAACTGAGCAAGGAGGTGAAGGAACTCCTCAGCCTAAAATAGAGAAATGTTTATTGAGCATCAAATCAGCATATTACAGGGTTGTACACATACTTTAATATAAAATTCCAGGACTTAATGTCTTTTCAAGTACTACTTTTTTGATTTTCAAAAACTTCAATTAAAGGTCTTACTTATCAAACAATGTATTTCTTTCTAATCCAAAAAAGATAAATAGATAAAAAGAGATAGAAAAACAAAGTATTAATTCTAAAGTATTACAAAGTATATTACACTTTTACTAAAGTAAAACCACAGTTAATTTTCTTAAGGGATTTGTATGTGTGTATACTTTTGTTTTTATAACTGTAGTGCTTTAATGGGTTGTTTTTATACTATTTAAGAAAAAACCCTGATCTGAGAAAAAAAAATGATTTGAGAACCCACGCCGAAGTTCCGAAGTGATTCAAATGATTCGCGAACAAGCCAAGTCCCGAAATGAATAAAATGATTTGCCTTACGCTCTCCGAAGTCCCTAATTTAGTCAAATGATTCGCGAACAAGCACAGAAGCCCTGAACTGAATCAAATGATTCGCAAACAAGAACCAAAGTCCCGAACTGAATGAAATGATTCGCGAACAAGCACTGAAGTCTTACACTTGGCATTAACATGCGACCTGTATCTGGATGTTGTCCACATCCACATGAAAAGACAAGTGTAAACGCATGTGTGATCGGAATGTTATCCGATCAGCGTGTCTTGCTCCAGAGGTAGTCGAGGACGCATTGTGATCGGATCTCAGTGTAATGTAAACGTAATCCAGCCATCGTGCCTGCATTCAGAGGACGACGTCACGCAAAACCAGGAATTGCTGCACGTAGCCGCATGGTTTTGCGGTACAATTGAGCGCGGAGTACTTCGCAAATATAGTGGTACGTTTGCCTGCGCACCCGAAAGTTGCAGAACCACTCATTCTCTGTAAATGAGGCACATTTTCCCCACCACAGCTGGCAACGATCTAGGACCCATAGGTTTCTTCCTACCGTTTTCGTAACGGAATCTATCCATCTTATTAATAACTGCAGCTTCCTCATCCTGCTCATTTTGTGGGATTTGTAAAATGTCCCACGACAGAAAATGGTTTTCAAAAGGAATCCCACCACCACGTTTTTAAATATTACACGGGAACGAGAGATCCGATCGGTTATCCAGATACAGAAGCCACATGATGTGAACAAGTGTAAACGTGCCGTGTCCTGATTGCACGGTGATCGCATGTTAATGCCAAGTGTAAACACAGCCTAACTGGATCAAATGATTTGAACCCGCACAGAAGTCCTGAACTGAATAAAATGATTTGCAAACATGTACAAAAGTCCTAACCTGAAACAAAAATTTGCGAACAAGCACCATAGTCCCAAACTGATTTGCGAACCCACACCTAATCCCAAACTGAATCGCAGCGGAGCGCAGATCGCGAATCATTTGACGTAGATTGGAACTTTGCATATGGCCAATCATTTGATTTAGATCTGGACTTCAAATCGTGTTTCGTGTATCTTTTGGTTTGAATCATGTAATTCGCAAAATGAATAACGGACCCTTTCTGTTCTGAATCAAATGATACGCGATCAGAAATAGTGAATCATTTTGCAATGCAATAGATTAACTGATTCTGAGTTTCGAAAAGGTCAGTTTCACCCATCACTACATGATTTTAAAAATCTTTACAAATATTAATTTGATCTGTTTTTTCCTAGTGAATCACTTGAAATGAGTTTGAATCAATCGGGCGAATCAAACGGTTCCAGCATAAATGACTCAATTGATTTGGTTAACCTTTTCATGTGTTTTTCTGAATTGCATGAAACGATATGTGCTTATTTAAAGCCTTTAAATGATTCAAGCACTTTTCAAGAACCTCTTCAGGAATATTGCTATTTTCCAGGCCTTCAATTTAAAAAAAAAAAAAAATTCAAGTACAAGCATCTTGTACGAACCGTGATATTAGAATGATTTCTGAAGGATCATGTGACACTGAAGTCTGGAGTAATGATGCTGAAAATTCAGCTTTGCATCACAGAAATAAGTTACATCTTAAAATATATTCAAATAGAGAACATGTATTTAAAATTGTAATAATATTTCACAATTTTATTGTTTTTACTGCATTTTTGACTAAATAAATGAGACTGATTTGAGGTTTAAAGTTTGTAGCACGTTTAAAAAAGTAATATGCATACCTTGGTCTCACAGTTCTGAAACATCTCAAGTGCTTCTTCAACCTGAGCTTCATCATAGCCGAGTTCACATAACCGATCACACGCCACCAGATAACTCAAGATCTGCAAGAGAACAAACAAACAATCCTAAACACTAATGGAACATGGATCACTTTAACTCCAGGAACGTGATTGAAGAAAAGCCCTCTGAGATTCTCGAATGCTTCATGTAAACAAGGCCAAGTTCTAATGGACTTTTGGGGAGCACTGGTTTATCCCCTAAAACTAAGTAATTCGATAAACTGATCTGGTTATCGGGCACACTGTTGACGCAACAGAACGTCATCAGAGCAATAGGCTTGTGAATGATCTTTAGCTGTATCTGAGCTATCATAATTAATAATACTGGATGTCAAGCTCAGAGCAGACTGAAAGTGGAGCGGCGTGAAACGTGAGAAGTATTTGGATAAGAGCCATGGAGGACCGGCTGGTCTGATTAATCTGTGTAACAAGATGAGCTTTGTTGATTTAAATCTGATCATCCTTCCCAAGCAGCTGTCTGAAGTCACGTTGAGCGGCTCACTGGGCAGCTGAGGATAAAGAGCAATATAAATTCATCAGTCCTCGCTGGCCAGTCAGTCAATCAATGACTTCAAAGACATATCATCATATCGCCTCAGGGCTTTCAAGCAATTTAATGATATACAACAAAATCAAGTAGGCTTCGGACAAAGGAAAATAAATTCTGTTTAATTATTTGTAGAAATGGACTCACAAGTTGAGAAAAGCAGTGTTTATTATTAAATAAATAAAATATGAATTTTCAGTCGTTGTTATTTATAAACCAATATAAATTATTAACAAATAATAATAATAATAATAATAATAATTATTATTATTAATAATAATAATAATATTGGAAATGTAATAAACATGATTTACAAATAAATATTTAATTTATTATAT
Source organism: Cirrhinus molitorella (assembly GCA_033026305.1). Lineage (NCBI taxonomy): Eukaryota > Metazoa > Chordata > Actinopteri > Cypriniformes > Cyprinidae > Cirrhinus > Cirrhinus molitorella. The sequence continues at coordinate 9,076,921 of CM065118.1, read as the reverse complement.
ATTTAATAATTCAGACATAATTCTTTCCACCAGCCACCAAACCAAGATCATCAGATGTTATTTTATTATCATTTACATTTTATAATTTTTGTTAATATTTTTAATTGAAATAAAAATTAATAATTTACTATAATCATTTGCATTGCTGTATAAATAATAACAACACCAATACCACCACTACTGCTACTACTAATTATTATTAGAAATTTAATAAACATAAATTACAAATGAGTATTTCCATTAAGCATTTATTATTAAATAAATAAATATGAATTTTCAGTTGTTGTTGTTGTTATTTACAAACCTATTATTATTATTATTATTATTATAAAATATACTAATAGCATGAATAATATTAATACTGCTGCTACTACTACTACTACTACTACTAATAATATACATTGCTTTATAGATAATAATAATAATAATAATGATGATAATAATAATAATAATAATAATATTGGAAATGTAATAAACATGAATTACAAATAATTTATAAACCAGTATAAATTATTATTATTATTATTATTATTATTATCAACAAATAATAACAAATATATTAATATAACTGAACTAATATGTTAATTTATATAAATTAATTAATATGTTAATATAAATTAACAGATATACTTTGCTTTATACATAATAACAATAACCACACTAACAAGATTGTGTGATGTTTTATTATCATTGATATTTTACATTGTTACATTGTAAATATTTTAAATTAGACATTATTAGATTTTCTGTTTTCATTTTAATTTCAGTTTAGTTTTATTAATTTTGTATTTAATTTATTTTGTATTTAGAGCTTTTTATTTTTTTAAGGTATTTTATTACACAAAATGTGATGTGGTCGTACAATTATTTCACCAGCATCGCAAATCAACCCATTCACATGATATGATTTTACACAGATCAGTCAAAAGTTTACCTAAGCGAACTTCTCTGGCTGTATTCAGCTTTCACTGCCATCATCCAGCCCTCAAACGTTGATTTACTGGTAGTCTTTTTCTCATAACCCCTTTTAAATAAACTTCAATGAACCTTTTTTTCCACAATGCCCAACAACGTTAATGATATTTGCCAATGATTTTGGCGTCATGACTCAAGTGTTCTCCTGAGGGAAGTTTTGTGATGCTGAGAACTAGATACTAGCTCATTCTGGAAACGTCAGTGGGATCTGATGTCTATTTTGGTTGACTTATTCTCATAGTACCCAGAATCAGATAAAAGACGATGAAACCAGATGTCTTGCTCTGACATAGAACTCAAACTGAAGCACACAGGAATTGTGAGTGAAATCTCTAGAAACGTTTTCTGACGGTACTTAAGTTTGTCAGGATCAATACAAAATATTTGATAGAAACAAGTAAATAAAACAGAGCAGGTGATTTTCAACCAGTGACTTTGATGAACAAATGCTTTCATGGACATATTGTTATGAGACTTTGTTAAGTAACACTGTAAAAATTTCACCCATTTCAACTTATAAACTTATGTTCAGTTGCTGAAATTATATTATATTAAACTGAAATTATATTAAATTGCCTTTAAAAAAATAAAATGAATCTTATATAACTCATATAACTTATTTTGATGAGTTAAATGAATGTAAAAACACATGTTGCCATGACTTACTGATTATAAAGTTGTATATAGCGTACTGAAAAAATCATATTAATCTCTATAAAAGCTGTAAATCTGAAATTAACAAAAGAAATGTTTGCTTTAGTATTTAAAAAATACTTAAAAGTCATCAAAACTATGAAATAACACAAATGAACTTATGAAATTTACTTATGTATTATTTAAGCTTTATATTATTATTATTATTATTATTATTATTATTTTATTATATAAATTATTAATAAATATGAATATATACTATATTATATAAATATTACGAATGTTATTAATATTTTGTATTAGCTTTTAGTCTTATATTTATTCATATATTTTATTTTAGTTTTAGCATTTTTTCATATCAGTCTCTATAAAAGCTGTATGAGTAACAAAATTCTTTGCTGTAGTATTTCAAATATTTGTAAATAAAAGTATGACAATTATTTATATATATATATATATATATATATATATATATATAATTTTTTTTTTTTTTTTTTTTCCCTCAGATTTATTTAAATGAACAATTTCATGTTTCATTTTAGTGAAATTAAAATATTATACAAAGCATTTCAAACCTAGTCTAAAGGTTTTTATGATTATTGGAAACATAATTGAGGTGAAGTGTTAATAAGCACACTGACAACCGAACTATACTGGTAACCCAGCATGCACTTTGATTGACCTTCCCCTGTAATACACCAAGGACAGTGGATACAATCTCAGCATTACATCTGGACCCGCGAATGAATCCCATCTCTTATTTCACACTGAATCCCTGTAACAGATCTCCCTCACTGACCTGCTCTGGACTTTGCTGGCCAGTTTTCTGGAGGGCGATGATGGCTGTACGGAGAGGGTAGCCCCGCTCGGTCACGGCGGCCAGCAGCTCCCTCTCCTCCGGGGTGAGAGCGGAGAGCAGCTCGACCGAAGAGTCCAGGACGGCAGCGTGGGAATTGAGTGGCCGTGATGGGGCCGGGGAGGAGGATGAACCCTGGGCCTGGAAAAAACAACAACAGTGCCTCATGGTCACAGTACCCTTGAGAGATGAGGGCAGGAAACACAATACTGAGAAAGTCTAGGATTATAAACACACTATTGTTGGTGCAAGGTTTGATTCACACTTAAAAACAACATTTTAAATATGTTCCGAAAACATTCGCATCCATGCTTTCGGTAGACGCGTTTATCTAAAAGCGATTTACAGCATATTCAAGATGTCCATTTTATCAGTATGTGTATTTCTTGGGAATCGAACCCATGACCTTGGTGTTATTAATACCATTTTTAGTAGCTGAGAAAAGTAGCTACAGAAAGATAAACTAAAAAAAAAAAAAAAATAGCTGCAAGACACTATTACCAAAGTCCACACGCCTTAATGAAAACATTTCCAGAATAAAAATTTTCTGATAATTTACTCAGCCCCACGTCATCCAAGATGTTCATGTCTTTCTTTCTTCAGCTGAAAAGAAATTAAGGTTTTTGAGGAAACATTCCAGGATTTTTCTCCATATAGTGGACTTTAATGGCAGCCAACGGGTTGAAGGTCTAAATTTCAGTTTCAATGCAGCATCAAAGGGCTCTACACGATCCCAGCTGAGGAATAAGGGTCTTATCTTGCAAAACGATCAGCCATTTTCTAAAAACAAAAAAACATAAAATCCCAACCTGAGCCCAAACAGAAGTACCGGTACTTAGGTAGAAACCTATACATCGGAGTCTTTTTTTTTTTTTTAAAAGAAAGACGTCAGATGGATTTAGAGGCTTTTGCATCTGAACTTTTAATATACTTTCTAACCACAAATGCTCATCTTGCACTAGCTCTAGATCAGCGTTACTCATTGTGCAGCTCGCCAAGTTTTAATTTGTGGCTCGCATGGCAGTGCATATTACAATGATATGATCCATACAGAGATTTCATAAAAACATTAAAAACAAGCAGGGCATGGCTATAACATAACCCGTCTTCGCGAGGCACAAGCCATTGAAATGAATGGGTTTCATAGTGCAGCGCAGGGCTTTACGCATTTGGTGAATGCGGAATTTGTCAAAGTTTGCTGAATAAATCAAAGGTAGCATAGGTCATTACACTTAAATCGCGAACTAGACTAGTATCTGTAAATATTAAGCTGCAAAATATGATCTCTTTATGTATGAATGGCACAGATGCGGCACAGATGTGACCACTGCTCTTGATGCATTACGTAATCACAATGGAAAGGTAATTTGTGGTTAAAAAGCAAATACATTTTATAATTTTTTTTTTAGAAAATGACCAATTGTTTTACTACATAAGGCTCTTATTCCTTGGCTTGGATCGTGTAGAGCCCTTTGAAACTCCATTGAAACAGCAATTTGCAAACACATTAATTTCTTTTTGACTGAAGATAGAAAAAATATGAACATCTTTGACAACATGGGGGTAAATTATCAGGAAATCTTTATTCTGGAAGGGAACTAATCCTTTAAGGTTCACCCAAAAAATACAAATTCTGTCATCGTCTAGCCATTGACTTGTAGTATTTTTCCATACTGTGGAAGTCAGTGACTACCATCAACTGTTTGGTTACCAACATTCTTCAAAGTATCTTTTTATGTGCTCAACAGAATAAAGAAACCCATTCAGGTTTGGAACAACTTGAGGGTGAGTAAATGGTAACAGAATTTTCATAAATAAAAATAGAATGCATATTATTTACCAATTAAAACTGAGATAAAACTATTTTAAGTAATTTTAGGTAATTTGCCATAGAAATACACAGTTTTTAACAGCGCCACCTATTGCCCAATCTCCATTAAAGTTTGCATGCTTCTTAAGAACCATCTGTTGCATGTTTACCAAATGTGACCCTGGACCGCAAAACCAGTTTTAAGTAGCACAGGTATATTTGTAGCAATAGCCAACAATACATTGTATTGGTCAAAATGGTAAGATTTTTCTTTTATGCCAAAAATCATTAGAATATTAAGTAAAGAAGATTTTTTTTATATCCATGAAGATATTTTGTAAATTTCATACCATAAATATACTAAAACTTAATTTTTGATTAGTAATATGCATTGCTAAGAACTTTATAGGGTGATTTTGTCTCTTTTTTATGCCCTCAGATTCAAGATTGTTAAATATTTGTATCTCAACCTATCCTAGCCACACATCAATGAAAAATGTATTTATTCAGTTTTCAGATGATGTATAAATCTCAATTTCAAAAAATTGACCCTTATGACCAGTTTTTTTCAGGGTGACAAATTCATGACATTTTGAGGTTTTGTTTAAGAATTATAGGCTTTTGGGTACATTTGGTCATGCCCATAATAAATGGCTTGATTACATCCATTCAAAATCTAAAGTTCACCGAGAGTTTTAGCACTTGAGTCACCAAAGAAGCCTGTTAGCCATGGAATAAAACAACATCAAAGGTCAGGAAGCTTCTGGAAAATGCATTTAATTCTTTTCCTGTTCATGTTTTGAAAAACTCGTAAGGAAAAAACGACAAGCCCCTTGCCATATTCAGTGCACCGTGACCATGTGGCCTTGCAGGAGATGAAGTCATGGACATTAATAAAGTGTTGGATTAAACTGTCAACGAAAGCGTAACCTTGAGTCGTAGCTTTGCTGAGAAAGACATTTCCTGAGCACTTCCACTCGCTAATCCAGACGAATTTGTTGCAGCTTGGGAAGATTCCAGGAAACGACTTAGCACTCACTATTATTAGCTAGTTCATCTTCTGAGACATTGCAGAAATGTGCACTCCCAAAAAAAGAGAGAGAGAAGTACTTGGAGAAGTCATTCATGTCTAATATCTGAATCAACTGAATGGGATGCTCAGACAGTCATTTCATGGGAAACGACGAAATACCTTGCGCTCACAGTAAGACATATTAGCACAGGATTTACAATGAATCCTTCTGGAACGTGGCGAGAAATGGCTAAATGCTTCTGAAAGACCAGCGGGACTCTGATGTCTCTTGCTCAAGTGATTAAAATACCTTTCTGGACTTACTGGAGGCTTGTCAGTTAAAGGCCATTTATAGTAGGGCCAACGGTTGCCTTCTAAGGACAACTGTTATTGTGAGCTCTGAACTATTAAAACCTGAACTGGCAACTGTGAAAAGGTCTTCTTCACAGACGTACAAATATTTTCTAAATAGATTAAAGAAATGAGTTGTCTGTGCTGGACCGTCTGTATTTATACTCCCAAAGAGTACAAACTGTAATTTCGGGTACATCAAAACTTGCCCAGACATTTTCAGTAAAGGGGAGTGCCGTTTATTTGAAGTGTTTATTGTTTTAGAGCCACTAATGAGCTGTCGTTTGCAGTGAATTTGAACCACACCTTTCGGCATCTAGATGAACCATGTTTGTTTTCGTTTCATTGCACTTTGTACTCTAAAGTGCATTGGCTTCTAGTGAAACCTATACACAGAGTAGGATGTGTGCAATTTTTTTTGAAAACTTTTAGTCCCATTGCTTGAATTAAAAAAAATAACATTTGATTAATCCTATTGTCAACCAAATGAGCAAGAAGTTTATTTAGCATAACATTAACAATAGATATCACTAGGAGTCCTGAAAAGTCAGTGACAGCTCTAACACTATGGAAGCTCATTTTCGCTACTGAATAAAAAATAAAAAAGGTAACTGCACATTTCTTTCCTCACAATTCTTTTTTTTTTCTTGCAATTGCAAATTTAAATTTCACAATTTTGAACTTTTCTTCTCAGAATTGCGAGATATAAACTTACAGTTGTACATTTTTTCTCAGAATTGCATGATATAAAGTCAGAATTGCAAGTTATGAAGTCAGAATTACGAGATATATACTTGCAAATTGTGAATTATTTTCTTAGAATTGTATGATGCAAAGTTACAATTGAGAGTTATAAAGTCAGAATAGTGGGATATAAACTCGCAATTATGAGAAATACAGTCTGACATTGTTCTATCATAATTCTATCATAGTTTCTATCAGAGTTTCTATCATAATTCTGACTTTTTCTCAGAATTGCATGATATAAAGTCACAACTGCGAGTTATAGTCAAAATAGTGAGATATAAACTCACAATTGCAAGAAATAAAGAATTGCAAAAAAAAAATGATTAAAATCACAATTTTGACATTGTTCTCGCAAATGCAAGTTTTTATTTTGCAATTGTGACACTCTCTCAATTGCAAGTTTACAGTTTACATACATCACAATTCTGACTTTTTTTCAGAACTTAGATATAAACTTTCTCAGAATTTAATAAAGTCAGGATTGAGAGTTATAAAGTCAGAATTGTGAGATATAAACTCATAAATTGTGACTTCTTTTCTCAGAATTGCATTATACAAAGTTACAGTTCAAAATAAGTCAGAATAATGGGATATAAACTCGCAGTTGCAAGAAATAAAATCAGAATTGGCAGATAAAAACAATTCTCAATTCTGTCATTTTTCTTGCAGATGCCAGTTTATATATATTTCACAATTCTGAATTTTTTTTCAGAATTATAAAATCAGAATTGCAAGTTATAAAGTCCAGTTCTTAGGGGTCTTTATAAGGGGACTGATACTTTGTCAGAATTTGCGGGTGTATATCTCACAATTGACCTATCGATAAGCCCCGCCCCTCGAATCCAGATGAGCCAATGGCAGCGCAAGAAATTAGGTACTTGTAACACTGATTCCAGGTATCCTGAGAGGATGTTGTTATTCGCGATCGTGACGACCATAAGATGATTTTTCTCCCCCATTTGCATTGCAGTCTGTGAACCCTCGCTTCCAAATTAATTGTTATAAAATCATTTATATATCCCTCCATGGCATATTTAAGCCATACCTGAATGCTCCTTAATGAGAGGCGGTCCTTCGGTGTTCAAAATTAATCAAAAACATCTTCGCACAAAGTTTTCACACTGGCAGCTGTCATTGCAAGACAGGGGGCAATTCCGTTCGTTTGTCCGAGCCAGCAACAGTAACTAAGGAGGGCGGGGCTTACCGATAGGTCAATTCTGCGTAAATAAACTTGCAATTGCATGTTAGAAAGTTAGAATTGCAATTCTGAGAAAAAAGTCACAATTGTAAGTTTGTATCATGCAATTTTGAAAAAAAAGTCACGACTGTGTATTTGTTCAGACAATTCTGGAATGAAAAAAACCATAATTGCAAAATATAAACTTGCAATTCTGGGAAAAAAATTGGAATCGCGATGCATCGATTTATCGTCGGAGCCCTACATTAAATGTCATCACTCCAAACAGGTAAACTTATCTACCCACTAGTCCATGTCTTGCGAAAAATCTTCCCACAGGTACAATTTCGTCATGAGATCAAGTTGGTATTTAGACAACTGAAAAAAATGCAGATTACCTTGATGAAGAAAGTGTGTAATAATCAAACTTTTGTTGGTCACAGACCTTATTTTCTGCAATAATCCAAAAACCAGTTTTTGGCTATTTTATAACCACAGGTTGATCTTGGAGAAGGATCAAAAGAGTTAAGTTGAAGATGACTTACCTTTGGGGTGGAACTGTTGATGCATTCAGATTGTAGGTTGTTAAGGAAGGTTGTGGAAGATGCACTGGTACACCCAGCAGAGCTCTGACTCCTCTGGAAGCTTCTTTGTGGTGAGTTATGCCTGCAAAGGAAAGATGACATGCCCTGGTGCTGTGCGGAGAGGCTGCAAGGTGAAGGCAGCTTGAGGAAGTTTGATGATTCACAAGTGTGCAAGTCTTTCAACCCTGGTCCTTGTCTTGCCAAACCCAAACCACCTTGTTTGGACTGTTCTTCACCCTCAGCAAGAGCAGCCCCATCTTCTTCTGTAAATTCTTCTTCTTCCGAGTCAGAGATGGTGAATTTGACTCGGGCGTTCATCGCGCGGTAGTGGGCCGCGTTCAAGCTGCGGCTGCGGGGACGAGGGTTGGGCTCCCAGAAGTCGCTACTCCAGCGGCTGGCTAACCTGCTCTCCTGAGGGCTGCTAAACATCATCCAGTATGGAGGACAAGTCGCCGTCAGCTCACAGGAAGAGCGCGGACTGAGGGTTGGATAGCCGCTCTGGAGGCCCGTGAGAACCCAGTTCTCCAGGCTGAAGACATACTGAAACATCAAAACACAAAAGAGATCTTTAGATTTGAGTTTCACACACTAACATCAATGTCAAACATCATCTAGTGACATCTAAACCAAACTTTTTCATAACTAGCCAAGTCTACATCAAAATAGAGCCAGCTGGGAACATGTCAGTCTTATTCTGACTACAAAAACACTATGTTTACTTAACTTGCAGCCCCCTTTTTTTTGGAATCTACAGACCATCAGAGCAAGTCTTTGCATGATTTTGAGCTGCTGTCCCAATTCCGAGGCTGCATCCTAAGACCAAATGCATTACAGAGAAGCGACAAAGGCTCTCCCATTTCAAAGGCTTGCATGCTTTAAGAGATGCATTGAATTTTGGGATAGTCTGGGATGTGAAGGATCTGCTTGTATCCTTCATAGCCCAAGAAACAAAGTATGCAGTTCTGGACCGCATTTGTTGGATTTCATTGTAAATATTAAATGTAGTTGAAGTTACAAGTGATAGTTGATCATGAGTCCTTTGTTTGTCCTGAACAGTTAAACTGTCCACTGTTCTTCAGAAAAATCCTTCAGGTCCCACACATTTTTCAGCATTTTTGTGTATTTGAACCCTTTCTAACAATGACTATAATTTTGAGATATATTTTTTTCACACTGAGAGCCTTACATGCAACTATTACAGAAGGTTCAAACGTTCACTAATGCTTCAGAAGGAAACACTATGCAGTACTAGCTGGGGGTGAAAACTTTTGAACAGAATGAAGATGTGTACATTTTTCTTATTTTGCCTACAAGGCCTAATATTTTTTCATTTAGTACTGCCCTTCAGAAGCTATAGAAAATACATGTTTTCCAGAAGACAAAATAAGTTAAACTTATTTTACTTTACTGTGATCTTCAAATTCCAAATGTTTTCACCCTCGGCTTTTAATCAGTCGGGTTTCTTTCTGGAGCATCAATGACCGTTTGAACCTTCTGTAATAGTTGCATGAGTCCCTTAGTTGTATTTAGTGTCAAAAGATGGATCTCAAAAACATACAAATGGGTGCAAATACACAAAAAATGCTGAAAAATATAATTTGTGGGACCTGATGGATATTTCTGAAGAACAGTGGGCAGTTTAACTGTTCAGGACAAACAAGGGACTCATAAACAACTATAAAAAAACCCAAAAAAAAAAACCAGCTGTGGATCATTCAATCGGGGTCATTTTTATAAATTCAACTATTTTTGCGGATTATATGTGAATGTCTTTTATGTGAAATATAATATTCAGGTCAGTACTAAATAAAAAAAATAACATGTCTTTTGTATGATCCCTCTTAAAATAGCATTTAGCAGATTCTGCAAGGTGTATGTAAACTTTTGACTTTAACTGTAGTTGAATTTCTAACAATACAAGTGTTACACTTTCAAGCACGTTGCATCTTCTAGCAACACTGCAACTGACTTAAATGATCCTCAGTTGTTTAGAGTATGATGCCCAGTTTTTCCTCTGTTACCATTTACAAAGTCGACAAGTGTATAGTTTTAAAATCTGAAAACTGAATCTGTAACTGAAAACCTTTAAAGTGATTCCGCATCCTGGCCACTAGGTGTCAATATAAAGTCCAAGACCGCGAACATAAATAAAACAACTGAGCAAAAGATTAGGTATAATTCCTAATAATTGCATAAATACTGAACTTACTAGCCCTAATAAAGCAAGATTTGCTTCACGAGTTGCTCAAGTAACTCCAGCTTCATCTAAATGTATGCTGAGCTACTGCTTTGGAAATCCCTCTGGATATTACCAACATCTGCCTTTATCAGCATTATGAATCATAGAGCACCACAAAACAGATGTGGAAGAAAAAGTGCACACACCAGCCAGATATTACACAACAATTTGCATCCCATTCCAGTCCTAAATGCAAAATTACGCATGTAGTGCTCTAAGCCAGGTACACAGTGTTGCTCTTGGATGGACGTGGGACAAATGACTAAGACTTTACAGAAACTCAAGTTCAGCACATAGCCATAAAAGGTTCACATTAGCTCATTTCGATTTGATTGTGATAACCTCTGACAGCAGTGTGTTTTCTTTGCAAATACCTTGACCAGTAACACACAAACCCTTAGGAATTTTAGGTATTTTATCCCAATGGATCTAGAGTAACAATTACATCGACAATATTCCATTGATTACTGACACTATTCACCCTTACTGTTTAGTTGTTGTAATCAGATATAATTATACTATATTTTTGACATGGTCCTCATGCCGATCACACACCTCTGGGCTAAACAAACAGCGTACTAGACAGATTACATATCAGTGTAATTATAGAGCAATCGCAGATGGGTTACACTTTTACACCAATGCATGTTACACAAGTGTCTTTGCATTTTCCCATGACCTTGTTAGTGACAGTCTGCACTCATTCATTATTTAGGCTCATACACTCATACATTATTTATTAGTCAATTACATTATTTAGGCTAACGGCTGCTGTAATCAGTGGCAATTTACATTGAGCCTAATGCAGTTTATGGAAGTCGCAGACGCTCTGTTGGGAACAGTCTTTAAGATCTCAGAAACATATACAGTAATTTAGTGTTAGTACAGAACTCAAAGTTCCCATCGAGAGGCGTTGCTACATGAAGTATGCTACCTTTTAAAAGTTTGAGGTCAGTAAGATTTTTAAGGTTAAAAAACATTTGTTTCATTTGAACTTTTTTACAAACAGAATCCTGAAAAAAATGTGTTTCCACAAAAATATTAAGCAGCACAATTGATTTCAATATTGATAATAATAAGAAAAGTATCTTGAGCAGCAAATCAGCATATTAGAATGATTTCTGAAGGATCATGTGACACTGAAGACCGGAGTAATAATGCTGAAAATTCAGCATTTCATTGTGTGAATATATTATATATGTTTTACATATTACAAAACAAAATAGTTATTTTAAATGTAAAATATTTTACAATATCACAGCATTTTTTTAATCAATTTTTTTTTTTTAAATCAACCTTTGTGAGCACAAGAGACTTCTTTCAAAAACAATTTCTTTGACCACTAAGCAAAAGTCTATGTGGATGGCCACTTGTGACCCAAAAATGTGACTCTGGACTACAAAACCAGTCATAAGAGTTTTTTTTAAATTGAGATTTATACATCATCTGAACAAAATCATCTTTGTTGGGATGATACAACTATTTGAAAATAGTTGAGATACAACTATTTGAAAATCTGGAATCTGAGGGTGCAAAAAAAAAAGAGAGAAAGTCAGTCTATAAAGTTCAAATGCAATTCTGAGCAATGCATATTACTAATCAAAAATTAAGTTTTGATATATTTACAGCAGGAAATGTACAAAATATCTTCATGGAACATAATCTTTACTTAATATCCTAATGTTTTTTTGGCATAAAAGACTACTTAAGACTGGTTTTGTGGTCCAGGGTCACAAACATCAAACTAAACCACAGACAAGAAAAAAAAAACTCTTTAAATATCTCTGTAATATCTTTATCTTTTTTTTTTTTTTTACCCGTAAGCAGTGGTATTAAATGGGAAGAAAATGGAGGCTCCAGATTCAATGCTTACTCTCCTGAGTAAAAGGTCAGATTTCTACTCAGTACTACTCAAAATCTCAGCAAAATCTGACCTACTATCCAAATTCATTTTATGGCTATATGCACTTAACTGCACATCATCAATTTTTAATTAAAATTTAATTTGTTTATTTCTCCCATAGACTCTAGAAAAAACTGAGACAAAGTTTATACACATTTCAGAAAGATGTATTAAAGATGTAAAATGGATTTAGATGGTCATATGTTAGTGGACCGTAAATGTAAGGAAATACACCAGTTTGAACCTGACTTCAAACATCCACTAAAATTCAGCTAGTTAAAAAATAATTCCCAAAAATGGCTTCGAGAAAGAATAGCTGCAATTGTTTGATGATGTGAAAAGTGTGTGTTAAGTGTCCAAATGCATTTTGATGCCAACAAATAACGTAAGAATAAGTCAGAAACATGGTGTTTAGAGAAAAGCATCAGACCTCAGTTTCCTGCAGTATCTTCAGGTAGTCAGGCAGAGTGATTTCTGGAGCTGTGATGAGCTCAACCTCTTCTTCAGCATCCTCAAGGAATCCAAGAGGGATCTTCAGGGGCACCTCTTCCAGACAGGACATTTTACCCCTATCTAAAAACGGAAATGGCAAATACAGGAACGTCAGACTCCAAACCAACCTAATCTATGCCCCAGATCTCACATTATGAATTTAAATATACACCATCTGCTAAAAGTTTCGAATGTTAGAATGTTTTTGGAAAAATCGGCTTTGAAATGCTTTTCTATCGCTGCATGACTTGCTTCTCACAGTACAAATAGTGAAAGCAGACTGCAGTTTTTGTCATTCATTATAAAGTGCAGAGACGATGTAAATAATAGATTATTAGATCTTTATTAATAATGATTATGAAGGAAGTTTGCAAATGTGAAATTGACTTTATACAAAGGTTAATATTAAGTGACTTGCATTTTAGGAACACTGTGGCCTGATTGTGCTCTATTTCATCAACAAAAATAGTTCCAAACAAAGCCACAGTTACAGCGCTTTTGAACGAATTGATTTAGACTTTTACTGCCACCTTCTGGCGGTTTTAGTTTATTTTTTTTTTTTAAGTATGAAGTATAAATCTCATAATATTGTTATTACACCTCTAAGTCTTGTCAAAAATTCTGTAAATATTCCTAAATGACACATCTGAGCTCTTCTGTGCCATGCAAAGATGAATTGTTGATGCTGATTTCATTTGACTGGTAACTTATTTAAATCTATTAATTAAAAATTTATTTTAAAAAAGTTTATAAATAATTTTTTTTTGGCACAAAAGATAAACATTTAATGAAGTTAGAAAATGGCATCACAAAGGTTTAACATTTTCTAAAACTATTTAAAAAGTCAAATATCACCTTATAATGGGAAGGTTCATAGTTTTTATATATATATAATTTTTTTATTTTTTATTTATATTATTATTATTATTTTAAGCAGGAACATTGATGATCCTGAAAACAAATGAATCCTTAAGAATGTAATTTTACCTTTTTTAAAAACTAAATGCAAACATTTTTTGCCATTCAATATCATCTACAAATCATGCAATATTGTACCAGTAAATAAGAAGTGTTTTGAGGGCTTAGCTAAAAAATTAACCAATTAGAGACATTAGAGACATTTTTAGAGACCTTCTCTTTATTTAAAGCAAACACAAGGGGTCATTATTAATGCTCACATGCAAAATCACACACAACTTATCTTTAATTTGGCCAGAATTGCAGGTGCCTGTCTTAATGCACATGGCTTAAAGAAAATATGAAGTTTGTTAATAAATAAAGATTATAAAGGGTTTAATAAATACATACATCTAAAATTACCCCACTGAATTCTGAGTCCCCCCAGTGAATTTTGGCCATTTCCACCACTGAATATTACTGTATTTACTTAATTTCTGATCAAATAAATACAGCAAAAAAAAACAAAAAAAAACATTTTTGACAGGAGGTGTGATAATGCATGACAAAAACAACATAGACAAAAACATTACATTTTTCCCAAGTTCTTGCTTTGCAGAAAAAAAAACTGTGTTGTATGTCTGTCTGGAAGTTCTCTATATTTGTTTACCTGTTACACAATAGTAAGGATACTAGAGGATTAAGGATTAAAGATTACTGAGACTCAACCACCTGACCGTCTCAACGTCACCGCCATGTGCCACAACACATGCTTCATCATATGTACACCTGCCAGAAACCTTGCTGGAAGAATTGGTGCATTTTTCTCAAGACTAGTTATGGTTTGTCTAAAAGTAGCTATAGAAAACCTGGCCTAATGTTAATGAAAAGGTAGTGTCCTGCACCAGACAGGCTGCTGGGACAGATGCACAGATTGATCCTAATATGCTGCTCAACACCTTTCTCACCAGATGGTGTTAGATTTTCAATCTGAGCCAGTTTCAGTCTTCACAGCCAGATGCTCTGTAAGCTCTTTTGGTTGTTTTCCTTCTTGTGCAAGAACGAACTATGGAAAGTTCAATAAGTTGCGGTATTCTGCCAAAAACCACACGCAGAAGATACTGGAAATGAGTGAGTAATCTATAAAAATGCCTCACTGAATTAAAAAATGGTGCAGGATTTACTTAAAAACATTAACTTTTAGAAATCGCAAACAGAAATGGAAAGTAACACATAAAAATGCGTTTATGAAGTGAAGCGAATTTATAAACTAATATAATATTGGCAGTAAGGTTCCATTTGTTCAAATCTTTTAATTTAAATCATTAGTTAAAAATACAAGAGCCATTTCACACAAACTCAACTAAGTTGAATGTGAAAGTAACATTAAAATGTGAATTACAATAAGGTTTCATTTGTTAACATTAGTAAACATTAGTTAACATGAACAATGAAAAATGATCCTAAAGCATTTATTAAACTGGTAACACTTTAGAATAAGGCTCCATTAGTTAATGTTAGTTAATGTACAGTATTAACTGGCCTGAACAAACAATACATTTATTTCAGTATTTATTCATCTTTGTTAATTTTGTTAATAAATTTTGTTAATTAATGAAAATAGTTGTTCAATGTTAGTTCATGTTAATTCAAAGTGCATTAGCTAATGTTATAAAGCACAACTTTTGAGTTTACTAATACATTAGTAAATGTTGAAATTAACATCAAGATTAATAAATGCTGTATAAGTATTGTTCATTCTTGTTAACTAATCTAGCTGACTAATGTTAACTAATGTACTATTGTAAAGTGTTACCATTACTCTTAATTTCAGCATTTACTAACACATTAATAAAATCTGAAGTTGTATCTGTTAATATTATTTAATGGACCTGAGTTAACAGTTGTATATTTTTTATTAATTAACATTAAAATGAATAAATACTGTGATAAATGTATTGCTTACTGTAAGCTGATGTTAGTAAATTCAATAACATTAACTAACAGGACCTTATTTCAACATAACTTGCTTAATTTGACAACAGAAAATTGAAAGAAAACTGATAAAAATAATGAATTGAATATATTTAAAAAAAAAATAATAATAATAATTAGAAAGTGTTTTTCAAAATCTTTTCAGATTTTCTTTTAAACATACAGCAATACTGTAATTACTATATTTACTGTAGAAAGCACCTTTATATGCACCTTTAATGACAAAATTATGATGTTTAATGTTATATTGGTATATAAAAGTTTATATTAAAATTTGTTACGTACTTCTGTATTATTCATTTATAAATATATCAAATAAATGTATTACATTTATATCACATCCAGTGAAATCAAACAGCCTTCATTTAAACTGATGACATTAAGTGTTTTAAAAAAAAAAATCACATTAGGGTACCTTTAAGTTTATCAAACAAAAAAATCATTACATTTAAATCATTGGTTTAAATACATTAGCCATATCACACAATCTCAACTCAAAACTAGATGTTAATGTTTACTCACCTTCTGGGTCTCCTGTGTGTGTCTGGTCTGAGCGGTGTGATGCAGACAGTGTTATCGTCACTCTTCACAGAGGCGTGTGTTGATTCCTCTGCTCCACTAATCCACCGACACAACACACACTGACGTTGGCTGTTTACCTGAGCTGCTCACATCTACAGGAAGTCCAGCTGAAGCACCCACATTTAGAAAACCATCATGAGAACGCTTTATTTTCCTTGACAACTAAGGAATTATTCAGTCAAGTGAAGTATTACACAAACATAATGTGTCTGTACATATCTAAATGTGTTATTATTTGTAAACAACACTAAACCTGATTGTCTTAAGCAGTCCACAGGAAAACAGTGACAAACAGTCTTCTGGCTTATTGCATGTGACGTGTTTTGAAGGACGACTAGACTGATCTTCCTTCAAAATAAATGGGTGAATCTCTGTCAATAACCTTCAAAAGTCATATTTATCGGAGCCTATTCTTCGCATCAAAGCATTATTTTTAGGAAAATTAAGATTTCTCATTACCATAATGCAAAAAAGTATGTATATAATGGATCATTTCATAGAATTAAGTTCACGAGAATTTAAGACAAACCTTTATTTTGAATGAATGAGAACAGAAGGGTTTGTGCTAAATATAAACAGTTGAAGTCAAAAGTTTACATACACCTTGCAGAATCTGCAAAATGTTAATTGTTTAACCAAAATAAGAGGGATCATACAACATGCATGTTATTTTTTATTTAGTATTCACCTAAAGCACTGTTAGTTAATTACAGTCGTTAGTTCCACTTAACTCTATTGGTAACGGCGGAACTTGCGACCACAGCTGCTTTTGGGAAACACAGCCCTGAATAAGACATTTCACATAAATTACATTTACATATAGTCCACAAAAGAAAATAAGCTGAGTTTATAAAAATAACCCTGTTCAAAAGTTTACATACACTTGATTCTTAATACTGTGTTGTTACCTGAATGATCCACTGTATGATTTTGAGATATTTTCACACTGAGGACAACTAAGGGACTCATATGCATTAAGAAGCAGGGGTGAAAACTTTTGAACAGAATAAAGATGAGTCATTTTTTTTTATTTTGCCAAAATATCATATTGTTTTCATTCGGTACTGCCCTTCAGAAGCTACAAAAGATACTTTCATGTTTCCCAGAAGACAAAATAAGTTACATTTACAATGATCTTCAAATTTGTTTCCTTCTGGAGCATCAGTGAGCATTTGAACTTTCTGTAATAGTTGCATGAGTCCCTCAGTTGTCCTCAGTGTGAAAAGACTGATCTAAAAATCATACAGTCATTGTTGGAAAGGGTTCAAATACACACACAAGATTTTGTGGGACCTGAAGGATTTTTCTGAAGAACAGTTTAACTGTTAACAACTATTAAAAAAAACTAATTGAATAAATAAACAAAAACATAGCTGTGGATTATTCAGGTAACAACACAGTATTAAGAATCAAGTGTGTGTAAACTTTTGAACAGGTAATTTTTATATCTTTTACGTGAAATATCTTATTCAGGTCAGTACTAAATAAAAAAATAACATGGATTTTGAATGATCCCACTTATTTTGGTAAAATAATATTTTGCAAACTGTTGTAATCTTTTGACTTTAACTGTAATAAAAGGACCATTATGGTAATAGGAATTTGTGCAAAATGCACTTAACAATCATAAAAAAAAAGGGCCCTGAAAAATTTAGGGTGAAATGTTTTTGTGAGATTCACCCGAACTTGTATAATTTAATCTGGTCACACATTTGCTCAGTCAAACATTTTTTTCCCGGATGAATTAACAGTCTTTTGAGGTCATAAGCGTCATTTCTCCAGAGCGGTGGCCCAGATGTCATCAGCTGGTTGGTCAGGCAGAACCCAGCCCTGAGGAACCGATGTACCATCAGGGTGTTCGGCAGAAACCAGAAATTGATCCCACTCTCTCCTGTCAGGGGAAATGCGGTAAAAACATTCTTTGAGTTATGTCACATTTACTCAAGAGTTATTTTTAGAGCTTACTTCAGATTTGAAAATAGACCTTATTTGAATTAGCGCTGGAAGGGAGCGCTCTGCTGGTGTGTAGTAATTTAGGAAGGGCTGAAGAGGGTGATCAGGTGGCATTTCAGCTAAAGAAAAACAAAGGAATACACTTAACATGTACAGTTGTTTAATTGCATACATTTTATTGTATATTATCTGCATGGCATTTATAAAACTTACCAACTAAAATAGGAAAACAAGTGCCATATAAATACCACTACACAAAAAGATCAACAGAAGGTTTATTCTGTACTATTTCAAGATGTACCACACTATATATATCTGTACATACAGTGTGAAGAACATCCTGAAATAGTACAAATGACTATACTGCCAACTTGTGGTGTCTTTAGGAAAATAAGCCTAATGAATGAACAGTTAACTTGCTTTGGACCTATACACTCTACCTGTCAAAGGTTTTGGAACAGTAAGATTTGAATTTTTTTTTTTTTTTTTTTTAATGAAGTCTCTTCTGCTCAACGAGCCTGCATTTATTTGATCCAAAGTACAACAAACAGTAAAATGTTAAAATATTTCTACTATTTAAAGGTTTTCTATTTGAATATATATTAAAATGTAATTTATTCCTGTGATCAAAGCTTCATTTTTAACATCATTACTCCAGTCTTCAGTGTCACATGGTCCTTCAGAAATCATTCTAATATGCAGATTTTCTGTTCAATAAACATTTATTATTATTATCAATATTTAAAACAGTTGAGTACATTTTTTCAGGATTCTTTGATTAATAGAAAGACCCAATGTTCAGCATTTATCTGAAATAAGCAACTTTTGTAACATTATACACTATTACCATTTAAAAGCTTGGAGTCAGTATAAATTGATTTTTTTGGAAAAGAAATAATAGAAATTAATAGTTTTATTTAGCAAGGATGCTTTAAATTGATCAAAAGTGATAAGGACATTTATAATGTTACAAAAGATTTCTGTTTCAGGTAAATGCAGCTGTTCTGAACTTTCTATTCATCAGACACCTGAAAAAAAGTTATACTCAGCCGTTTGCAACATCATCATCATCATCATCATATTATTATTATTATTATTATTATTAATAATAACAATAACTATAAATGTTTTTGAGCAGCAAATCAGAATATTAGAATGATTATGAATATTAAAATGATCACGTGACTGGGGTAATGATGCTAAAAATTAAGCTTTGAAATCACAGGAATAAATTACATTTTAAAATATATTCAAATAGAAAAAAGTTATTTTAAACAGTAAAAATATTTCAAAATTGTACTTTTTATTGTTTTTATTTGTACTTTCATTAATACTGTATAATATAGGCTATATTACATATTCATTATATTAAATTAATTGATCATCAAGTAAAAATGATTTTGGTTTTCATTTTCAGCAGACAGCATCCTAAATTTTCAATTTCACGGCATCAATAAACAATACAGATGTGCATAAAATACCTCCAAACAGCATTGCATCCACCTCTCGCTTCTTCTGCAACAGCTTCTCTTTTTCTTTCTTTTGTCGCTTCTCGCGGTCACGCTTGCGCTCCTCCTCCTGCTCTCCCTCCAGCATGACTCTCAGAGCTTTCTCCTCGGTCGCGTACACACCCGTACGTTTACGGATCAGACTTCTCAACCGCTCTAAGTGACCCTCAAACCTCTCATCACTCTCCTGTCCTGGAAACATGCCTGTCAAATTGAAAAATGGAAGGAAATCGGGCATTATAGGCAAATCAATTAAGCTAAATGAACTTTTAGATGTTAAAATGCATTTTTAAATCTAGTTTCATATGCAGATACAAGTATAAGTAGGCCATTTGTTGCGGTTTACTGATTTCTCCAAAAGGTGTGAAAAATATGGTTACACAAAAGATAAAGTGACAAGATCAATATCTCTGGGTTAATTTTTATGTTAAATAATGCGAATAAATGTTTTACCCTTCCTGGCCGCAGCCTCTTTTCGGAGTTTTCTGAGTTTTTCCAGTGATTTGAGGATGTCCTGCATTCTCTTGGCATCAGATTGTTTCTTTCTGACCTCTGAGAGAACTGCATCCGCAGCCAGCTTCAACTCTTTCTCCTGAACAACAACACATTTTGATCAGACACTGCTGGATGTCTAAAAGCATACTCTCAAATATATACCATAATATAAACTCAAAAATATATACTATAATTACTAACAAATAGTTTTGTACACTGATTGGTCAATATAGTAGTGATGTCCAATTTTTGAAAAAATTAGTCTGTTCTTTTACAGGAAAAGGTCAATAAGAAACTTTTGTCAGATGAAATGTTATTTAATAGGGACTAACAGGATTTTAACATAATATTGAGGATGCAGAAAAAAACTATAAAGCAATATTCACAAAAAAGAATATTCTTCTTGTATATATAAAGAAGAATATTCTCAGTAAATTGCAGATTTTTTGATGTGAAGCATTCATAAATATATAAAAAATGGTAACATCTGTTTAAAGCAAAATAGTGTAAAATTACTTAAATTCATATTTTATTTCCCCTCACCTGAAACATTTTAATAAAACCACTAGACAACTAAATAAATTATTTAAAAAATATATTTTATATATAATTTTTAAATAATTCATAATAATTCATATTAATAAGATCACCAAGGCTCACCAAGCCTGCATTTATTTGAGCCAAAGTACAGCAAAAATATTGTGTAAAACAGTAAAATTGTGAAATATTTTTTCTATTTAAAATGTTTTTTTTTATACATTTAAATTTATTTAAATTTATTCCTGTGATTTTAAAGCTGAATTTCTATGATCTTTCCGAAATCATTCTAATATTCTGATTTGCTGCTCAAAAAACATTCATTATTATTATTATGTTGAAGACAGCTGAGTAGAATTTATCTTAGGTTTCTTTGATGAATAGAAAGTTCGGAAGATCAGCATTTATCTGAAATAGAAATCATGTGTAACATTATAAATGTTTTTTTCATCACTTTAGATCAATTTAAAGCATCCTTGATAAATAAAAGTATTCATTACTATCTTTCTTCCCAAAAAAAATAACGATGATACGTATTGTGAAAATCGCTATACAAATAAACTTGACTTTTTTATTTCAGAAAAATTGACCTTTCTGTTCATCAAAGAATAGAGAATAGAGATGAAAAGTACTGTTTTAAATATTGATATCAAATCAGCAAATTAGAATGATTTCTGAAAGATCATGTGACTCTGAAGACTGGAGTAATGATGCTAAAAATTTAGCTTTGATCACAGAAATAAATTCAATTTCAAAATATATTCAAATAGAAAGCAGTTATTTAAATAGTTTCAATATTCCACAATATTACTGCTTTTGCTGTATTTTGGATCAAATAAATGCAGGCTTGAGCAGAAGAGATGTCTTGAAAAACTTTTGACTAGCAGTGTAGTATTAGGGTAGTATTATATTAGTATAATAAAACAATTACACAGTATAATATTAACAAATCTAATCAAAATTGAGTGTGTCTCGCCCCCTGACGGAAGATCCTGATGTAAACTGCAAGTTTTCCTCACTCTGTTCTTCTCCTCCACTTCTTGAATGCGTTTCATCTGCCATTTATCAACCTCCGCCTCTCGTTCAGCACGTCTATCCTCCTGTTCCTGCTTTTCCTCCCTCTGCTCCATCTTTCTTCTCCTCATCCTTGCTCTCTTCTTATTTATCAGCAGTAATTTCCTCTTGACGCTGCTGACACAATCCACATCCTTCAAATCTACCAGGCTTTGCTGTATGTTGCTCTTCAGTTCAGTTGCTCTTGAGAGGGTCTCAGTCCAAACATCCTGATTCTCCAAATTATCCTTCAGCCTCTGACACACGATATTCAACTCAGACAGCATTTTAACAGTCCCATACAGCTTCTCCCTGTACTGTGAGATGGAGGGTTTAGATTCGGTTTGCTTTGGTTCAATGGATTTATTTTTCCTTTTAAGCAAGAAACTCTGAATCCACTGCTCATCTCTCAATCTCTGCATGGATGCTTCATCGGAAGCTGCTATTGAGCTGGTTTTGATCTGGTTTTGCTGGTCATCCAGCCAGGGTCTGTTCATAGACTGGTTGTTAAATGGGTAAACCTGAGTTGGGTTATCAGGTCTGGCGTTGGACTGATATCCTGGAGGTGCTGAATTCGGAAACTGGTGTTGATTTGGTGGAAACTGTCCCCTGAAATGGTGTTCAGCAGGATTCCACTGGTTCTGGGACCAAGACGGAGGCGGAGGCGGGTTCTCACTGTGCTGAGGAGGTTCAAAGCTCCCCGGAGGTGGTCTGTTCGGGTCGAAGGGGGGAAACGGAGGCCAGTGATGCTGTACCGCCGGTGGTTGATGTTGATACATGTTCCATGCGTGTCCCGCTGCAGGTGGAGGAGGCATCGGCGGTGGTCCCGCACCTCCTCCTGGATAAACAGCGGCATCTAAACCCGCGGGATTATTGAAAGGAGGCGGCGGAGCGCCCATATAACCGAACTGCTGAGGGTTATCCATTAATTCAGGCTGAAAGCAACTGCATTCCGGTGTTGAACAGCGCTGTTGTGAGGTATGCTGAAGAGAACAACCTAAGAACGGAAGTTATGAAGGAACAACTTCCGGAACGTCTTCAAAATAAAAGCCCCTTCTAGTTAAGGGTCTCCGGTCTATGGTCGGATTAGACGGACATAGCTCCCCAGAATATATATTAAATTATATTTTATATTATATTAAATTTTATATGAAATATACACCACCAGTCAAACGGTTCTGAACAGTAAGATTTCTAATATTTTTAAAGAAGTCTCTTCTGCTCACCAATCCTGCATTTATTTGATCCAGAATACAGCAGTAATATTGTGAAATATTCTTACTATTTTAAATAACTGCTTTCTATTTGAATATATTTTAAAATGTAATTTATTCCTGTGATCAAAGCTAATTTTTCCATCATTACTCCAGTTTTCACATGATCACATCACATGATCCTACAGAAATCATTGTAATATGCTGATTTGCTGTTCAAGAAACATTTATTTTATTATTATGATAAATATGCAAAAGAGTTGAGTACATTTCTTCAGGATTCTTTGATTAATCCAAAGATCAGAGATCAAAGATCTTATATAACACTGTACCATTCAAAAACCTGGAGTCAGTATAATTTTTTTGTGTGTGATGCTAAAAACATTTATATTGTTACAAAAGATTTCTATTTCAGATAAATGCTGTTCTTCAGAACTTTCTATTCATCAAAGAAACCTAAAAAAAATCTACTCAGCTGTTTTCAACATAATAATAATAAAGTTTTTTTCAGAAGCAAAATAGAATATTAGAATAATTTCTGAAGTATCATGTGACTTGAGTAATATATATATTTTTACTGTTTTTCCTGTACTTTAGATCATATAAATGCAAGCTTGGTGAGCAGAAGAGACTTCTTTAAAAACATTAAAAATCTTCAAAAAAAAAAAAATGCTCTTTGTATTACTTTATATTTGTCAAAAAATACTCAAAAAAATCTACCACTGTTTCCACAAAAATATTAGTCTGAAAAGTTTTTTTCTTTCATTGAACACAAAATGAAAAGTTAGACAAGACTGAGGATGATGAATAAAGTTTTGAAAGGTTTGAAACGGCATCCTTCTCGAATCACTGCAGTGTTCATTAAAATACAACAGAAGACCTGCATTGCTCAGTGAGAATATTTACATTTTATTCCTACATACATTGGTTTTGTACATCTATGCTTTGATTCGAAGGGTAAGAATCAAAAACATACATGGTTTCTACTCTCTCTATACAAATAAAGTAACCCCTATCCCACTTTGCATTAACCATGAGTATATTCTGCAACAAACAAATCAATTTTAAAGAAAGAAAAAAATACATTTGTGTGAAGCAATGAAAACGAATGACACTGGGGATTCATCAGCATAACTACTGCAGTTACTGATGCACAACTTTCCCCCAAAAAATCAAAAGTACTTGTATACAGTTTGTTTTAATGTGACCTTTACAAATAGATTTCCCATCACTGGGCCACTTTGTGAATAACAACAGAAAACACACTGATCAGTCAATTCAAGTCAATTACTGATTTTCTTGAGCCTTATCATAATGCAAATAGTAGCTTGAGTGTACTAGCAAAACTGACATGTAAAAATCCCATAGCACTGATTGAAGGAAAAAAACAAGTCAACATTAAATTAAACAGACCTTATTAAAATACAGGTTCAGATGGGGTTCTAAATATTATACATGTGGTTCAGCTACAAAAAATGATTTACCATGGTCATACTAGGAGATTTTTATGGAAGTGATGAGATATAGCTTTATAAGGATCTCTATTTATATCAATGCACGACTAGTGTGACACAAATGTGTAATTTTATTCCAACCAGGGCAAGAAGAAACATACATTGGTACAAACCCTCTGCACTTTCTATCTGTTTGGTGTCCAATCAAACAGCTCATAAAATCACTTATGTTATCAAATTAATAAGAATAAAATAAAATTCTCTTTACATTTCACATACTGATAACAATCTCTTGAGGAAAGTGTTTGAAGGAGTAGAATTTGGTTGACTTTAAATTCATTTCTCTAAGCCACGACTGCTTAAAGTGAGGGTAGAGGTGGGGTATTTTCAAGGAGTAATAAGCGAGTAATAAATCATCACAAGCATACAGTGAGAATGGACCCTTAGGAGAACCAAGGAGGCAAACAATTAGCTAACGAAATGTCTTGACTATAAACCGGATTTGTTTGTTTTTTAGTTCTTGGCGGCATCAACCTGTCTTGGCCAGTTTTCCTCTTCGATTCCAGAGTCGTACTCCTCCTCTGAGGAGTCTTTAGCTGGAGCTCTGTGTGGAGAGAAAAGCAAAACAGTCAATGAGACTAATTAACAAAGATTAGAAAATGCATGCATAGTTCATGAGTCCCTTGTTTGTACTGAACAGTTAAACTGCCTGCTGTTCTTCAGAAAAACCCTTCATCCTTCAAAAATTCTCGGGGGGGAGGGGGGGTGAAAACTGTTTGAATCTGAAGATCAGTGTAAAAATGTAACTTATTTTGTCTTCTAGGGAACATATAAGTATCTTCTGTAGCTTCTGAAGAGCTGTATACAAAAATTATATTTGGGCAAAAAAAAAAAGTAAGCATATTCATTCTATTCAAAAGTTTTCACCCCAGGTTCATAATGCATAATTTTTCCCTCTTTAACATCAGTGAGTGTTTGAACCTTCTGTAATAGTTGCATATGAGTGTCCTCAGTGTGAAAAGATGGATCTCAAAATCATATAGTCATTGTGAGAAAGGGTTCAAATACACAAAAATGCTGGAAAACCAAGGAATTTGTGGGACCTGAAAGATTTTTCTGAAGAACAGCGATCAGTTTAACTGTTCAGGACAAACAAGGGACTCAATCACTAAACAAAACAAAAAAAAAAGCTGTGTGTCACACAGGTAAGAACAACACAGTATTAACACATTATCAAGTGTATGTAAACTTTTGAACAGGGTCATTTTTATAAATTCAGCTATTATTTTCTCTTGTGGATGATATGTAAATGTATTTTAGGTGAAATATCTTATTCAGGTCAGTACTAAATACAAAATAACATGCATTTTGTACGATCCCTCTTATTTTGCTAAAATAATTAACATTTAGCAGATTCCATGTATGTGTATGTCAACATTTGTACTGTACTTAACTTTTAATTTCATTTTTTCCCCCTAAAAATGCCCACTCTCAGCACATTTGGTAAGAAAACAAATAACTTAAGGCATGAAAACAGTCCACATAGTTCCACGTGTGTCAAAAGAGGCTTTATTGCAGACTGATAAGATGATAAAATAACAAACTAGGTCATGTAAGCTCTCACCGTATGTACTGAGGAGGTGCTTTTCCTTTAACCACTTCCTTGTTCACTTCCACGGCCACAATATCTGAATGTGGCACCTCAAACATTGGATCTAGCAGCAGTTTTTCCTTTTGGGACAGCACATGTCATTATACCAGCATGACTATGAGGAAATGAAAAGTTGATACAAAACAAACAACAAAACAGCATTGTCTTACCATTATGGATCTAAGCCCACGGGCTCCAGTTTTACGTTCCAGAGCAAATCTGGCAATCGCTCTCAGGGCATCAGGTGTCACGTTGAGATCACACTAATACAAAACAAACACATAATGATTCACATTTAGTTTATCCCACATTATATTATGTATTACATATATTTACTGAATCAGAAGCACTGTAAACCATCTGCTTACTAATTGAAAAAAATGAAACAAATGTAATATTAATAATTTAATACTATATAAAAAAGAACAAGGATAAAAGGGAAAAAAAATGTTCAAGAGGACACTCAAAAATGGCAAGAGGGTTTCCTTTTATTTATTTTAATTATTTTTTTAAACATTTTATAATGTTATATTAGGGTTTTAATTTATATTAGCTTAATTAAACCTGTGTGTTTTTTCTTGTGTGTACATCAGTATACTTAATCTATAAAAACAAACACTTTTCAATAGGTTTTGGACTTTGAACTTGCTTGGTATGTGGATTTTCTTTTGTTTTTGTTACAATGTGCATTGAATCTATGCACCCAGGCAGCACTGTTTTAGTATCACTGATATACTATTATTTATTTTTATTTTTAATGTGGAATTAGCATTTATTTTCTGCTTTCACTTAAATTTTACTTAAAGTTGTAGTAATTTAGTTGTCATCATTTTTATTAGCTTTCATTTCTTAAAATTGTCCATATAGTTTTTTTATTTCTATTTTGGCTTTAGTCATTTTAGTATTTCTTGAACTAAAGGAAAATGAAAAATGATGTCTTGGCAGCTAGATGATTTATATATATATATATATATATATATATATATATATATATATTTTATATCAGGTAACCTACATTTCATTTCAAGGAACAGTTTTTATTGTATTTAATAATAATAACCCTGCAATAACAACCCAGGAAATACTTATGTCTTTATAGACTGGCACAGAACTCTGCTGCTTGTATATTAGGTACTAACCTTGTCCATGCTGAAGAGAGCCTGATACTGAGGCACAACAGCATTGCGTGGCTCTGTGAGGATCCGCACCAGTGTCTCCTCATCCAGACTGTGCAGTGGAACCACAACTGGAAGGCGGCCCACAAACTCAGGAATCATGCCGAATTCAATGAGGTCTCTGGCCTCCACATGTTTCAGAAGCCGGTCCTTCTCCTCGATTTCGGCCACCGCGTCCACCTCTCCACCAGTGGTGTTAGCCAGGTCTGCCGCTGCTGCTGCCCGTCGACCTTTCCCCATGTTAGACGGTGTTCCAAACCCAAGATACTACCAATAGAATATAAAGGCAATATTTACACTATCAGTCAATTTGTGAACAGGAAGATTTTTAATGTTTTTAAAAGAAGTATCTTCTGCTCACCAAGCCTGCAATTATTTGATCTAAAGTACAGCCAAAATAGTACAATTTTGAAATATTTTTACCATTTAAAATAATTGTTTTCTATTTGAATATATTTTAAAAATGTAATTTATTCCTGTAATTTCTAAGATGAATTTTTGGCATCATTACTCCAGTCACATGATCCTATAGAAATCATTCTAATATTCTGATTTGCTGCTCAAAAGACATTTATTATTATTATTATTATTATTAATGTTGCAAACAGCTGAGTAAATTTTTTTTCAGGTTTTTTTGATGAATAGAAAGCTCTGAAGAACAGCATTTTTCTGAAAACTTTTTGTTATTTAACATATTTAATTGCAGGTTTGCATCATATCCTGAGTTGCATTTCATTGTTTTTATTCATTTTGAGGAATATTAAATCTGCTTTTTTTGTGAATGAGATGAATTAATGTGTTAATGTGTTCACATTAATTTCACTCCCGATTTCTCTCAAAATGAGAGGTTTCAATCAATAAATGGGAAAATAAAAATAACTGGCATTACTTATTTGAAAAAGCAATGCATTACTTTACTAGTTACTTGAAAAAAAAAAAAGTAATCTGATTACGTAACTCACGTTACTTTTAATGTGTTACCCCCAACACTTATTATAGATATCTTTATCATCACTTTTGATTTATTTAAAGCATCCTTGCTAAATAAAAGTATTAATTTCTATAATTTCTACAAAACAATTATACTGACTCCAACCTTTTGAATGGTATAGTACATATTGTAACATTACATGGTTTAAATACTGATAATAATAACAACAATAATAAAATGTTTCTTGAACAGCAAATCAGCACTTCAACACTGAAGACTGGAGTAATGATGCTGAAAATCTAGCACTGATCACAGGAATAAATGACATTTTAAAATATATTCAAATAAAATCAGTTTTTTTGAATAGTAAAAATATTTCACATTACTACTGCTTTTGCTGTAATGTGGATCAAATAAATGCAGGCTTGGTGAGCAGAAGAGACTTATTTAAAAAACATTAAAGATCTTAATGTTCAAAACTTTTGACTGGTAGCATAGATTATAAACATTTAGTTTTCAGTCTTCAAAATACCTAATTTTTCAAACTCGTCCTAGAGAGTTCATCTTATTTCTCCCAAATTAATTAACCGAGAAGGTCTTGAATCATTGTGTGAATAAAACCTTGTTATTACTCACCTTCTCATTCTTTCTCCTGCTGATAATACGATCAAGTCCATTAAATGCTCCTGATGCTACAAACAGGATGTTGGTGGTGTCAACTTGGACAGTTTCACCTCTCAGCTTCCTTGTGTTCTTCTCAGGAACATTAACAATAGTGCCTTCCAATAGCTTCAGTAAACCCTTAAAAAAAAACAATGCAACATGTCAGTCATCACCACAAAACTATCTTCAGTATTTTTTTTTATCTTGATCTCATATTTTTAGGCATGACTCAAATCTGTTTAAGTCACAAGTCATTATATTAACAAAATGATTTTGTAGAAGCTGAATTATATGGAAGCTTGTTTCAACTACAGGATACAAAAAAATAAAAATGGAATTGCAACCTTGTCAATTCTGACTTTTTTCCTCTTATCTTATTTTAGTCTGTATCTCACAAGTAAGTGTTTTCTTGCAATTATCAAAAAAATTATATATATTTATTTATCATAAGTTAAAACTTATTTGTAAGACATGAACTCAAAACTGAATTGTGAGATGTAAATTTGCAATTGCAAGAAAAAAGTTTTTGCCAACATTGTTGACTTGATTGCATAGACACTATTTGAGAGAACTGAATTGAGCTGGACAATGACATCACTGAATCAATGATGAACTGACTTTAACTGAAAAATTGACTGTTATTGTGCTCTTGCATTATCGACACACTATTTTCCTGTTTAACAGCATAGCTCCTTTGACACTATCTGTATTGTATAAAGCGCTAAATAAACAAAGGTGACTTGACTTGTCTTTTATTCTGTGGCAGAGGTAAGTTTCTGTAGCTTCTTTGCAGAAATGAGTACATCACAAGTTACTGTTAGCAATTAAAGAATTACAAAAATACAGAAGTGAAATTCTAAGAATAACACACTGTTTCAGTTAATCTTTAACAGCCATGTGAGCATTCTTGCGATTTAGGGCAAAGTTCAGCTGAGTATCAGTGACATATCTGAAGTGTGTGACCTAGGAAAGGGAATGTAGTTTATTTTTAATGACGAACCTGCTGCACTCCCTCTCCTCCCACGTCTCTTAACTGATGGATCCCAGGAACGCTACCGATCTTGTCTACTTCATCCAAAAACACGATACCTGAAACAATTTCAACATCCACATGTTTAATTGAACAAACTCCTGGACTGATCTGTGGCTACATGACACAGGATGTTTCCCACAACTGTTACCTTGTTGTGCTTTCTCGATCACATAGTTGGCATCCTGCAGTAGCTTTGCGATGACTGACTCTATGTCCTCTCCCACATATCCTGCCTGTGTGAGGGTGGTGCAGTCACAGATTGCAAAGGGAACATCCAGGCATTTGGCCAGCGTTTGGGCCAGAAGTGTTTTCCCTGTAGTATAGAATAGTTTGGTTTTTCATATCAGAACACTTTACGTAGGACATAATTGTTTTAGGCTCCTTTTATACAATACATTATCGTTTAAAGGTTTGGAGTCAGTAATTTTGTTTAAAGGGAACCCTGGGTATTAAGACTTGTATGGCTTAATATAACGTAAATGGTGTCTCTTACTGAAATACATAGTTATTTATTAACATTATTTAAATAAAATCCACATAGTTGTATACATACACTATATTGCCAAATGTATTGGGCCACACCCTTCTAATAAACAGGTTTTACTACTTAATTCCCATGAGTACTAATCTTAATGATTAAGCATAAAATAATATTCTAGGGAATTGTGTCCTAATTTTATAGTAAAAGTTTATAGTAAAAGGACAGGACCTTTTTTATTTTAACATGACAATGTCTCGGTGTATAAGGCAAGGTTCATAGAGAAATGTTTGATTGAATCAGTGTGGAAGAACTTGACTGGTCTGCATAAAGCCAAGTCCTAAACCCAGCTGAACACCTCTGGTGTGACTTTAAATGCAGACCAATGACTTGTGCATATGGGTACAATCATTTTAGACACTTCCAAAACTAAAGCAACAGAGATGGAAATACAATTTTTAAATACATGAATTATGCTTTCATCTTTGTTGCTACAGATTTGGAAGTGCCTTTTTCTGTTCTTAATGAAGGGGATGTCTCAAGCCTTTTGTCTATTTAGTGCATGTACAAGTCATTGGTGTTTGGTGATGAGTTTTTGGCTCAAGGTCTGCATTTAAAGTCACACCAGAGGTGTTCAGCTGGGATTAGGACTTAGCTTTATGCAGACTAGTCAAGTACTTCCACACTGACTCAATCAAACATTTCTCTATGAACCTTGCCTTATACACAGAGGCATTGTCATGTTTGAATAAAAAAGGGTCCTGTCCAAACTTTTGCTATAAAATTAGGAGGACACAATTCCCTAGAATATCATTATATGCTTAAACATTAAGATTAGTACTCATGGAAATTACTAAATTAGTCAAACCCATTCATTAGAAGGGGGTGTCCCAATACTTTTGGCAATATAGTGTATTTATGGGGGTGCCATTATTTCAATTATGTGAAATGGTTGTGGCTATTTTTAGTTTTTAGTTCCTCATAAAAACAAGTCTTAACTGCGCTGAGAAATTCCTTCATTGGCTGCGGCATAATGACAAAAATGGCAACATGGCTAAAGTGGACAGAACAAAGATGCAGATCTTTAGGAGGTTTTATTTGTCCACAGGCATCTTCCCATTCTTTTCTCCTCTTCTTATCGCTAGGAAAGCAGTGAAGGATTAAATTGCTTCTCGTTGCCCTTCAGCTGATAATTACAACCAATGGCCGCAAAATGTAGCATTATATCAATATTTAATTTTCCGAGCTGTAGTGTGTTGTGGTAAAAATAGCAACATGTTTTCAAAATAATGGCATACTCCCCATAGCCAAAAATATATATGAACAATGTAAAATTTTTAAATAACGTAATTTTTTTTCATTGCTTTTCTACTACATATTTGTGACCCTGGACCTCAAAAACAGTTACAGTCAATACATCATTTGAAATCTAAATAAATAAGCTTTCCATAGATGTGTTTGACAATATTTGGCTAAGATAAAACTATTCGAAGATGTGGAATCTTAAGGTGCAAAAATCTAAATACTGAGAAAAATCACCTTTAAAGTTGTTCAAATTAAGTTTTTAGCAATGCATATTACTAATCAAAAGGTTTTAATATATTTACAGTGGGAAATTTACAAAATATCTTTATGGAACTTGATCTTTACTTAATGTGCTAATGATCTTTAAAGAAAAATCTATCGTTTTGACCCATATAATGTATTTTTGGCTATTGCTACAAATATAACCATGCTACTTAAGACTGGTTTTGTGGTCCAGGTCACAGATACACAGGGTTCCCTTTAAAAAAATAAAATAAAATTCTTACTGACCCCAAACTTTTGAACAACTGTCACACTGTACAAAGCAATGAAAGTGTGTTTCTGTCTCACCTGAGCCGGTGGGGCCCAGCAGCACTATGTTGCTCTTCTCTAGTTTAATGTCGGTGTGTGTGGAATCCAGCACCTCTCCTCCTCTCTTCTCTGGAGGTGCCTGCTGGTTCAGCTGCTGCTGCATGGAGGCGCCCAAAGCGTTTCCATGAGGACTGATCCCTGCGATCTGCAGCAGCTCTGGACAAATTACGCAAAAGCAAAACATAAAAAGCAAAAATTATGACTTTTTGAAGGTTAGGGCATTCACAAATGACTCCTGACTTTCAATGAACCTTCATTATGTATAAAGATTTAGTGCTTTGAAAATCTCATCTTAACAAGCATCGTTATGTCTTACATAATTAGACCTGTTTACTTAAGGGTTTTAAAGAAAGTGATCCAGGTTTAAAACAAGTTCCTGACCTTTTCAGTGAAACACTGTCAATACCACAGACAATAATTTTTATTAAATTAATCTCACTCATTTAGTTTGCAATACAATGGCAGTCTTTTGTAAGCAAAAGGCAAGACATTCAAAAACAGTCTGAATCAAAACATTCAAAGATCAAATTTTGTTAAATCAACTTTTTGATACAAAGATATGTATTAAAATATATCTGAATTCAATTTGCACAGGCAAAATTTGAAGGCAATTTAATCACAATAATCAAACTGAGGGATGAGTTTAAATTATTAATTGTCGAAACTGACAACATGCTAAATATGATGTTATTTCAAATTAACATTTAAAACAACAACAACAACAAAAAGTTGTTACATAAATCTCTACACACTACAAGTCAAAGGTTTTTAAACAGTAAGTTTTTTATTGTTTTTTTTTAAGTCTCCTCTTCTCATAAAGTCTGCAATTATTTGATCCAAAGTACAGCAAAAACTTCTAAATCTTGAAATATTTTTACTATTTAAAATAACTGTTTTCCATTTAAATATATAAACATTTTTAATTTACTCCTGTGATCAAAGATGAATTTTCAGCATCATTACTCCAGTCTTCAGTGTCACATGATTTTTCAGAAATCATCCTATATGCTGATTTGCTGTTCATTTTCTATTATTATTATTATTATCCTCATTAATAATAATATTTAATAGAGGCATATATATATATATATATATATATATATATATAATATAGAAATTAATACTTTTATGTAGCAAGGATGCTTTAAATTGATCAAAAGTGATATAAAGACATTTATAACCTTACATAAAATTTCTATTTCAGATAAATGCTGTTTTTCTGAACTTAACTTTCTATTCATCAAAAGAAACCTGAAAAAATTCTACTCAGCTGTTTAGTGTGTACTCAGAATATAAAAATGAGTAATGATGCTAAATATACAGCTTTGAAATCAACAGAATAAAAAACAAAACAAAACAAAAAACCATAAAAAACATTTAAAAAAAAGTTTAAAACTTATGGTTTAAAAACTTTTGACTGGTAGTGTATATTTAGTCAATCATTGTCAATTGAAATAAAGCTAAAATAAATTAAAACATACATAATAGATGAAAAACTTAATTAAATATCTTGCATATTTAATATTTTGCATTATCTATCTTCTTCAGTAAAGATGAGTTGCACTGTGCAGTGTTAACTGGTAAGGTCAAATTGCTTAGTGTGCACAGCTGCTCTATTCACAGGATCTACAGGGATTTCCTGTGACAAGAACCTCGGAAAGCTGCATATGACAAAAGTGACACATGAACCAGCAGTTAAATAAGGTCACTGGGACACTCTCCCTCTTAACGTCATTCTTTCTGATACATGCAATGTCACTTATGTAATTACGCGTTTATATAACACTTCAACAATGAAAAAGGTTAAAGGAAATGAAGAAAACTGGCTACATGTTTTTTGGCATTTGTACAACACCCAACAAAAATTAAAGCAAACTGAAACAACACATAACAGATTTGTTTAGAAAAAATAAAAATGGTTTAAATAACACATGTACACAAAAATGCAGATCATGGGTGTTGACATACACTTACTTGTAAACCTGTATTCATCCTCCCGTCGTCTTAGCTCTAGCTCTACAGAGAAAGGAGGACAGTTACGACGAAGAACAAATTGAGTAAACTCTGCTGCAAATTTGCAACTGAATTGTACAAATGCCAAATGACAAAAGATGACAGATTTCATAAAATGCTGCTGTTGGATTATTTACTAATGGACAGGGAACATGTCACAATGGAGGTTATATTGGCTTCTAAAAAGAGGAGATTCGAAGATTTAATGGAAATTAAATGGAAACATATCATGGAGGGCTAGTCCTTTACTTCAAACATGGCACAACCATATAATTATAAAGACCACTTATGTCATCCAAGAAGTAGAGGAGTTTGATTATTCATCGTAACAGGTTTAGAAAAATTCAGCATTTCATCACTTGCATACCAGTGGATCCTCTGCAGTGAATGGGTGCCGTCAGAATGAGAGTCCAAACGGCTGATAAAAGCATCACAATAATCCACAAGTAATCCACATCACTCCAGTCCATTAATTAACATCTTGTGAAGTGAAAAGCTGTGTGTCTGCAATAAACAAATCTATCCTTAAGACGTTTTAACTTTAAACTAATGCATAATAATGCTTCCAGACAGTGTGATGTTATAAACATCTTAATGATGGATTTCTTACAAAGAAGCAACTTTTGACATTTTTAATCAGCCGTTTGGACTCTCATTCTGACGGCACCCATTCACTGCAGAGGATCCACTGGCGAGCAAGTGATAAAATATTAATTTCTTCAAATCTGTTCAGATGTAGAGATTAGATTTTTAGCAAATTTTGCAAATCTGCATTTAATTCTAAAACTTTGATATGTAAAGGAACAGCACACTTTAATGAACATTTCAAATTATTTTTAAAACCTTAAATAGATTTTAATTTTAATCTTTATAGCACAAAAACCTGTGTTTTTTTTTGTTTCTTTGTTTCTTTACCAAAGAGTCACTTCTCTATTTCGTGCTTTCAACCGGTAGAGTGAAACCTGGCTTTCTGATTACATCATGTATAATCTGTAACCTGTAACAGATTCATTTCCTAATGGCTGTGAGTCTCTTACATAAGAACTGTTTAGCCAAAACCACCTGTTCCTACCTTCCATGTGTGTTCGACACACATACACACGCTCTGCAGTACAAACCTCGAGGAGTGAGGGAGGCCTGTTTCTCCACCTCCACCTGCTGCTGCCTGGAGCCTGCTGGCATGTTGTTGTAGATGCGTTTATAATGATTGTATACGGCCACCGACAGCACCTTCTTAGCATGATCCTGACCCACAACATACTTATCAAGATAAGCATAGATCTGGAAGAAAACAAAAACGGAGACCACCATCTAACCTTGTAATAGGGTGTTACACTGCTTCAAATTCTCGAAGTTAAATGAATGTTTACCTTTTTAGGTGGTGGAGGAGGTTTCTGCTGGAAAGCCAACTTGACAGCTTCCGCTGCAGACTCTGGGTCTTTACTCAAACTCTTCTTAGTGTCAGTTTCTGAAAGCACCACAAAAAAGTGGTGGCATTTTTCACATTTCACAAAGCGGGTTGATGCTGCAAAAGAGAAATAACATCTTACTCAGGGATTTTTTTCCACCAAATCATTGCACCATTAGTTAATAAATACATGTGTTATGTGTTTCAGAGTGAAACTCAAGCAGCTCATGATCCAGTGTTTTCAGTGCCTGAAACAGCTAGTTTGGGATGCTTATAATGTTTATTTGGGAACACAACATACACAAATGATCTTATATTAAAATTGTAATTTTACAGTTGTACTGTAATCACAGTATGAGTCAAAAGTTTTTAGACAGTAACATTTTTAATGTTTTTTAAAGAAGTCTCTTCTGCTCACAGAGCCTGCATTTATTTGATCCAAAATACAGCAAAAGCTGTAATATTGTGAAATATTTTTGTTATTTAAAATTACTGCTTTCTATTTGAATATTACATAATGTAATTTATTCCTGTTATTAAAGCTAAAATTTCAGCATCATTACTCCAGTCTTCAGTGTCACATGATCCACTCTAAATCACTCTAATATGCTGATTTGCTGTTCAAGAAACATTTCTTATTATTATTAGCAATATTTTAAACAGTTGAGTACTTTTTTTTCAGGATAAATAGAAAGATCCAAAGATCAGTATTTATCTGAAATAAAAAGTTTTTGTAACATTATACACTATACCATTCATAAGCTCTTAATGTTTTTATTTTATTTTTTGGACAATAAATTAATACTTTTATTTAGCAAGAATGCTTTAAATTGATCAAAAGTGATGATAAGGACATTTATAATGTTACAAAAGATTTCTATTTATATTAAAAGCTGTTCTTCAAAGAAACCTGAAATAAAACTAAACTGTTTTCAACATAATAATAATAATAATAATAATAATAATAAATGTTTTTGAGCAGCAAAGTAGAATATTAGAATGATTTCTGAAGGTTCATGTGACTAGAGTATTGATGCTAAAATGTCAGCTTTGAAATCACAGGAATAAATAACATTTTAAAATATATTCAAATAAAAAAACAGTTATTTTAAATAGTAAAAATATTTCAGAATTTTACAGAATTTTTTGCTGTACTTTGGATCAAATAAATGCAGGCTTGGTGAGTAGAAGAGATTTCTTAAAAAAAAAAAAAAAAAAAAAAAAACACAAAAAAAAAATCGTACTGTCCAAAAACGTTTGACTAGTAGTGTATATAACAAAAAAATATGTTTTATATAAATATTAAAAAAATAATAATATAATTATTATTACATTTGTAATACAATTTATTTTACAGTGAAATGCTACAACAGTAATTTTTTGTATTTTGTTTAAAATTTAATAATACATTTATTTTACAGTACTTTATAGTACAACCATGAAATTACAACTTATTTTATATATGCATAATTGCATTTCCTAATATAAATAAATAATAATTATTATTATCATCATGCAGTCCTACAAACAAGCACAAAAAACCAAAAGATTTGAAAGAAAAACTTAAACCATATAAAAAATTTAATAAAGCAAGAAGTGATAAATAGGGTGAAATTTTAAAATCACAATGTCAAGTTTTTTAAGTAAGTTTTAAACCATGTTACTAATTAAAGCACCAGCAGTTGAAAAAGCAACTTGTTGTGTATGATTTATTTTTAGCAATGAACAGTTAGTTCAGCGAACACTTTGGCCTACTTAAACATGCACAAGGCCAAAAGAAACCGTAACTGTTTGGAAACAAGGTCAGTATTACAAAAAAATGTGATCACCTTGTGTAATCCAGTAATACGCATAGCAGACAGATAATTAATTATATAAAAAATAGTTTAAAAATACAATTAAAGAACAAAAAAATGCAATAATAATGCAATTAAAAAAATATATATATAAAATGAAATTAAGTACTCACAAACAAATGTTTCTACATGTGTGCAAGGATCTCCACATTTGGGGCACCTCAGCTGACTTCCTCCTTTGCCAGAATTACTAGAGCTGGTTCTTTTTCCACTTCCTTCACCAACAGATTTCTTAAAAGGGAAACAATTTTAAAAACACAATTTCCAGGAAGAGGATGAATGATATCGGCACAGTTATTATTTCCTTCTCAGATCTTTGTCGTCAGAGAATAATATGTGTATGACAAGTAACAAGTATCTGTCATCTTACCTTTCCACCATCTCCATCTTTCATCCCATCTTTTGAAGCAAAATACACAGCCGTCTCTGAGAACGACCTCACGGGGACACGGCGTGCCAGACGAACCTCGCGAGTCCCTGGGCGACTCAGTGACAGTAACTGGACTCTGGAGCCGGATATTCCTGTGTCACAAATACAAACATGAGAGCTTCAGGAGGAAATTCACTTAAAATAACAATAACCTGATGACAGGTATAATAAACTATTTGTTTGAAGTGCCTCTACAGGACATTGGCAAAAAAAACAAATCACACTTCACTGGAACAGATATCCATCCATCAAGTAAATCAATGTTTCTAATCAAACTACAAGAGTATTGACAAATAATTACATTTTCATATTTGCATGAACATTTTTGAAACTTATGACAAAGAGTCATTAAGGAGTCGTAGTTTATTATTTTAATAATCTGATTATATAAACAATGCGCATATGTATTACAATAGATGCGCTTGTCAAATATCCAATGTCGTTTTATTGACTTTAAAAGCTTTAAAAATACGTTTTCTAAATAAAGGCTGAGTTATATATTTTTTAAAATTTTATATAATTATGGTTTGTTTATATATTGTTAGCGAACTAGCAGCAGTGCTAGCCAAAGTACATAGGCTAAGAAACAAACAAACATCACTAACGTTATTTTTCAAAACAGGACGTTATTCTTACCTTTATGAGCGGAATTTATGAGTTTCCTCGCTGCTGAAGCACACGTACACGACATGTTTGAGAGTTGTTGTGTTTTTTGACGAACTGAATCGGTTGAATTTGAGGAGCGCTGAAGGTTAGCGCTAGCTGAGAGCTAACGCACTGAAAGCCATTCAAAACAGGCCCGATAATAATAAATGACTTAAACCTAATCTTTGAATTAAATAAGAAGCAATAACAATAATATAAGAAATACGTTAGTTTGGGAGCCGCTATACGCAGCTGAACTAAACACACACTGCTGTCTGAACTAGTCACTGTGATAAGAGTAAACAACTGATGACACTCTTGGGTAACTGAATCACTCTGGCCGAGAACCATCTGAGTCAGTGAATCAATCTTCAAAGATTCGAATCATTGCTTGAGTAACTGAATACATTTTGTGAATCAAATGAATCAATAAATCACTAAAACCAGCGAATCAATCTTTAGCAATAAGCGGAAATAAAAAGTCCATCACCGCAACTACGACACTGCACCTGTCTAATACACACTTCTTACTTATATCACTACACACTCCCCACAGCAGCAATAAATAACCGTCTGAAACTGCACAGAGTGTACAGAGAAAAGTACAACGTGTGCGTGCATCAATTTCAGGGTTTATTACCGACTAAACAACCTGAAAAAAAATTCAGAATGGAAATCTATCTATCTATCTATCTATCTATCTATCTATCTATCTAGTTTCTATCTATCTATCTATCTATCTATAGTTATAGTCTCTCTCTCTCTCTCTAAACCGAATTTAGGGATAAACATGTACAGACATACCTAATATATAATAATGTCACATTGCATATTACACACACATTACACACTAAGTTTAATAAAAAAAAATTCACAGAAACATTGAGGGAGTTGTATTTAAATAGTTTTTATAAAGAGT
This sequence comes from Cirrhinus molitorella, assembly GCA_033026305.1. Lineage (NCBI taxonomy): Eukaryota > Metazoa > Chordata > Actinopteri > Cypriniformes > Cyprinidae > Cirrhinus > Cirrhinus molitorella. Next base: position 9,037,335 of record CM065118.1, on the reverse strand, counting down.
CATTTATTTACTTTTCCATTCAACAGAACAAAAAAGAAAGTCATACGGGTTGGAAAAACATGAGTCTGAACGATTTTTTTCTTTCAGGGTGAACTGCTCCTTTAATAGCGTCCCGTTGCTCTCATCGCGCATGCGCGTAGTTTGCGAATCCTGATTGGCTGCTATGATCGTGTGCGATCAATAGTTTGTTGGCTGCGGAAGCTCCTGTCATGTGATTCAGCGAAAGGCTACAATGTTTTTTCAAATCTGTGGATGAAAGTCAATAAAAGGTGATTTATTTCTCAAATCAGCACGGTAATATTTACTCATCTATCGCTCGAAATCGCCTCCTGGTATACATTCTTGTGGAGCGTATACAAACGGCAGTTGTGTAACGTTAGAGGCAAATGTTGTGTTTTTGAGCATCTAAAACAATCTTATATCCGTCTTTTTATTTATTTAAAACGACTACTTCATAGAAACAGTAAATTAAATAATTTGATGTAAATGCAGGAAGTGTGTATGTGCGTTTGCATGTCGCATTTACTCACGAGATAAGACATGTACTCTAATCACATGTTTTTTTATGGTGAAACGCATAAGGGCGGTGTAAAATTAATGACACAGTACCCTTTCTTTTGATCTAACTATCAAGCATTGAGTTGGTCGTGTCAGTTATTCTGTGAAACATACACTTATTTAACCTGACATTTCATTTGCATTTCAGCAATGGAGGAGATAAGAGTATCTCCTGACTATAACTGGTTCAGAAGCACCGTACCTCTGAAAAGAGTAAGTTATATCTATCTATCTATCCTACCAGTCAAAAGTTTATGAACAGTAAGATTTTTTATGTTTTTTAAGTCTCTTCTGCTCACTAAGCCTGCATTCATTTTATCCAAAGTACAGTAAAAACAGTATTTTTTTTTTACTAAAGTAACTGTTTTTTATTTGAATATATATTCAAATGCAATTTATTCCTGATTTCAAAGCTAAATTTTAGCATCATTACTCCAGTCACACAATCTTTCAGAAATCATTCTAATATTCTGATTTGCTGCTCAAAAAACATTTATTATGTTGAAAACAGCCGAGTAGAATTATTTCAGGTTTATTTGATGAATAGAAAGTTCAGAAGAACAGTATTTATCTGAAACAGAAATCTTTTGTAACATTATAAATGTTTTTAACATCACTTTTAGTCAGTTTAAACCATCCTTGCTAAATAATTATTATTATAGTATTAATTTCTAGAATTTCTTAAAAAAATAAAAAAAAGTTACCGACTCCAAGCTTTTGAATGGTATAGTGTATAATGTTACAAAAGCTTTTTATTTCAGATAAAATCAAATAATAAAGCAGTTTACCAAATATTTTACAATATTGCTGCTTTTGCTGTATTTTGGATAAAATAAATGCAGGCTTGGTGAGCAGAAGAGAATTCTTTAAAAAAAGATTCAAAATCTTACGGTTCAAAAACTTTTGACTGGTAGTATATATATATATATATATATATATATATATGAAGTGTGGTAGAAAACAGAATGCATAATTGTCATCTGTCATTGTTAATTGTCATGGAAAAAAGTGGAGTTAAATAAAAAAGAATTGACGTAAATGTAAATTAGAATAACGTGTTAATATGACAAAGGAAGCACATTTGTGAGACTTGCTTGTGCATCTTCTCTAGATAATTGTGGATGATGATGACAGTAAAGTCTGGTCGTTGTATGACGCTGGGCCAAAAAACATCAGGTGTCCAATCATCTTCCTCCCACCTGTGAGCGGCACAGCAGAAGTTTTCTTCCAGCAGGTTCTGGCTCTCTCCGGATGGGGCTATCGCGTCATTTCCGTATGTTTTCACACATCTTCACACAGCTACAGATAGACCTGCTTGAATAGATCTCTTTTAACAACTGAAAGCTTTATTCGATTGCTTTCTATTTCAAAAATTGCGTTTTATGTTGACGCTTTCTGCTTCTCTTCTGACATTATTGCTTTATTCTATGCAGCTCCAGTATCCAGTCTATTGGGATCTGCTGGAATTTTGTGATGGATTTAGGAAGCTTTTAGACCACTTACAACTGGACAAGGTACGGTATATTGATTGTTGTATGTATGACAGATGAAAAATTTGTTTCTTTCACAACCTGTTTTTCGTTCTCTCTCGGTCTCTGTGCAGGTGCATTTATTTGGGGCCTCTTTGGGTGGATTCCTAGCTCAGAAATTTGCTGAAGTCACGCATAAATCTCCCAGAGTTCATTCTCTGATCCTGTGCAACTCATTTAGCGACACATCGATTTTCAACCAGACATGGACAGCAAACAGGTAGACACCCACACTGGATACTTTGGCAGTGGTAGTGTCTCCATTACTATGGATTTGTCTCATGTATAATGTTTCTTTTCTAGTTTCTGGTTGATGCCTGCATTCATGCTCAAAAAGATTGTGCTTGGTAACTTTGCCAAAGGACCTGTGGACCCAAAAATGGCAGATGCAATTGACTTTATGGTTGACAGAGTGAGTAATTCTACTATGATTGTTTACAGTTTTGATGATATAAAGATCTAAACAAGATGTAAAAAGATGTAATTAAGTGTGATTTTACAGCTTGGACCCAACTCTAGTAAAATGTCACAGAAAATTTGCTACACTACCAGTCAAAATGTTTTCTTTTTAAAGAAGTCTCTGTTGCTCACCAAGCCTGCATTTATTTTATCCACAGTACAGCAAAAACAGTACAATTTTGAAATATTTTACTACTATTTATAGTACAATAACTGTTTATTTCAATATATTTTAAAATGTAATTTATTCCTGTGATCAAATCTACATTTTCAGCATCATTACTCCAGTCTTCAGTGTCTCATTGTTCAGAAATCATTCTAATATGCCGATTGGCTGTTCAAGAAACATTTATTATTTGAAACAGTGAGTCATTTTTTCACAATTCTTTGATGAATAGAAAGATCCAAAGATCTGAAATAAAAAGCTTTTGTAACATTATGCACTATAGACTATACCATTCAAAAGCTTGGAGTCAGTATAATTATTTTTTTGGAAAAGAAATGATAGAAATTAATAATTGTATTTAGCAATAAAGCTTTAAATTGATCAGAGGTGATGACAAAGACATTTTATAATGTTACAAAAGATTTCTATTTCAGATAAATGCTGTTCTGAACTTTCTATTCATCAAAGAAACCTGAAAAAATTCTACTTGGCTGTCTTCAGCATAATAATAATAATAATAATAATATTAATAATGTTTTATTTAGCAAATCAGAATATTAGAATGATTTCTGAAGGATGATGTGACTGGAGAAATGATGCTAAAATACTGCTGTGAAATTACAAAATTACATTTTAAAATATATTCAAATGGAAAAACAGTTATTTTATATGGTAAAAAATATTTACTTTTTTTGGATAAAATAAATGCAGGCTTGGCGAGCAAAAGAGACTTCTTTAAAAAAATCTTACTGTTCAAAAACTTTTGACTGGTAGTGTATATTCAGAGCACTTACCTAAGTCGATTTGTTGCCTTAAGGACATTTAATATAAAACATGAAAAATTAAATGTGCAAATATGCAAACGTTCATTGCATTGAAACTGAAGCGCAATGAAAGTGAAAAGCAAAAACTGCACATAAATCAAACCACATTCAGTGCTTAATGTGGTTAGTAATAGATCTCATACTGATGTGCGAAGGTACATTTTTCTCACTCTTTGCTCATTTATCAACAAAGCGGGCTCTGTTTGTTTGTGCTTCAGCTGGAAAGCCTGAACCAGAGTGAACTGGCCTCTCGACTCACGCTGAACTGCCAAAACTCCTACGTGGAACCTCACAAGATAAAGGATATTGCCGTTACCATAATGGATGTAGGTCTTCTTTATACGCTGAATTTATCTGATAAAAAATGTAGCAGAAACTGTGATATTGTGATTTATTTTATTTTAATATATATTAAACGTCATTTATTCCTGTGATGCAAAGCTATATTTTTAGCATCATTGCTCTGTGATGCTAAAAAGGTCTTAAGTGTCACATGATTTTTTTTTTAAAATCATTCTAATATGCTGATTTGCTACTCAATTGTTAATTATTATTGGTGCTCAATTATTTTTAATGATACATATTATAAATATTGTTGAAAACTGTTTTTGCCACTGTGAAAACTGTGATACATTTTTTCCAGGATTCTTTGAAGAATAGAACAGCATGTTCCTTGAACAGCATTAATTTGAAATAGAAATCTTTTTTTATAACATTGTAAATGTGTTTACTGTCACCTTTGATCAATTTAATGCATCCTTGCTAAAAAAAAAAAAAGTAATTCAACATTGATAATAAGAAGAAATGTTTCTTAAGCAGCCTAATAAGAAATTAAATGTTAAAGTTTAAGATTTTACAATGATTTGTCCTTCTTTGTCCCTCAGGTTTTTGATCAGAGTGCCCTGTCACATGAGGCAAAGGAAGAAATGTATAAGCTGTACCCCAATGCTAGAAGAGCTCACCTCAAAACGGGCGGAAACTTCCCATATCTGTGCAGAAGTGCAGAAGTTAACCTGTACATACAAGTAAGTCCACAGTTTCAACCAAAAATTAAATTTCTGTAATTTTTTACTCACCCTCATGTTGTTCCAACCCCAACTGACGTTCTTCTGTGGAACATGTATGAAGAAAATCTGAAGACTGTTTCCCACACTTGTTTTCCTTCAATTACAGTAATCCAAAGCTTTGAAACTTTAAAAAAGCAGAAACTGTAAACGTGTCCAAATCTAAGCCGCACGATAACTTTGTGTGAGAAACAAAGTAATTGATGTTGTTATTTGCTTAAAAAGTTGATCTATTAATGATACATTGTTGCATTCACAAATTCACGACTCAATGATCTGATTGCAGCAATTAATGACTTTTTGGAGGAAGAATATCAGTAAATATTTACTGACTGTTTTAAAGACTTAAAGGTCCACTGAGGTACCTTGAAACACGCAGCGTTATTCTATGCGGCAACGTAATTTCAACTGGAAACAGGAAAATTAGGGTCATATCGAGCAGCCTTGCTCACTTTTTAAAAATAGCCAATAGCGTTCCATTTATCTGCTCTCGGCCCAGAGTCGTTGAGCTCAGTAAAGCCGCATTTGACAGCTTATGACAGCCACAGTAGTTCACCCCCTAGATTTAATATGAAACAAAGTAGTGATCATAGTCATGCTGAGGCTGTGTAGTTTAATACATGCCGACTCGCACATATGATCTGCTCTGTGTGATCGCGTCTCTGGACCGGAGCCAAAATCCAGAGTACGTGACAATGCGAAACCAGACCTCATTTGCCCCAACAAATGACCGATCTCAGCCACAGGGTTGCCAGGTTTACACAACAAAACCCGCCCAATTGCTACTTAAAACTAGCTCAAGCGCGTTTCGATGAGTGTCCCTCGTTAAAAATCGCGTTCTGGGGGATAAAACACACGCTTTTGGTAAATTAGCATTTCAGATGCTAAATATGACGTTCTTGGGGTCGATTCAACCCGTGGACATCTAAAAATAACCCACGGTAACAGTGTTAAAGTATCCCAGTTCCGCGGGAAAACCACAGACTTGGCAACACTGCTCAGCCACAGCTTCAACGTCTATTTATACAGGTCCTTCTCAAAAAATTAGCATATTGTGATAAAGTTCATTATTTTCTGTAATGTACTGATAAACATTAGACTTTCATATATTTTAGATTCATTACACACAACTGAAGTAGTTCAAGCCTTTTTTTTGTTTTAATATTGATGATTTTGGCATACAGCTCATGAAAACCCAAAATTCCTATCTCAAAAGATTAGCATATTTCATCCGACCAATAAAAGAAAAGTGTTTTTAATACAAAAAAAGTCAACCTTCAAATAATTATGTTCAGTTATGCACTCAATACTTGGTCGGGAATCCTTTTGCAGAAATGACTGCTTCAATGCGGCGTGGCATGGAGGCAATCAGCCTGTGGCACTGCTGAGGTGTTATGGAGGCCCAGGATGCTTCGATAGCGGCCTTAAGCTCATCCAGAGTGTTGGGTCTTGCGTCTCTCAACTTTCTCTTCACAATATCCCACAGATTCTCTATGGGGTTCAGGTCAGGAGAGTTGGCAGGCCAATTGAGCACAGTAATACCATGGTCAGTAAACCATTTACCAGTGGTTTTGGCACTGTGAGCAGGTGCCAGGTCGTGCTGAAAAATGAAATCTTCATCTCCATAAAGCTTTTCAGCAGATGGAAGCATGAAGTGCTCCAAAATCTCTTGATAGCTAGCTGCATTGACCCTGCCCTTGATAAAACACAGTGGACCAACACCAGCAGCTGACATGGCACCCCAGACCATCACTGACTGTGGGTACTTGACACTGGACTTCAGGCATTTTGGCATTTCCCTCTCCCCAGTCTTCCTCCAGACTCTGGCACCTTGATTTCCGAATGACATGCAAAATTTGCTTTCATCCGAAAAAAGTACTTTGGACCACTGAGCAACAGTCCAGTGCTGCTTCTCTGTAGCCCAGGTCAGGCGCTTCTGCCGCTGTTTCTGGTTCAAAAGTGGCTTGACCTGGGGAATGCGGCACCTGTAGCCCATTTCCTGCACACGCCTGTACACGGTGGCTCTGGATGTTTCTACTCCAGACTCAGTCCACTGCTTCCGCAGGTCCCCCTCTCGATGTGCAGTGTTTTCTGCCACACTTTTTCCTTCCCACTGAGGTGCCTTGATACAGCACTCTGGGAACAGCCTATTCGTTCAGAAATTTCTTTCTGTGTCTTACCCTCTTGCTTGAGGGTGTCAATGATGGCCTTCTGGACAGCAGTCAGGTCGGCTGTCTTACCCATGATTGCGGTTTTGAGTAATGAACCAGGCTGGGAGTTTTTAAAAGCCTCAGGAATCTTTTGCAGGTGTTTAGAGTTAATTAGTTGATTCAGATGATTAGGTTAATAGCTCGTTTAGAGAACCTTTTCATGATATGCTAATTTTTTGAGATAGGAATTTTGGGTTTTCATGAGCTGTATGCCAAAATCATCAATATTAAAACAAAAAAAAGGCTTGAACTACTTCAGTTGTGTGTAATGAATCTAAAATATATGAAAGTCTAATGTTTATCAGTACATTACAGAAAATAATGAACTTTATCACAATATGCTAATTTTTTGAGAAGGACTTGTAGTGTAATGGGCGGGACACTACGGATTCTAGAGAGCATTTGTTTGGACCGTAGGTTTGATGAGAAGCTGAAGTGCGGCATGATGTCACCAAAATCGTTGATTCATATTGGCGGAAGTGAGAGACTATAAGATTTGAATGCTCATCTTGTAAACGCAAATTTGGTTGTTGTTTTGGAGCATTCTAACTTTTAGATAACCTTAAGGCTGACATTTTCATACTAAAAGCCAAAAAACTTTAAAGGGATAGTTCACCCAAAAATGAAAGTTCTGTCATTAATTACTCACCTTCATGTTGTTCCAATAGCATAAGACCTTTGTTCATCTTCGGAAAACACAAATTAAGATATTTTTAAAGAAATCCGAACTCAGAAGCGCACAAAGTATTCTGGTGGCTTCATAAAATACGTATCATACAGTTGAACCACTGATGGACAATTTTTGTCGATATTCTTTTTACCTTTCTGGGCCTTGAATGTGGAAGGAACCTTACTGTCTATGGAGAGTCAGAAAGCTCTCGAATATAATAAAAATATCTTTATTTGTGTTCCGAAGATGAACGAGGGTCTTACGATTTTGGAACAACATGAGGATGAGTAATTAATGACAGAATTTTAATTTCTGGGTGAACTATACCTTTTAAAGACTAAGTTTATGATACTAAAGCATTTTCAGTGAATAGTAATAAAAAAAAAAAAATTAATTTGTTGTGATTTTAGGTGTTTCATTTCCAATGTTACTTTGGTTTTACTCTGTAGATACACCTGCGTCAGTTTCATGGGACGCGGTACGCCGCTATCAGTCCAGAGATGGTCAGCGCAGAAGAACTGGAAGTGCAGAGGACAAATCTGAGCAACAACAGCGAGAGTGACGACGAATCGTAGAGAGAGACCAATGGGCTTCATACAAACATCCTCTGAATCGGGACCTGAATTGAACGCGTTTCAGCTACACGACATTCAGAGGTTTCACATTTCGGTATTCTGTTTTTCTATGACCTTAAACTCAGTTAAATGTGAATGGACTTTAAAGAGCCTATTTTTACTTTATGGAAAATAAACAATATTTTGATAAGTATTATGACTGTAAATAAGTACATGGTTAGAGTTTTCATAGAATGCCATATTTTGACCCGGTTGCCTTACACAATATAAAACGCACGTCTTTGTTAAATTTAGCACTTTTTACTCCTTGAACTTAATTTTCTGCCTTTTGTACGTTGGTGTTATTTTTTGTTTTTATGTATTTGGTTTGTTTGTATGAATGTTGTCTACGTCGTTATGTCTGTTGGTTGTTTGAGTCATGCACTGATAGAAAATGAAACTCAGTTCAACATCAGATTGTATAAATCTCTTACCTTTTCCAAATGACCTTTCAGGAGTCTTTGATTTGGAAACAAAATGTATCAATATTTGCTTAAATAAAGCTGTGTAACCGCAAAAGACAGGTATTGATTATTATGATAGATATACAACTATTTTAAATACAACAATGTAATTATAAATTTTGCAAAATGACATTTTGCTGCAAATTTACTCACCATCCAAGATCAGAACAGATTTGGAGAAATTTACTGTAGCATTATATCCATTGTTCACCAATGGATCCTCTGCAGTGAATGGGTGCCATCAGAATGAGTCCAAACAGCTGGTTAAAAACATCACAATAATCCACACCACACTAGTCCATCAGTTAACATCTCATGAAGCGAAAAGATGTGTGTTCATAATAAACAAAATCCATCATTAAGATGTTTTAACTTTAAACCATCACTTCTGAATCAGGAAAGATATTTTCAGTACCAATTACAAATGAAAACGGTCCAAAACAATTAAAAACAAACATTAATTCTTGGGAGGACGTCTTGTGGCAACTAAAATACAGGAACACAAAACTTCCTGTTGTAATATTTTTGTTTATTGAGATAGTTTGTGTTGCTTGGACACAGTTTGCAAAATCGTTCTAACAAAACAAAAAACCCCCACTGCCTCTTCCTCAGAGACAGCTGGTGTTGACTGTTTTGCTTGCGTCATACTTTCACTTCATTTAAAATGATGCGTTACAGTGATGCGCTTGACTAGCATTTGGTTTTGTGTACATAATAACATCTGGTCTGGTTACTACTCGATAACCACTTGTTTCTGCAAATTTGCATCTTGTGTCTTTGCAGAAATATTTGCAAACGTCAATATTAACTTTAAGCCTGCTTCAGATCAGCACTGAATTTCCTGTTGAGTCACAGACCACTAAAGCTATTATGACAAAAATATCTATATCAATTTTTAAGTGAAATCTACAATTTAATTAAAATGAATTAAATTAGCGTGAAAAAAACAATACCGTAACAACAACTGTAGTCATGCTGCATACTCTGCCAATACTTTAAAACAAGTACACTTACAAATCAAACAATTACAGATTCTATGCATCTTGCAGGCAATCTTTTGCTTAGGCAGGCTGAATATATTCAGAATGTTTGCATTAGGACTGGGTTGACACAAAGTTTACAATTCAATTTTGATTCTCAATTAGAAGATACAGATTCATTTGGATACCAGGTACAATGTCAAATTTTCCTCAAAGAAAAAAAAATCCCTCAATTAATGCTGTAAACTATAAAGGGAGGAAGATACTTTGTGTTTACTTGTATACTTACTGGTAACATTCTGTTTATACTACAATTCTTTTTTGTAAAACTCAAATACTAATGAACAGGTTAAGTACAAATGTGATGAATATGTACCAGTGGATTCACCAAAATCTCTAAAGCTTATTTGTGACCCTGGACCACAAAACCAGTCTTAAAGGCACAGATAATTTACTCACCCCTTTGTCATCCAAGACATTCATGTCTTTCTTTCTTCAGTCGTAAAGAAATTATGTTTATTGCGGAAAATATTTCAGGAATTACCTCCATATAATGGACTTCAATGGTGCCCCCCAAGTTTGAACTTCCAAAATGCAGCTTAAATGCAGCTTTAAATGGCTCTAAAACAATCCCAGCCGATGAAGAAGGGTTTTATATAGTGAATCCATCATTTTCGGACATGCTTTTTAATCCTCAAATGTTTGTCTTGTCTCGTCTCTGCGTCTCTTATCTCGTCTGTTTACTCCGGTTCGATACAGTTAGGGTAGGTCGAAAAACTCCTACATCGCTATTTTACCTTTTTTGTAAAGGGTGTTTGATCTTCCTTGCATGTCCACTTTGTAAACACTTCTGCAGTGATGAAGGACAATTTTGAAGTTGGGGAAGAAAACGGGAGTGGGAGCTTTTCGACATACCCTAACTGTATTGAAAAAACTGCTCACGCAGACAGACAAGACAAGCATTTGAGGTTAAAAAGTTTTAAAAATGGTCAGTTTGTTTCGAAAATGGCCAACTGTTTCGCTAGACAAGACCCTTCTTCCTCGAACAGGATCGTTTAGAGCCTGTTGAAACCACAATTAAACTGCATTTTGGAAGTTCAAACTTGGGGGCACCACTGAAATCCATCATATGGAGAGAAATCCTGAAATGTTTTCCTCAAGAAACATAATTTTTTATTGACTAAAGAAAGACATGAACATCTTGGATGACAAAGGGGTGAGTAAATGTTTGTTCTGGAAGGGAGCTAATACTTCAAGTAGCATGGGTATATTTGTAGCAATAGCCAAAAATACATTGTATGGGTCAAAATTATCGATTTTTTTTTTTCTTTTATGCCAAAAATCATTAGGATATCATGTTCCGTGAAGAGATTTTATATTTTCCCACTGTAAATATAGCAGCACTTAATTTTTGATTATTAATGTGAATTAATAAGGACTTTGTTTGGAGAACTTTAAAAGCTAATTTTTGCACCCTCAGATTCCAGATTTTCAAATAGTTGTATCTTGGCCAAATAATAAATCTTAATTTAAAAAAATTGACCGGTTTGACTGGATATGACTGGTTTTGCAGTCCAGGGTGAAATTTGTCTAGCAAACTAACACTAGCTGTGGACAATGAATGGCTTTTCTGAGGTGTTCCGTGAAATCGTTAAAAAGCGGATTTGATGACACATTTCCGCTTCTGAAACACTGATTGCGTGATTACATAAGACATGATACATTTTCAACATAGCTTCCGATTCATGATTAAGTGCAAAAAAAGTTGCAAGGGGGAAAATGTTTGGTTCACTTGCTCTGCGTCACCACTTTAACTGAGGTGCTACAGCGATCTGTCACGCTTCATTAAAAAGCTGCAAAATCATATTTATTGTTTGAATTTCATAATAAAATTGACAATTTTAAAGCTGATTGGTCCGATCAACTAGTACAGCCCAAAACATGACAATAATTGATCATTTTCATTCAATTTGTTTAGTTCAGTGGCACTGTTTACATTCGGTGCTGCTAAAATGGCCACCTGATGTCGTGAAAACCCTCTATAGACCAAGATTGATTCTCGGGAGAATCAGTATGGGTTCCTCAGATAATCGACAACGTCAACCCAGCCCTAATCTGCATAAAATACTGCAGTGGTTTATATAGCTTAATTTCTCTCTTTCATCCTACGTTCATATAACAACATTTGCACATACAAAAAAAGTTCAGACCTTTCAGTCTGGCAAATAATGAATAGGATCATCAGTCAGGAGAGACTCAACATTACTGCAAATCACACACATTTAAAAACACATTACAGTATCCTGGGTAATATAGCTGCATTAGTATTCTGTTTTGTTGTCTTAAAAAACTATTTATTATAGCAGAAAAGCTGCATCTACAAATAAATTAAGGACAAAAAGACATGCATAACTGCATTAACTGACAAAAATGTTATTGCTTGGTGAGTTTTCTGACAGGGAAAAAAAGTCAATTTACCTGTTCTCCTAAAAAAAAATGCTCTGTCATATTTTCTCAATATGAACGGTTCCACAGAAATGCATTGTTTCAATCCAAAGGCGTGTTTGCTGTTAATATTTGCTCTTGGTGTGAACAGGCTAAAAGTTATCTTCTCAGTCACATCATTGAGGTTGTATTTTAGGGAGTATTTTTGTTTCATCAGAGCTCTGTATTTGAAGAGCATCCAATCTCCTGGTTGGTATGTGCTTGGTCCAGACCTTTCTCAGTAAATGTAACATTACATCGTAGAGCATTTTTTAGCAGAAGACGGATCCGCATTTGCCTGCTGTCGCATGCTTTCTGTTTGCAGGAAAAGAAAGTTAGGTTGTAGACAGTGAAACTAAACAGTGAAAATATATACTCAATCAGAGAGTTTTCTCACTGATTACAATTGTCTCTAGGCATTATCTTGTTCTGAATGCCATGCAAAACTTTAGTTGGTCACATATTTGAAAAGATGAACATATAAAATTATCGGTTCGTGACCATGGACTACAAAACCAGTCATTTGTAGCAAAAGCCAACAATAAAATTATGCCAAAATCATTAGGATACTAAATAAAGATGAATTCCATGAAGATATTTAGTAAATTCCCTACCGTAAATATATCAAAACGTAATTTTTGATTAGTATGCATTTTCTCAATATTTAGATTTTTTCACACCCTCCAGATTTTCAAGTAGTTGTATCTCAGCAAAATATTGTCCTATCCTAACAAACCATACATCAATGGAAAGCATTTTGATGTATAAATCTCAGTTTCAATAAACTGACCCTTATGACTGGTTTTGTGGTCCAGGGTCACAAATAATAACCCAACTAATAACACAAATTCGCTAAAGTGCGTTCTGGGATAGCCTTCCAAAAAAGATCCAATTCTGCAACAAGCTCTTCATTTTGCTGCCTTTGAGTCATATATGATGCATAAAAACTCAGTCTAGATGGGTATCACAATAGGTTTAGGAACAGACCTTACACACGTATGAACTATGATGCTGAATTTACCTGCCAGATCGATTCTTGAGATTCCAATCAGACCTTCGTACAAGCCCTTGATGGGGTTTTCTCCAGCGGTGATCACTCCGTGCAGCCAGATGAGCAGCATCCTGTGCCCATGCTCCTTGTAACTCTTTGTACCTTTAAAGTTCAGAGCAGAAAGACATCTTATCTCATTGAAGCTGCCCTGTGATCCTAGAACACGCACTACTTTTAGGAAAATGATGTAAATGAAAGGTTAGTGTAACTGTTGGTGTCTTCAGTTTAGTTTGAGCAGTAGTGCTAAGGAATACATGGTTCGTTTTCTGATTTAAATTAAAAACTGTGTTAAGCAGACTGCTTTACACTAATTACTATGGTTACTGGCTCATGTAATGAACCTAATTTCCTTAGTGTAATAAAAACAGCATGCCTTCAAATGACTTCTGAGAAGTGTCTATTTCCAGACCCTCATATATTCAAAGATGTTTTGTGTTTTTGACTTTTTACAATTTCAGAAACCATTTGTAGCCCCATTAAGTTATTAACTTCTAATGAAATAATCAACCCATTTATAACCATTACATTTTAATGGGTTACACAGAAATTTGCTTTAATTTAAATCATATTCTAACTATAAAATCATAGCATTCAAAAGTTTAGAGTCAATAAGATTCTTTGTTCAAGAAATACACTAAAACAGTAATACTGTGAAATATTTGTACAATTTAAAACAAATGTTTTCTATTTAAATATATTTTCAAATGTAGTTTATTCCTGTGATGCAAAATGCTTGTCAGCATCATTGCTCCAGTCCTCAGTGTCACATGTTTCTTTAGAAATCATTCTAATATGCTGATTTGCTGCTCAAGAAATGTTGAAATCGGTAAGTCCACAGTAATCAACATTTGAAGTGGATCAAAACCTTTCATCAAAATTGTCCTAAAGCCAAAACAATACCCATTCTTGTCTTAGGAAAACTTCCCCTTTAAATGGTGACTACTGTATAACATACTTTGTTTAAAATTTCAATGGTAATGTAAAACAACACCCTTTTTACTTTTGTCAAAAACAGCTCTGTTCACAGCAACCCGTTTCAGTGCATGTCCCTTTAAATGCTAATGAGCTCTACTCGCCCCACCCCTCTCGTCCGTGGGGTGACGAGCGGTTCTCTGAGACTGTTTAGCCACATTCATCACAGAACTTGCTAACTAGCACATTATTAGGAAAAGCGATTTGCAAAGATTCAGAAAAAATATATATACACACTTCATCAGTAGGTGAAGCTGGATCACAAATGATCTGCATGAGCAAAAATGCATTTAGGTAGATCAGTGGGCACATTCCCTTCAAAAACAAAAGTAATCCTCTGTGTCTTTAGTGGCTCAGATGTCACAAGTGACTGACGACTGCTATATGTTCATTATTACATCCAACAACAAAACACCTCAATCACTTAGGAGACAGTGTCAGTTTACAGCTCACTCAGGCTGGGTCTACGCTAAAACAGACATGGGAGGGGCCTGTGCAAAACTGTGTTACCCTGCAAGAATCTGTGAATGGCTTGATCTAAGAAAGTGGTTATGATTCATGGGGATTTAAAAAAAAACAAAAAAAACACTGGGTGGCTTTTTTTATCATTATACATTTGACACATTTGTGACCCTGGACGACAAAACCAGTCATAATTGTCAATTCTTTGAAATTGAGATTTATACATCACCTGAAAGTTGAATAAGCTTTCCATTGATGCATGGTTTGTTATGATAGGACAATATTTGGCAGAGATACAACTATTTGAAAATCTAAAATCTGAGGGTGCAAAAATATAAAGATATTGAGAAAATCGCCTTTAAATTTGTCCAAATTAAGTTCTTAGCAATGCATATTACTTAGCAAAAACTTAAGTGTTGATACATTTAGGGTAGGAAATTTACAAAATATCTTCATGGAACATGGTCTTTACTTAATATCCTAATGTATTTGGCATAAAAGAAAAATCAATCATTTTGACCCATACAATGTATTTTCGGCTATTGCTACAAATATACCCCATTGACTTAAGACTGATTTTGAGGTCCAGGGTCACATTTCAGTTCAAACAACATGTAAAAGTGAATTTTGCATCCGATCCCTTTAAATGACGTACCTGTCCATTGGTGCTCTATGGCTCGAATATGTGCATCCGAGAACTTCCAGTGGCGAGCCAGTGTTTTCCACTCGTCTGATTTGAGATATTTGGTGGCAAGTTTCCATAGGACAGATCGTATATGTTGTGTCTCCTGTCGATGATCCTGCTTAAAGGTAAGACTTGTTCCCACCAGAGAGTCTGAGTCACTCGTCACATTTTCCTAAGCGAATTAAAACATTAATACAAATAGCACACAATCTTTAATTATCATGACAGATAAAATCGGACTCAAATACTTTAAACTTAATGTGCACTGAACATGCCTTCTCCCATTTGTAAAATCTGTCAGCTTTGATAATCATGTCAACGACATTCACATGGTTGCCTCGTGCTGCGACATCCAGTGACGTCTTTCCTTGCTGTAACAATGAAGTATATTGAAGTGTATTAATCTGATTAACAAGTGTATAATCTGAAAATATTTCATCTACACTCAAGTGTGACAACAGTAATTTGAACCTTGTCAAGCAAATTGAGGTTGACTCCAGATATCAAGATCATCTCAGCGATGTTCTGCCATCCGTGTTCTGCTGCTATGTGCAACGCAGTTTGAAGCCGCTGTAAGAAAACATTGTTGATGAATGAACCATTCAAAACCATTTCCTTAATCAGTAAAATCATAAATGTTAAATACTCACATTGTCAAAGATGTCCAGGTCACATCCTGCATCGATAAGATCCTTCACTATTCCTGTGGAGTTGTTGAGTACTGCTAGGTGTAGAGCTGAAGTATGTTGCTAGTAAGAAAATATTCTGTAAATGCTGTGTTTTTTTTTCTGTAGTAAAGTGTGTGATATTTTAGCTCCCGGTTCAAAAATTTGCAAAACATGGCCACATCATTTGAAAAAAAATTAAGGTTTTTGAGGAAAACATTCCAGAATTTTTCTCTTATTTTCTCTCTATATTGGACTTCAACGGGTTGAACGTCCAAATTGCAGTTTCAGGGTGCTTTCACACCTGTAGTCTGATTGCCTTTTTCTGAAACAGGGAGTAAAATTATTACAATGTTGCATTTTATTCTTGGTGTGGTTCGCTTTCACGTGAAAAATCCTGGAATGTTTTATTGTATTTGTCAGTTTGTTTTACTTTGTTTCTTTGTTCATGTTCTTACTGCATCTTAACACAAAAAATGCCTGCACACTGGTGCATTTACAAATTAATGTTTTATATCCGTTTTATCAAAATATACTTATTTTACAAAATATGAAGCAATGTTAATTAATATGTATATATGTATATATATACATATATATTGATTAATCAAATAATTAATCGTGATTAATCGCATCCAAAATAAAAGTTTACGTTTACATACTATATTTATGTTTACTCTGTATATTTATTATGTACACATAAATACACACATACATGTATACATTAAAAAAAATATTTATATTTATATATTTATACCTGTATACAATTTAGATTATAAATAAATCTAAATATTTTGGATATAAATCTAAAATATTTTTCCTTAATATATACATGCATGTGTGTGTGTGTATATATATATATATATATATATATATATATATATATATGTATATATATATATCTCTCAGTGTTTCCCACAGGATTTTGTGATACTTGTGGCGGCAGGTGACGTCACATATTAATTTGAATATTTATGACATCATCGCGTCAAGTTTGCGTTTGAGTTTGGGCATCTGTTCTACTCTATGAACTGTCACATACTGTAATACAAATGAATGCCCAATAAAGTTGTCAAAGCATGTTTTTCTGTTGTCATACATAAAACAAGTTTAAATAGTAAACACAACACATTATTAATACATGTCAACCAGGAATCACTGACACTATACTCGTTAAAACCTGATTTATAATCGCAACATCATCTAATAAACTCAATATACATTTAACTAAAAAGCGACTATATGCAGTCTGCGACTATTTATTCGTCTGCGTCTGAGTAACAAACTATAAGCATATTAACAGACAAATTATATTCATATTTAAAAGTCCAAACAGTAAGTAGGTGACAGGCGTTTGGAAATGTTTTGTATATGATTTATTGAGGAGTCTGCTGCATAAAGCGGCTTTCACACTGAAACGGAAAGCGCTGTGCGGCTTGCGCACCAGTGGTGTGCTTTGATCGACGCAGCAACTATTTGAAATGAATGGGTTTCATAGTGCAGCACTTTCTGCATTCAGTGTGAAAGCCGCTTTACGGCAAACTGAAGCGCTGTTTCTCCGCCATTCACTGCACAAAATAGAAGTAGAGAGAGGGGCGATACTGTGCCTGGAAAGTCAGACCTCGCGATTGCGGGGCAGTAGCCTACTGGCTACATCTTCCAACTAAACAATAGCTAGGTTGTACAAAAAAGTCGCTAGGTTTGTCAGTATGTACCTCCAAAAGGTTCTGAAAGTTGCTAGATATTGTGCTGTAGTCACGCTCGTGTGTATGAGACGCGGGAGCTGATGGCAGTGGACGGTGGGTATTTGTGGCAGTCCATGTGGATATTGTGGCGGCTCGCCACAAATAAATCAACGTATGGGAAACACTGGGGTCATTCTGAAGATTGTCTGTGGAGCCTACGAAACACGTAAAGTGAGGGGAGATTTCCCACTAGTTAATCGATCATGGATAGTTTCATTATCTCAGGCGGTGATAAAAAAAAAAAGTGTAAGAGGATAATTATAACACAAAAATAGGTCACCAAATATATTTGGGCGGCCGTTAATATACCTGGGTGGCCCACCCAGGTAAAGTCTATGTGTGGGAAGCACTATATATATATATATAAACCTAAAACAAACAGTACAGATAAGAATACGGTTAAAGTACTGGATCGATAAGCAGTATCGGTAAGAGTAGTAATACCATTAAAACCTTAACGATACCCATCCCTAGGTGTGTGTATATCTGTTATGCTGCAAATTGTTGTTTTCAATGGTCATGCCATTGCCATAGTAAAGTCCCCCCCTAACTTTCTGTCCTTCTCTACAGTTAATGTTATACTTCTTGATAGCAACCAAAAATATAAAAAGCAGCAAGCAGGCGTTTTTAGTACTCACTGTGTCTACTGAATCTAGATTGATCCCAGCCTGTACCAGCAGTTTGACCTCTCTTCCTGAGCCATGCTGAGCCACCAGATGAAGAGCTGTCCTGTTACTCTGTAAGAAGAAACACATTACCATGTGCTTTAACTTGATGCACTCAAAACAATTTGAAAATCCCATGCATTAGTTATATTGAAGGCAGCTGTATTTAAATATAAAACAATGTACACACATGAGTAAGTTCATTGACATTGCAGCCAGCCTCCAGCAACAGTCTGATACATTCATAATGCCCTCTTTCAGCTGCCAGATGTAAAGCTGTCATGCCATCCTAATAAAATATCACAATGTGAAGCAATTAACACAAAAACAAAAAAACAAACTCTTACAAATGCACACAAAAAAATGAATCTAATTACAATGTTTTTTTCATCAATGCTCTCTCCGATCTCCACGATCTTCTGTAGGACGTCGCTGTGGCCTTGCTTGGCAGCCAAATGCAGTGCAGTGTTTTCCTCCTGCAGTTCATGAAACATCATATTAGTCCTGCAACAATGTTTATTCTTTTTTTAGCCTTTGTTATTGTCAATATTTTTCCATTTTTTGCATGTTTTTGTTTTGGCTAGTTTAACTGACCAAAGTAGGGCACATAAGGTATACTGTAGCATGCTGAAATATGTTTATCTTTTCAAGTTTGGCTCGCTTTGTCCTCTACTTTGGCATTTTGCATCTAGTAGTAGAAAAAAATCTAATTAGCACACACTGAGGGGAGCGTCTGTGCACCCATAACTCTTGCTGTCCCTCACCTTATCCTTGAGGTCACGAGCACAGCCCATACCAATGAGAAACTCCACAACCTCCAGGTGTCCATGCTCCGCAGCCAAATGAAACGCTGTCTTACCTGACTGACACCAGATGGAGACACGTTAGATAGGACATAATGTACTACACTCCTAACAATAAAGGTTCCAACAGGGTTTTTTTCGTAGCAATGCAATAGAAGAACCATTTTGGGTTCCTCTGTGGTTACTAATATTTTAATAATCTGAAAAACCTTTTTACATTATATAGATCCTTTTGTTTAATGGAAAGGTTTAATGGATGTTGAAGGTTCTTCATGAAACCATGAGCCTTTATTTTTAACAGTGTGGTTTCCATCAAAGTTTTACAGCTTTACTTTATCTGTTCATATTTTAGTTGGTAATATAACAGGTTTTGTCAGAAAGCACAAAGAAACTACTCCAGAATATTGATTGTGTGATATTGGAGTTATTGATCTGCATCTAATGGTGCATAAATCTCATCATAAGCTATAAGTAGCACAATTCACAACAACTGGAAATAGCAAAATCTGTGTTTTGAGAATTTGTAGACATTCATAATACATGTCCCACAATAATACTGTCTGTGCATGATTCATTTATTTTCTCCATCTCTGAATTGAATTTCTATAACCAAGGCTGTGGAGGCAGAGAAAAATAACATTAGTGAATCAATCCAAACAAACAAATGAACCAATAAACTCCTCATGGATAAAAATTTGACCTGTCCTACTGTTTACAAATTACATTGGGATTTTATGAAGCTATTTGTCCTTTTGATGCTTGACAGCTCCTGTTCACTGTCTGCTTTTTAAGTCAACAAGCCTCTTCCTTAAGACAATTCCTTCCTCAGAGTTGTTCCTTGAAAATGTTTAACTGGTATTTGCATGAACACTGTGCAATCATCACAGTCATTATCAGTCTCTTGAAAAACACCTATCCTCTACTTTCTATTTTGAATCTACTTTAAAAGCACCTTAAGATATTCTTGTAGTCACATTACACCGTAAAACAAAACCCATTCTGTCCCTTAACTTTGTCTTGATTCTAGTTTTTTTTTTTTTTTTTTTGTCTTGGTTCTAGTTCTAGCTCTAGATAACTGGGGGTACGATTCTGCTTAATAAAATATATTACACTTCAAGATCACAGGGACCATTGCAAAACATCAGATTCTCACCTTGTCGACTTTGTTAAGCTGCATGTTTTCCAGATCTTCCATGATATAGTCCAAAATATTGATGTGACCCCTCTGGGCAGCACAGTGCAAGAGATTCAAGCCATTCTGAAAGAAAAATAGAGACAGTTTAGTCAGTCAGATGCACTGAAATGAATGCTGAAGCCTGAATGTAGGCCAGTACGCACATCAATCTCATTTGTAAGGCCTTCAGAACGCTATTTATCAAGAACACAGTCAACCGTGAAAGAGCAAAGCACACTGAGTGAGATGATACCGCTATTATCTTATAAGATATCTGAAACTTGACAAGGATTTTTGCAGATAGTCTTACTTTGTTTTCACAGGTGAGCTTCGCCCCAGTTGAGACAAGGATCTTTAGGACTGAGAGGTGACCAAACCATGCCGCTAAGAGGAGAGCGTTCATACCGAACTGGAAAACAAGAAGGAATGTATACACAGTCACATGATTTAAAAAAACAAAACAAAAAAAACACACAGTATTAGCCTATACTGGCTCTCTCCTTATTTAATAATAATATTCCAGTGATGAGTGCATGTGTAGATCCTTCTACCAGCAAAAGAGTAAGGATATGGGTTTGATTCCCAGGGAATAAACATTCAGGTACATTCATGTACTGTTTGTTTGAATATATTGCTGAGAGCTAAATGAATTTTTTTTTTTCACCAAAAGCATAGTGCTATATACTATCAAATATTGGCTTTAATATTATTTACATTTTTTTGTACAGTTATATTAAATAAAATTGTATGTGTTATAATTAGATAAGTTATGCCCAATACAAAGCTAAAAAAAAGGTTGAACTACAGAGAATCTACTTTTACTTGTATATTAACATTCATTTTAATCTCAAATTTGTGACACTTTAATTATCCCTTACATTTTTTTTTTTTGCATTTATCTAAAAATATTTGTATTTTAAAAAGCTTTTTTCTGAATTTTGTCAGTATATTTTCTATCAAATAATTTAAATATTGTGCATTCAGCTCTTACTATATGAAAAATTGTCACATGGTAGGACTATTTATGTATTTTGGAGTGTTTATGTAAAAAAAAAAAGGTTTTGCCTTGCATTTCAGCGCCACTCTTTGTCTCTTCAATCATTGTTAGTCTAACAAGCTCATAGCCTCCAGTAATTTACAGCCCACATGGTGAACAGCAGCACATTAAAGATTTATCCAGTGGAGCAGTATTTCACTTATTTGTGCTTATACAGTAAATAAACATGGAATATAAAATATTCAGCCTAAAATGAAACAAAATGTATAAACAAAATGCATTTTACACGTACGCTGTCCATATCATCCACCTCCATGTCGTGGTCTAGCAGTATACGTACTGCCTGCTCACTGCCGGCTCCAGCTGCCCAGTGCAAGGCCTTACGGTCCATCTGTAAAACCAAAATGAAACGAAAATATAAAACATCCACACGGACTCATGAGCCATTGTCTTTGATTTTAGTTGATAAATACTGTTGTCTAGGGTAAAATAGGGGTCATATCCTGTGCTAAAGACCACAACATGTGTGTTTCCGTCACTCTGGCCATAACTGTGAAAAACAAAACATTCCAGGCAGAGAAATTGGCATGGTGGATGGCAACATAACTTCCTCTGGCACAGTTTCCTGTATGTTCAGCATGCTTCGTTCAGCTTTCTTCACCATGCCACCGTGTTTAGAAGTGTACATCATAGTTTATTCAGTTATTTTAATTAATTTACAGGTGCATTTCAAAAAATTATAATATCGTGAAAAAGTTGATTTTTTTATTGTAACTTATTTCAAAAATGGAAACTTTCATATATTCTAGATTCATTACATGTAAAGTAAAATATTTCAAAAGTTTTTTGGGTTTCATTTTGATGATTAGATCTTACAGCTCAAGAAAGTCAAAAATCCAATATCTCAAAATATTAGAATATTTTGTAAGATCAATCAAAAAATGGATTTGCAAAACAGAAAAGTTCAAGTTGTTTAAAGTATGTTCATTTATACACTCAATACTTATTACACATATTACAGGAAATGACTTGCTCCTAGCACAAATTACAGCATCAGTGAAGTGTGGCATGGAAGTGATCAGCCTGTGGCACTGCTGAGACACTTTTGAGCCTTCAGATCGTCTGTTTCTCATCTTTCTCTTGAAAATATCCCATAGATTCTCAATGGGGTTCAGGTCAGGCATGTTGGCTGGCCAATAAAGCACAGTAATATCATGGTCAGCAAACCACTTGCAAGTGGTTGTTGCACTGTGGGCAGGTGCTAAAGTCCTGCTGGAAAAGAAAATCAGCATCTCCATAAAGCTTGTCAGCAGATGAAAGCATAAAGTGCTCCAAAATCTCCTGGTAGATGGCTGCATTGATTTTGCACTTGATAAAACACAATGGACCAACACCAGCAGACGTCATAGCACTCCAAATCATTACTGACTTCAGAAACTTTACACTGGACTTCAAGCAGTTTGGATTCTGTGCATTTCCAGTCTTCATTCAGACTTTGGAACTATGATTTCAACATGAAATGCAAAATTTACTTTTATCTGAAAAGTGGACTTTGGACCACTGAGCTCTTTAGCCCAGGTAAGATGCTTCTGACATTGTTTCTGTTTCAGAAGCGGCTTGGTAGTTCTTTTCCTGAAAACATCTGAGTGCGGTGACTCTTGATGCGCTGGCTCTGGCTTCATTCCTTGTGAAGCTCTCCCAAGTGTTTAAATTGGCTTTACTTGACAGTATTCTCATGCTTGCGGTCATTCCTGTTGCTTGTGCACCTTTGCCTACCCAATTTCTTCCTTCCAGTCAACTTTGCATTTAAAAATGCAAAGTACATGTAAAGTAAAAAAATAAATAATTTTTTACTTTACATGTAATGAATCTATAATATATGAACGTTTCATTTTTTAAAATAAGTTAAAATAAAAAAAAAATTAAAAACTTTTTCACGATATTCAAATTTTTTGAGCTGCACCTGTAAATTTCTTATTACACCTTATTTTGGCCAAACTTAAACCTTTCCAATAGCATTTATAAACATCTTTTAGTAGAAAGACTTTAGACTGTCTGGTGTAATGCACATAATCAATTCTGTTTATGTAGACTTGCATTGTTTATATGTTTCATATGCATTGGCTATATCTCACCTTATTTTTGACTTTGATGTCCACCCCTCTTCTAATGAGCTCCTGCATTCTCTCTGTGTCGTTCCTCTTTGCCGCATCATGGAACTCCTTCTCTGAGCGAAGTACTGGAGTGAATACAGTTATGGAGTTATACAGTTAAGTAAAAAGTTTACTTACACCTTGCAGAATCACCAAAATGTTAATTATTTTACCAACATAAAATGGACCATTATTCAAAAAAATCTTGAATAAGATATTTCACATAAAAGACACTTACATATAGCCTACAAGAGAAAATAATAGTTGAATTTATAAAAATTACCCCGTTCAAAAGTTTACATATACTTGATTCTTAATACTGTGTTGTTACATGAATGAGCCACAGCTGTTTGTTTGTTTTGTTGTTGTTGTTGTTGTTGTTTAGTGATAGTTGTTCATGAGGTCCTGAACTGTTAAACTGCCTGCTATTCTTTAGAAAAATCCTTCAGGTCCCACAAATTTTTTGATTTTTCAGCATTTTTGTGAAGTTAAACCTTTTCCAACAATGACTGTATGATTTTGAGATGTATCACTGAGGACAACTGAGGGACTCAGTGCAACTATTACAGAAGGTTCAAATGCTCACTGATGCTTCAGAAGGAAAAACGATGCATTAAGAGCTGGAGGTGAAACCTTTTTGAATTTGAAGTTCAGATTAACTTATTTTGTCTTCTGGGAAACATTTAAAGTATCTTCTGTAGCTTCTGAAAGGCAGTACCAACTGAAAAAAAAAATATAATATTTAGGCAAAATAAGACAAATGTTCACATCCTCATTCCACTCAAAAGTTTTCACCCCCAGCTCTCAATGCATCGTGTTTCCTTTTGGACCATCAGTGAGCGTTTGAACCTTCTGTAATAGTTGCATACGAGTCCCTCAGCTGTCCTCGGTGTGAAAAGATGGATCTCAAAATCATACAGTCATCGCTAGAAAATGTGCAAATACACAAAAATGCTAAAGAAAAAAACAAAGAATTTGTGGGACCTGCAAGGTATATGTAAACTTTTTACTTCAACTGAATATGGTGTACACAGGTTACAAACAACAGTAGGATGCATCAAATATATTCATGTTTATTCTTATTCATGATTATATTCTATTCTTACATATTTTGTACAGAGTTTTATACATACACACATAATAGACATACCATAAACATATATACGTTTTTAAAAACACATTGTCACGCTGCAAATAATATTTGAAAATATTCGGTAGAGCTGTGTGTAACTGACAGATCAACCCAGCCCTACTTAATAAGGCTCTTTATCATTGTATTGTTTTTACTAACTATTTAGTGGCCACAGTTAGTTTTATAAGCCATATAATACAACGAGATGATGAATATTTTAGCCACTGAATATATTTCTCTCACTTGCCCTAGTTAGTGTCCGTACCGCACTACAACACTGTCTATGTTTTTTTTTTTTTCAGTAACGTTATTTTAACACTCACATATATCGTCTTCAGACACCAGTCCGTCTTCCATCGTCATTAGTCGACGGTGTGTTATGTCTCCGATGTGCGCATCTTCTGTTATGTCTATATTTTCATCTTTTGATGGGATGTTCGGCTGTTTCTGCGTGATTCTCACACAGCCAAGCTCAAGCCTGCCGCTTTGGGAAATGACGAATCCTGCCGAAGTGAACGAAGGTTTGCCTCATTAATATTAATGACGCCATGCGGACGTTACTTCGAGTCCTTCCAATGAATACGGCTGTAATTATAAATATGAATTAGATTGTGCTGAAGTCACGTCCAATGGCGAATGGGCAGCTAATGAATATTAATAAGGGTGTGTCGATGTTGCTGTATGGCGTTCCACTGCCAAAAGACTAGTTTCGAATAGTTAAATACATTATATATACCACTTTATCGCCATCCGGGTAAATAATGTGACAGACAGCAGATGTCATTTTTATGTTATCATATAGAGTGCAAGTTAAACAACTGCATCCGTAAGTGAACATGCAAGAACAAATAGTAACTTAAAAATGATAATAAAAAGGTGAACAAATGCATATTTCATTTATGAGGTCTCAACTTTATTTTATGCTCGTCATCCAATAATTAAATTCATTATTTGTTGTTATCAGACTCTTTTCATCGAGAGCGGATTGTTCATGGATTCATGATCTTATGATTTAATCTTTGTTGTGTAACAATAGGCAATTGAGCTTGCTTGTCTGCCTGTTGACTTAGGTAAACTAAACTAATTCTATTATATCCTATTCTGTGAACGCTGGACAAATGTTGACCTGTTTGAACAATAAAAGCTGTGACGTTATTATAAGAAACCTCCACTAGGGAGAGCTGTAGACTCACAGATTGTGACATGTTTCTGGTTAGCTTCATTTTCAGAACTTATTTCAGGCCAATTTCATTTTCCATGCACAGCTGTTGGGGCTAATAGGCCATTTAAAGTTTGGGAGTCACAAATTGTGTTGATTTGTGCTTGCATAGATGCATAAAACTGTTTAAACAATAGCAATGCATGCTGGATAAAGAAGCAATCCAACATCAGTGTCAGAAGAAACCACTACGGACAAGGCCAAGTGGGAATGCAATTATCACATTTTGGTTGAGCAACTCAAGGAGAAAGTCTTAAAGGAATAGTTCACCCCCAGGCTGAAAATGTTAACAGATTTGGGGAAATTTAGCATTACATCACTTGCTCACCAATGGATCCTCTGCAGCGAATGGGTGCCATCAGAATGAGAGTCAAAACAGCTGATAAATACATCACAGTAATCCACAATTAATCCACACCTCTTCAGCCCATCTTGTGAAGTGAAACGTTGTGTTTAAAATTCATCAAGACATTTTTAACTTAAAAAAGAGACTTTATTTTAGTTTGTTTTTACCTAACTAAAATAGGCCTTCTATCTGTTCCAAAGAAGAAACAAACTCATCTACATCTGGTGGCCTGAGGGTGAGTAAATTTTCATCAGATTTAAATTTTGCAAACTACAAATGTATGACTTGATTAACGTTTTAAAAAAAATTGCAAATAAAAAATCCAGCTATGCATAACACATCAACTTTGAAACAACAACAACAAAATAATAATAATAATAAAATTCACACTTTAAATAGTAATAAGCTACACTGTTGTCATATGCAGTCATTACAAGCATGTTTAACCTTTTAAGTGACATTATCATCTCAAAAACACAGCTTATTTTAATTTTTAATTTTATTGCATGCAACAATATCATAACTCTTGACAGTCTGATTAAATGGCCCCATGTTAAATCACACTTAATTTAAGCAGAACTGCCAACAGTCACACATTCAGCATGATACTCATGCAGTTGACACTGTTCTCACACTCTCACGCTACACGTCCATTTTCTCACACTGGGCCACTGATGTGACATCTGTCTGTATAAGTTTTTGTTAACGTATAGTAGAAGTCAAAAGTTTACATACACTTGATTCTTAATACTGTGTTGTTACCTGAATGATCCTCAGCTGTTTTTTAGTGATAGTTGTTCATGAGTCCTTTGTTTGTCCTGAACAGTTGAACTGCTTGCTGTTCTTCAGAAAAAAATCCTTCAGATTCCACAAATTCTTTGGGTTTTTCTGCATTTTTGTGTATTTGAACCCTTTCCAACAATGACTGTATGGTTTTGAGATCCATCTCTTCACACTGAGGACAGCTGAGGGACTCATATGCAACTATTACAGAAGTTTCAAATGCTTACTCATGCTTCAGAAGAAAAAAAACGATGCATTAAGAGCCAAGGGGTGAAAACTTTTTGAATTTGAAGATCAGGGCTTATTTTTGTCTACTGGGGAACATGTAAGTATCTTCTGTAGCTTCTAAAGGGCAATGATAATAATAATAATAATAATAATAATAATAATAATAAAAGATATTTAGGCAAAATAAGACAAACGTATACATCCTTATTCCGTTCAAAAGTTTTCACCCCCTGGCTTTTAATGCATCGTGTTTCCTGTAGCATCAGTGAGCGTTTAAACCTACTGAAATAGTTGCAGCTGTCCTCAGTAGGAAAAGATGAATCTCAAAATCATACAGTCATTGTTGGAAAGGGTTCAAATACACAAAAATGTTTATGTGCACAAACAAGGGACTCATGAACAACCATGGATCATTCAGGTAACAACACAGTATTAAGAATCAAGTGTATGTAAACTTTTGAACAGGGTTATTTTTATCAATTCAACTATTATTTTCTCTTGTTGACTTTGTAAATGTCTTTTATGTTAAATATATTCTTATTCAGGTCAGCACTAAAGAAAAAATAAGATGCACTTTGTATGATCCCTCTTTTTTTGATAATATAACTATTTGCAGATTCTGAATTTTAAAATTTTGTGCATTTTTTATTTCAACTGTATATGTTTATATACACTTCTCATCACAGTATAACACCAAGGTAATTAAACTTCAGGGATATTAATCTGTGTGGTTTAGAAGCATAGTTGATTGTGAATCAGTTTCGCCTGCTTTGGTGCAAATGAAAGTGAGTTAACTATGCACTTTCTAGTTTATTCATCACATTAGAAATTAAAGATCAAGACATGCACTTTGCATTGTGGGATACAGTATTCTGTGCAGTGTGCTTGTGAATTTAATATAATGAAAAATATTCTAGACACACCCATACTGAACATTTGCATAATGTGTATAGTATCCCTGCTGGAAACAACAACAGAGACCATCACAGAATTTGTAATGGTTTTACTGTTTACAATGGGAATTGTACAGGTAAAATGGAAACTGTAATGGTGCCTGTTGGTCTCTGTTGTTAACTGGTCACCTTCTATTGGTAGGTTGTTAAAACCACTTAATCCTAATGGAATACGTCCCAAAACACACTACAGGTTTTAATGGTTAAAAGTTGATGGCTTGTAATGGTATTTGTAGTGGAAACCATTAGAATTTCTGTTTTTCTTTTCTTCAGTATAAATATTAAGAATGGTATGTACTATAGTATGCAGTTCTAAATATAGCCTCAGTATGCGGACTTCGCGGTATGCCAATACAGTCACCAGGGAAACAAAACAGACTTGTTCTTAAAAACAACTTCCATCATGCCAGCAGAGGGAGACGAGTGAAACCGAAAGTCTGTTATCTACACAGTATCCTTATACCACAAAGAACAAATACAGATCACTTCTATCAACCTTATTTTGGAACGAGGAAGTAAGCTATTTACCGTGAATGTGCGAGACTTCCGCTCCATTCGCCACAGTAAGCAAATAACTAACGTTAGAACAATAGCAAAGTGCAGTAAATGGTAACTAAAAACCACTTTATGATGATGACAATACATAGGCCTACAATAATATTATGAGAAACACCAGTCTGCGATATCAAGCAGGACTGTTTTTGTGCAGTCAAAATAAATAGAAAATTTGTTACGTTAAGAACAAGGGGAAAAAACAGAGAAAATAGAGGATGTTATACAGTAGCCCGTGTAACAAAACAATTGTATCGGTCAAAATATAAGGCTGGCGTACGACTATGCAGTCGTGGTAGATGTACAGCGTCCTCTTGATCAGTTCCACATTTCGCTATTAGTGCATGAAGCGGAACTGATTCTTTAGTTCTTTAGTCTAAAATTTAGCGTAGCCATATCTATAATAACACACACACACACACACACACACACACACACACACACACACACACACACACACACACACACGTGTTGGGTTTCCATGTTTTAAGGGGACATTCCATAGGCGTAATGGTTTTTATACTGTACTGCTACTTCTCACACAAAACTTTTAGATTCACAATTTTTGATTGTGAATTTTCTTTTAGTACACTCTAAAAATGCTGGGTCATTTTATTTGGTTGTTTTTAATATTTTTGCCCAGGTGCTGGGTAGTTTTTCTGCACTCTAAAAGTGCTGGGTTACAATTAATTTTTTTTTTTTTTTCTACTTCAGCTTTTTGGGTCATTTTATTGGATTTTATATATATATATATATATATATATACTTTATATATATATATATATATATATATATATATATACTTTATATATATATATATATATATATATATACTTTTTTTTTTTTTTTGGGGTAGTTTTTCTGCACTGTTGGATTCAGCTTGTTGGGTCATTTTATTGGGTTAATTTTAATATTTTTCCCCAGGTGCTGGGTAGTTCTGCACTCCAAAAAATACTGGGTTATTTTTTTCTCCCCAAATGCTGGGTTCAGCCTGTTGGTTATTTTTTCATATTTATTTCCCTTGTGCTGGGTTGTTTTTCTGCACTCTAAAAGCGCTGGGTTATTTTCCCCCCAAATGATGGGTTCAGCTTTTGAGGTCATTTTATTGGGCTATTTATAATATTTTTTTCCCAGGTGCTGGGTAGTTTTTCTGCACTCCAAAAAATACTGGATAATTTTTTTCTCCCCAAATGCTGGGTTCAGCCTGTTGGGTAATTTTTCAGATTTTTTTGTTTTCTGCACTCTAAAAATGCTGGGTTATTTTTTTTTAACCCATATACTGAGTTTAGCTTGTTGGGTCATTTTATTGGGTTATTTAAAAAAAATCATAGGTACTGGGTAGTTTTTCTGCACTCTAAAAATGCTGAGTTATTTTCTTTTAACCCAAATGCTGGGTTAGGCTTGTTGGGTAATTTTATTGGGTTGTTTTTAATAATTTTACCCAGGTGTTAGGTAGTTTTTCTGCAATAAAAAATCCAGCGTTTTATTTTTTTCTTCTTTTTTCAGTTCAGCTTGTTGGGTTATTTTTTTATATATATATATATTTTACCCAGGTGCTGAGTAGATGTTCTGTAACTATGCTTCTGGGTCATTTTTAATGCTGACTTAAAATGCTACTTTTTTTTTTCTAAAATGCCTGTTCGAAAACAAATTTTAAATGTGTGTAAAATTGTAAACTATGCTGTATTCACCCACATAAATTAAATGTGTCTTACATTTTTGTGCATGGGTGTTGGTGTTCATCTTTTGATTATTGCTGTTGCCTTTATAATTCTGTGTGATTTTTAATTTCCATTTTAAGCCAGCAATATAATCATTTTTAAACAATAGACATAAATAAAACAACCCAGCATTTTGGATTAAAACATTTAATCCAACCAGCTGGATCAAAATAACCCAGCATGTGTTCTGCCCAGTATTTACCCAGTGCTGGGTTGCCAAATAACCCAAGTTGGGTTGTTTTTAACCCAGCATTTTTTTAGAGTATATGATTTATAAGCTGTTTTCCTCATGGGGACAAAAAATGTCTGCACAAGGTCAGTAATTACTGGTATTACTACAAAGCAGACAGGTTCTCCTAATGCACATTTACTGTTTATGCAATCCAGTTTATGACATCACATAGTCATGTTAAAAGCAAAAACTTGTGTATATAACACACTTCCTGTTTTAGTCAATTCTAAGCTGACCGTATTTGTAAACCTCTGTGTATGTATATACAAAGTGAGTGTACACATTCATACATTAGTTCTATAATGCTATTTCAGTATAAACACACAAAACTGTTCAAATTAATTATGTTTATGAAAGAAACTTGAACAAACTTACATCTAGAAAGTCTGATGCAAAGCTGTTGTAGGAAGTCATTTTTTTTTTCAAACATAGCATTCATCTGAAAAATATTTTCTGACAGATTTTTGATTAATGCAGGTTTGATGAAAGCATTGGTTTCTTTCTGTTTCAAAAACATGTTCAGCATATAATATTTCATATACAGGCCTAAAAATGAACAGATAAAGCCACAAAGGGTCCACAAGACAGTAAATATTAAAGACACTTTGTCTTTATTAAGACATGCTTTGCAAAGCAATTATTTCCCATTTTTTGCACATTTAATATGCATTTAGATTTTTAAAAAATATTAGTCCAGTTAGTAAATGCAATTAACAGATACTGTAAGACATAAACAAACCATCAGCCTCTTCAAACTTCACCAGTAAACATTTAACAGTAAACAGTAATTCTAAATTTGTTCTTAAGCTTTGTTTTAGACAATCAATAAACATGAATATGTCAGAAAATTAATAACTTAAATATTAAGCATTTCCCTGGTGGCCGTGTTATTTACAACATAAATGTTCAAATATTCACTGAGCTATAGTTTCATTAAAAATATGAGATAAATGATACAAAACTTCAAAGGGAAAAATTAGCAAAAAGAAACACTAATTGTACTGCGCAAAGGACAAAAAACTAAAAATGAATCTCATTATCAAAGACTATGTACTTTATATCAAGGACTATTTACAAAATGGTACCACAAAAACACTTCATCGTGGGAATATTCTCGATTCTGTTAGGTCTAGAATAAGCTGAAGTAAAACTAACTTGATGTTAGCAACTTCTACACAGTTGCTTTTGCAGACTGTCTGTAACCGTTACCCATAATAGCCTTTGCTAACCAGCTTTCTCATGAAGAAACTAAAGGCAAAGTGTAGATTGAAACTAGTATCTGTAGATTATTAATAGACTGTGTGAACAGGGAACCGCTGCACCCACCGCATCAGCATGATGAAGAACACAAGGAACAGACTATTAACTACTCTGCATGATTATGTGGCTTTTTGCAGTGCTACCATGTGCAAACATTTTTAGACAAGGCTGGCAGAAAATAAAGGTGTTAAAATGTACAGTTGTAGCTCCTTCACTACAGTTCAAAAGTTTCGGGTCAAAGCGATTTTTGAAAGAAATTAATACTTCTGTTCAGCAAGGATCCCTTAAATTGATCAAAAGTGACAGTAAAGACATTTATATTTCAAAGTTCTTTTGAACTTTCTATTAATCGAAAACTCTTGAAAATAAAATGTATTATGGTTCCAACAAAAATATTAAGCAGCACAACTGTTTTTTCATATAATATTCATCACATGAATAAATCCAACTTTTAAATATATTCAAATAGAATTTTTTACAGTTGTAATACCATTTCAAAATATTACAGTTTTTACTGTTTTTTAATCAAATAATTGCCATTTTGGTGAGCAAGTCTTACCAAACCCAAATGCTGGAACAGTATTTTTAGATTAGGTAGTCATTAATCATCAATGCTAAAACAAAACTAAAGATGAAACTCTAACCTGCACTTTATACAACAGACATGGATCAGAAAATGTATAGCGATGCTGTTCATATGCTCAGTTTTAAACTGATTATTAACCTTTATAATATTATAAGTGCTGTAATTGTATTCATTTATTTATCCTCTCTGCCAGATATTACTGAAAAAGGTATCTTAAGAAACACATTTAAAAAAAAGGATTTGGGGGGTGGGGACCAAAAAGAAAAATGTCCTTGTGAATTATCTTGCATATATAGGTTGGCTGAGATGGCTTTGAAGAGACAAATTTTGAAGAGAGGTTGTGTGGTTAAAAGGGGACAGTTTGGCCAAACTTAGCAAAGTGGCTTTGAAAAATTGGAGGGAAATTGGGACTTCTGCTTAACACATACTTGCTAGAAATTTTATGAACATGAGTGATGCCTCTTGACTCTCAATATCAACTTCTCCTTTTTACACAAAAGTTACAGTGCAAAATTCTACATACAAAACATCTTCCTTCAACAAACATGTTAAAAGTGTAAAACGCTAACTTCTCTTAATAGTGGTTATGTGCACATTGTATTGTATGGGGGGTTAAATCTATGTAACAAAGTGCTAAACAGAACTAAACTTATGAAATAAGAAATACAGTACACATAAAGATCAGTCAACTGAAGCAAGCTAAAACCACACTACATGACATACCAGCAGGTATGCTAACTGGCTAGCAAATTTAGCATGTTTCTCCACAAAATAAAATGTAGCATTTACAAATTCAGCTCTGAGTTTTGTTTTGTTTTCCCAAGCATGCACTGTCATCATCTAGAGCAGGGGTTCTCAGCTCTGGCCTTCAGAGTTTAGCAAACTTGATCAAACTCACCCGCTTGTAACTTTTAGTAATCCTTGAACTTGATTAGATTGTTTGTGTGTGTCTGATTAGGGTTGGAGATACTGTAAACCAGGGATCTCCAAGCCTATTCCTGTAGAGCTACCATCCTGCAAACTTCACTTCCAACCTTGCTCCAACACACCAGCCTGTAATTATCAAGTAATCCTGAACAGCTTGATTAGGGTTTGATTGAGGTTGGAGCTGAAATCTGCAGGATAGCAGCTCTCCAGGATCAGGGCTGGAGATCCCTGCTGTAAACCCTGATCTAGAGCAGGGTTGCCTAGGATTGATCGTCCTTCAAATTTCAGCTCCAACCCTAAAATAACTCACCTGCCTGTAACTTCCTAGTAACCCTTCAGACCTTGATTTGCTTGTTCAGGTGTGTTCGATTAGGGTTGAAGCATAAGTCTCCAGAGCTGCGCTTCTCCAAGATTGACGTTTGCCACCCCTGACCTAAACTGTAAAGCAGGGGTCTCAATACTCAATCCTGGAAGGCCGGTGTCCTGCAGAGTTTAGCTCCAACCACTAGGTCTTACTAGGCATGCTAGAAACTTCCAGGCAGGTGTATTAAAGCAAGTTGGAGCTAAACTCCACAAGACACTGGCCCTCCAGGACCGAGTTTAGAGACCCCTGCTGTAAAGCCCAAACTATATTTGGCCATCCGCTATCCACGACAGTTCTACGTAATGCAATTTTTGTCATCAGAAGCGCCCGTAGATGTCAGTCCATTTTTGTGTCTGCATACAACCCTAATCAGAAACACCTGAGGTAGCTCATCCAAATCAGAAAATCACAAGCAGGCTTGTTCGAGATGCATCGGCACAGCGCAGAATGATCAGCGTATGACATCATAATACCGTGAGAGCAGACGGCGCTGATCATTCTGCACAGTGCCGATGTATCTCGAACAAGCCTAGTGAGTTTGATTAGGGTTGGAGCTAAACTCTGCAGGGAAGTGGACCTTGAGGGCTTCTTGAGAAACCCTAAACTAGAGCAGGGTTGCCCAGTCCTGTTCCTTTAACTCTGTCTTCCTGCAAACTTCAACTCCAACCCTGATCAAACACACCCGAATCAGCTAACTAAGATCTTCAGGAACACTTGATAATTACAGACTGGTGTACTGAAGCAGGGCTGGTCTCCAGGAACAGGGTTGGGTGGCACCCCTGAAGTCCTGCAGAGTTCAGCTCCAATCCTAATAAAAACTCACTTTCCTGTAGCTTCCTAGTAATCCTTCAGACCTTGATTAGCTTGTTCAGGTGTGTTTGATTAGGGTTGAAACAAAACTCTCCAGAGCTGCACCTCTCCAGGACTGACGTTTCCCACTCCTGATCTAGAGGCCACGTTACCAAAACTGTAAAGCAGGGGTCTCAGTACTCGTCCTGGAGGGCCAGTGTCCTGCAGTTTAGCTAAGTGGAATGCAGAAAGAGAAGTATACCTGGGCCTTAAGGCATTTTAGCCTTGCTCAGAGATTTGAAAATGGTTGGAGATAAGAATTACATTTGATCATTTGCATACTGTAAAATTGCATTTTCAGAATAGCTCATCCCAACAGGTTCCTTCCACCAACACTTGCCATTACAAACTTAATCTTTTTCTATTATTAAGATCTTTAAGGTTCCTGGCTTCCTTCAAGAACTGGTCAGCTTTTCTGAGCTTCTCCATTGCTGCAGAGAGCAAGATCTCTGGGCTTGCATCGCTGTTTGTTTCCATCTCGCCACTCTGTCCAGTTGCAATTGCGTTCAGCAGCTCTCCAGTCTCTTTGATCTCAGAAGACACTTTGCTTTGCAAGTCCTTTACATCACTTCCGTGTGGTTTAATTGGCATCTCTTTTTCCTTACTTTCCATCTTCTCTGCATTCTCTGCTAGGAGGTCGCCTAGGGATGCAGAGCGGG
This sequence comes from Cirrhinus molitorella, assembly GCA_033026305.1. Taxonomy (NCBI): domain Eukaryota; kingdom Metazoa; phylum Chordata; class Actinopteri; order Cypriniformes; family Cyprinidae; genus Cirrhinus; species Cirrhinus molitorella. The sequence goes on along the minus strand of CM065118.1, from coordinate 9,002,130 downwards.
CCTTGGAGGAATGCTTGAGAGGCATGGTGAAGTACAAGGACTTGTTGGCGCATTGGCTTGGGGTTGGATGTGCATTGAAGACTGAGGTCTTTGGGGTGGTGGACGGGGCTTCTAACGATGGCTCCTCCAAACTCTCGGCTTTGCTGTCGGATGGTTCTAGATCATCCTCGCTGGTCTCCAAATCTAGTCCTTGGGAGCTTCCTTTGAGCTTTGCGGAGGACGGCATAACGTGGTCACCGGTCTCAGACTCCTCTCCTGAGTGCTGACCGCTGTCCAAAGACTTCTCCTCCAAATCTTCACTTGACACATCACCAACTGGCTCAGTTTTGGCTTCTGGAATTGTCAATTTGATGTCAACTGTTTCTGAAGACGAAACGGTGGAGTGGGTAAGGACCACTGGGTCACTTTGTGCAGGAGTGTCCTCTGTCTTGGCAGGTGCCTTGAATGGCTTCTTCTTGGGTGGAGCAGGGGGCCCAGGGCTCTTTTTTACAGATTCAGGGGTTGAAAGTGGAGTACAGTTAAGTTGTGGAGATTCTAGTGGGGCTGCAACTTCTCCAGTGGTATCAGAGGCTTTCTTTGAGTTTTGCACTTCTTGTTCAGCACTAGGTTCCTTTGATGGTATAGTGGGTGAATCCCACAGCACTACTTGTGGCTTCATGACCTTTTTGGATAGAACAAAGCTCTCTACCTCTTCTAACTTATCCGGCGCTTCTTTCTCATTTGAAGCTTCATCTACTTTGGTACCTTCACTTTCAACCTCCTTCTTCTCTTTTTCCTCTGTTGTGACCGTGGCTGGTGTTACCGGGTGGTTAGGCTTCATATTCTTGGAAGGAGGAGTAGGGGGCTGGGTGGTTTTGGTGGAAGGAGTTGGTTCAGGAGAGTCGGTGCTTTCTGCTTTAACCTCCTCTTTACTATCTGAGACTTTCTTCTCAACAGAAGCCTTGTCATCAGAGACGCAAGGTTTAGACTCCTTTGATGGAGGCATCGGTGGCGTCTTCTTTTGAGCTGCAGGTTCCGAATTTTTAGACGCATCCTCTTTTTGAGTTTCACTGGGTTTGTTGTCTTTCGACGGTGGCATAGGCGGCTTTATAACTTTCTTCTGGGGAGTGGGCTCTTCATCAACGTCCTCCTCTGGAATGTTGTTCATTGCCACAGATGGTTTAGAAGTTTCGGTTTGTTTATCCCCTTCTGTTGTCAAGTCATGAGTTCCATTCGGCATGATAACTTCACCATCAAGGTCTAGTCTCAATATTCCATCACTTGAAACATTTGCAACCTGTAAGAATAGACAGAATATTAAATTTAGAGAATATTTCTGGTTTACTGTTGTTAGGAATTTAATGTAAGTATGTATTCATTTGATCAAAAGTGACAGTACACAAAACATGCTGGGTGAAATATAAACAAACCCAGGGACTGGGTTGTTTTGACCCAAAGGTTGGGTTAAATGATAAACCCAACCTTCTGGGTAGTAGGGGTTGCACCGTCTAGTCGACTTTAACGCTCTGCCATGATGCTTTAAGCTTGACATCGACTAGTCATTGGTTCTATAGAAAACGCAAAATGATAAGAAAGTGCTCCACAAGATGTCTGATTATACCATTGGATGCTTAAAACTGAATGGGAGAATGCACATTTTAAACAGCTTACTGTACAGTTAAGTTAATAGGCTACAAAAAGTAGCTCATACATCATGTGCAAATTGCGAGCACAGAATCATTTGTGGCAAGGAAATGTATTGTCAACACTATTCTATGATTTCTCTGTGATATAGCTTTGAAACTGAAAAGTTTTAGCATACATTTCATAGTAATTAAAACTCACAGCTATACTATTAGGATAGTAGAGAGACGCTACCAGGTAGAATTAATTCACACACTCAGTCGCTCAGTTTCATATAAATGTAATCTTTACAGTGCTACGTTATCTGATTTAGAACGCTTTATATTCACTCATGATGATTTAATAACACTGTTAAATGTAATATTTGGCAAATCTGAAAATATATATTTATATTTTTTAAGTTATTGAATTTGAATATCAATATTGGTCAGAAATTTATCTGTGCATCCCTAGCTGTTCTCAAACAGGGATGATAAATGTTGTAAGGCTTTTTTATATGAGTGAAATGATTATATCATACCTCCTTCATGTGTATCCTTGTCGGCGGCCTTCTTCCACGGTTCCCCTTTGGTCGGTTCCGTGTGACATGTTCTAAAGAGCAGCCTTCATCAACTTTTACCTGAGATTTAAAACATAAAAAAATACATTTCTGTAAGTCTGTTCAATTATGCATCACCACATTAATTCAAGAAGATCACAGAGAATGTATTAATACATTCTGTGTTTATTTGAAGCATGAACACAATGTGTGCTATTTATGTGTCACAAGCTGAACAATAAACAGTACCTCATCAAAAATTTTGTTCTTTGCCTTACTGATTCCTTCACTGATTGCCTTGATCCAGGCCTCTTTCTCTTCAGGCGTTTGTGCCTGAAGTTTGACATCTTGGACCTAAAATGAACACAGCACATTTAGATGAAGTCATATGAATGACAGCTTCAGTTGCACATGCTAATTAGGACTGTGTGAAATGACAATTTTTGATCGTGGACGATAAAAATGTTTCCACGATCTGCTTTTGAAGAAGTATCTCTATGTGCTATTCTATCAGCTGCAGTTGCTTATCCGTCTCACTATACTGTACAACACGACATACTTTCACAACAGTGTTAAGCGGTAGAGTTACACTCACAGGACACTGCACTTATTCATAATAACAAAAATACATTATTTGCTTTAAAGCCTTGCTAGTTATACGTTTCATATGCATGATGTTCTGACATACATGTGCTTTTCCAGAGCGAGTGCACCTGAAGCATGCGCGCACTAAAAGGCTGTCAGATAGCACCTAATTACTGTATCGTGTCTGATTACGCTAATACTGTCAAAACACACAAGGTTTACACATAAAAACAGTTGTTTATGTCTAAAGGGAAAGTAAGTATATTAGATGCGTGCAGCTCTTAAAGGTACAGCAGACTAATTGTACTAAACATGCTGCCGCTTGTCATTAAAGGGATAGTTCACTATCAAAATTATGTACTCCCTAACATGTTGTCCCAAACTTGTATTAATTTCTTTCTTGTGCTAAACACAAAATAATGTATTTTGAAAAATGTGGGTAACCAAACAGTATCTGGTCCCCATTGAATTTAATAATAGAAATGATCAAATAGACAACGTTTAACAGAAAAAAGAAACTCATTCAGGTTTAAAACAACCCGAGAGTGAGTAAATGATGGTATAAAAATAAAACACTATGACAGAATTGAAAGACAAATGACAGAATTTTCATTTTTGGGTGAACTATTCTTTTAATGTTAATAGAAAAAAAGAAAAAATCACTTTAATACAGTTGCTTTAATAAAAATCAATGTACAATTGATGTACAGTTGTGCTCAAAAGTTTACATACCCCTTGCAGAATCTGCAAAATGTTAGTTCTTTTAGCAGAGTAAGAGGGATCATACAAAATGCATGTTATTTTTTATTTAGTACTGACCTGAATAAGATATTTTACATTAAAAAACATTTACATATAGTCCACAAGAGAAAACAATAGTTGAATTTATAAAAATGACCCTGTTCAAAAGTTTACATACCCTTGATTATTAATACTGTGTTGTTACCTGAATGACCCACAGCTGTGTTTTTTGTTCAGTGATAGTTGTTCATGAGTCCCTTGTTTTTCCTGAACAGTTAAACTGTCTGCTGTTCATCAGAAAAAACCTTCAGCTCCCACAAATTCTTTGGTTTTCCAGCATTTTTGTGTATTTGAACCCTTTCCAACAATGACTGTATGATTTCTAGATCCATCTTTTCACACTGAGGACAACTGAGGGACTTCTGCAACTATTACAATAGGTTCAAACACTCACTGATGCTCTACAAGGAAAAAACATGCATTAAGAGCCTCCCCCCCAGCTTAATGCATGTTTTTTCCTTCTGGAGCATCAGTGAGTGTTTGAACCTTCTGTAATAGTTGCATATGAGTCCCTCAGTTGTCTTTTATGTAAATATCTTATTCAGGTCAGTACTAAATAAAAAATAACATGCATTTTGTATGATCCCTCTTATTTTGCTAAAAGAATTAACATTTTACAGACTGCAAGGGGTATGTAAACTTTTGAGCACAACTGTATATTTGCTGACTTTGGCTTAAATATCTGCCATTCTTTTTTTATATTATTTTATACTTTGTTACCTTGAAAAGCTATGTTTTCAAAAATCGTGATATTTCTGAAAAAAAAAATAAAATATGATATGATATGATATTTTTGCCATATCGCCCACCCTTAATGCTAATCCTATTTTGTTTTTCCTTACGAAATAAAATGATGAAATAACCCAAGCTGGATCCAGCAGCTAATCTCATGTTGAATCATATGCATTAGCCGCCAGACCACATTTCAACAATTGCATTAAGTACTCTAACAGTAGATCCAGGTTCTGTTTTACAATGACCGTCCCTGGTTATTAGAAACATCATCAAAATGAAACAGGAAAATACTAAGTGATTTGTCCGTAGGATGTCCCATTGTTCAGTTAGGTTTATATAAAGTGTCTAGCATCCTGTGTATTGCCAAACTCAGCATGAGCCTCCAAAGTGTGCTTCAACCTTTAAAAAAAAAGAATAAGGAAAGAAAAGATTTATGTTCTTAGAGTAGGGTGTGTCTAAAATATTTGTGAAACAGGAGGGCTTGGAATCTCTTAAATCTTTAAACTCTTTTCAAGAACTACAGAACGTGAGGTTTAGTTATAAAATAAAACACTAGGCTGTGCCGTCTGACTCATGCAACTGGCTGGTCGCAGTATTCAGGAGAGGAAAAAGTGACATGCTGGTCTGGCTGCTCTTTACACACACACACACACACACACACACACATTTTCTCTTTTGGAGAAGTCTCTTGACATCTGCTGAGCTCTTTGCAGTTCGCCAACGCTTCACTCTCGTCATCTGTTAGTAATAATGCATATTTTGCCTGTTAGGTATCTTCCGCATTTCTCAAATCCTCTCCCCACCTCCAAGACTCTGGATTCAGTGATATAGTGTATAGTAAACAATAATCATACAGAATTAATAGGCACATCATAAATTAGTCTGTAATAGATATGAGCTCATGGAGCAGTATGACACATAAAGTGTGTGTCCAAAAGTTATGTGAAACACAGTACACACTCCTTAGGATGAAGTCATCATTTACCAGGAACTCCGATGTGCCAGCAAAGTAAAACAATACTTAAAACAAAACTTAAATTTTAAATGTGCAATGCCCTTTAAACCATATCGGGGTCCATTGCTCTTTTTAACACGTCTATTAATTCATGCTAACATGCATTAAAAATGCAGTACATACAGACAATGACTTTAATGCACCCTCTTCTATTATTAATATGCTTTCAATTTCTGCATTAAAATGCATTTCTGTGGAGCTTAACATCAGAAAAAGTCTATGTTGCGAAACCGTCTGGAACTGGCATTAAAAGATTACAGTCATTATTTAAAAAAAACTGCTTTGTTTTAAACACTAAGCATATCTATAATCACCCACCTGACTGTCAAGGTCAGTAAGTGTACTATGTTTGCTTGTTTATTTTTGTTTATTATTTTTTTTAACCACTGGGCTATTTACATGGCAAACACAAGGCCATACATCAAAATACAACATGGTGATACATTACAAAATTTTACACTTAAACATTTTTCAGATTTAAGTCTATTAAAAATAACATAATTTGAGGTTTTTATGATATGGTGATGATTGTAGTTTAGGTTGTCAGCTTAAATATTACAATATTTTATTCAAGATTCAAAAATTCATGATATTTGACAAAAGATACCTTTACGTTGAAATAGATGTTTGAAAACAACATCTATGCATGTTTGTATTGAAATACAATGTATATATTAGACGAATAACTTCAATGAAAATTAGAAGTGTAGCTTTTGCAAGTAATTGAAAGACTATGAGCTGAAATACTAAAATTACTAAACCCAAAACTAATAAAAATAAAATAAAATAAAAATGACAAAAAACAACTAATATTTAATCTGAAACATTTTTTTAATGAAAACTGATGTAAAAAATAATTAATTAAAATATTAATAAATAATATAACAGCATATAAATAATACAGAAATAACACTGACATTTAAAGTGTAAGAGAAAATAATAATACTTTCTATTTTACTTGCCATTTTTAGAGCAGGGTTCTTACACATTTTTATCAATAAAATTCCATGATTTTTCCATGACTTTTCCATGACTTTAAGTAAATATTCATGACCTAATGTTTCAAGAAATGTCTATGTATACATGTTAAATAAGAATAAAATCCATGTTTCACTGCAACATTTTTTTTACTAAAATAAATGCACGCTTTGTAGTGTAGAATATGAAATAGCCATTTATTAAAATAACGCTTGCAGAGTAACACAGTTCCATAAAAAAATACATAAAACCCAGAGAACCTTCGCGCTGTCCGGATTCCAGCTAGAGCCCCTATAAAATAGTTCAGTTTTGTATGCAATGGCAAAGTTATTATATTACGTGTAGTTTTTTTTATAAAGTTCTTTTATAAAGTTATTTTAGAAAAAACGTTTGAAGCATTTTTGTTCGTTAAATAGAAGTTTTTTGTTTTTTTAAAGTATAACAAACAGCGGTCGGTGGAAGACTGTTTATAGGCTGTTTGATCAATTTGCCTTTCCAAATGATCACGACTTGACTAAAATAAAACACAGATATAGAACAATTCAAGTATAAAACAATTTAAACGTTAAACCTAGATTAATGTGCGCTATTAGGCGCTTATCCAATCGTCGTGCGGAGAGTTAAAGCTAAAGCCGCTTTGCAGGACATGGAGGTGCCAGCGCGATTACGCCATTTTTTTTCAGTGGAAACTATTTAAAATTATCCGTCATTTTTGTTCACAAAGGTAAGAGTAAAATATCATTCGGAACTGTAAAGCGTCTACTTTTATTTGCGTGCAAAATCAACAAAACGTTACAAACAATGATTTTATAAAATAAATAAAACAAACATGATGCACAGACATGATAAATACATATTTAGAAAGCTTTCAATTGTTACTTAACGAAATAAAACAAATCGAAAACAAAAACTCTGTAAAGATGCATTTCTCTAAAGGCGCATCTAAAGCGAAGATTGTGAGTTGGGATATTTGCGACACTGACTCAGAATACACAAAATAATTCAAATATTTCCTTACTATTTCCCCCAACATGTTCATTGTTATTTATTTTTGCCTATTGGGCGCAATACCTTAAAAAATAAAAGAAGCATGTTTTTTACGATCGGAAATTAAACGTATACCGCTTCTATATAGGCACCATACAGCACTGCCTGGCTGTATGTGACGCCAAACTTTTAGTTTCATTTTGGGCAGTTTGCACGGATCGTGCGAACGATAACTATTGTAATTTAACCAGTATTATCAACTACATTCGAATATACAGAGATCGTGAAACAAATTTCCATGACTTTTCCAAAACTTTGTGGGTTAATTTATTTTTCCAAAACTTCTCCAGGCCTGGAAAATGCCATTTTAAAATTCCATGACTTTTCCAGGTTTTTCATGACCGTACGAACCCTGTTAGAGTCATTACAGCAGAACTTTCTTTAAAAATATGTATTTATGGAGACAGACTTTTTATTTATGGGTATTACCTTTGTTTCAAATGCAGAGTTGTTATCTTTAACTAAAATTAAACACTATTAAAAGCATTTTGTTAAGTAAAATCTGAAATAAAAAGAAGTCTAAATATTAGATGAAAAACAAACAAACTGAAAATCAGGAATGTTGACTTAAATGAACCTGAAACAGAAATAAAATAATACAAAAAAATAAAATAAAAGTAAATAAAAAAATCAGAACAAAAAAAGAAAAAAAAAAATATATATATATACATATATATAACGATATAAAAAATACAAATATAAAAAATTAAAATGAAAAAATATTTCTAAATATTAATAAAAACTATAAATAATAGTAAAATAACACTGCTCGTATCGTTTTTCTAAAACTCATCATGAAAAAAATTGACTAGAGTTAAATGTTGACATACAGTACGAGTACAGACCTACAAAACCCAGCCAAAGAGAAAAAAGTAACTATAAGTTGAAATACTAAATGTACTAACACCAAAACTAAAAAAAAAAAAAAAAAATTCATTTATTTAAAAATAATAAAAATCACAAACACTACAATTTAATTTGAAACTATTGTAAAAATAGAAAAATAAAAGCTAGTAAAATATTAATAAATAAAACAATAGTATATATTTTATATAGAGAAAGTTTTACTTCTTATTTTACTTGCCATTTTTAGAGTCAATAAATCAGACCTTTCCTTAAAAATTCAAAAACCAACATTAAAACAAAGTTTACATAAAACACTCCGACATCTTTATTCATCAGCACTTGCTACTTTGACACTCCACAAAATCCACTTTTCACTAGAAAGTGAAAAAAAAAACTTGGTTTGCGGCTGATTTGATATACCACAAGTATTCATGTAGTTATACAGGAAATCTTACCTCTGCATTTTTTAACATCTATTCACCAGGACAGGAAATGATGCCTTGCTAAACCCTGTCTCGCTTTTCACACTATGACTACATTAACATCTTTTAAACCTTGAATGAAGGCCAAGAGTCAGCAACAAGTAACATTTTTAAACCTGGGTTATAAAATCCATACTAAAGTACAGCACCAAAGGCTTACTGTATGAATTACCAACCCATGATAAAGTACGAACGTGAATGTGTAAACAACCCTAGGTGAAGTCAGATGTAACACAGGATGTTTATCTTTTTTATCTCAAGTTGCAATATCTGACAGAGCACCAGGAGAAAAATGCCACGCATGCAATAAGTTTGAAAGCAGTGAAGTGACACAGAGCATCAGGCATGAGTAAGTGGCTCATCATTGGTCATGTGTCCGTTCAGATATGTGTCTGATTCATTAGACTCAGTACAATGACCTAGTGTGCCTCTGGTGCGTGCCATATTGAACCACTGACGTCACGACTGCAAGCCAGCCATCGACAACTGTGTATTGCATTGTCATCCTAATGTGAGCCACTCTTTATATCGCACACAAAGGAAATGGTAGCCTGGTATATTTGACGTGGTGCAGCGCTGAAATGTTAATTATTACCTTGTTACCGCTCTTGGGGCTTCGTATTAGTACCAGTCTGTGTTTCTTCTTAAAAGGACTCTTTAACTCGTGGCAAGTTTCGTAGTTGTCCAAGTCCACTTTCTCCAGGCATGTTGTCAATTCCTGCACGACAGGGAAAATGCTGTTATTTGTGAAAGGATAAACCAGAGGAAAATTGCATTGCTCAGAAGTTGCTCAATGTTTTTAGTTTAGTTAAGTTTCATTTAAAGGAACAGTCCACCCAAATATGAAAATTCTGTCATTATTTATCAACCCTCGTGTTGTTTCTTCAACGAAAGCAAATGGAGATAGTAAGCAGAATGTTCTCACTCCATAAGGACTAAAATAGTCACTGATTTGTGAACTACTTTGCAATTTTTTGAGACTATATTTTTAAGCTTTATGTTAGGAACTCCTAACTCCTTGTGTGTTATACAGATAAAGGAGAGTCATATAGATTTAAAAAGATGGAGACAGGATTGTAATTTGCTGGTATTATCTTTATCTTAGATTCAGAGTTATTATTAACTAAAATTAAAACTGACACTATAAGCATTTTTGTGAAATGAAACAAATATGATATAAAAAGAAATACAAATATTAGATGAAAAACAAACTAATTAAATATTTAGGACTGTTGACTAGGCACCTAAATGAAAAAAATTAAATAAAAATAAATTAAACATAATTAGAAATATTTTAAAAACTAATAAAACTGACAAAAGCCCATAAAATTCCTAAAAACAAAACGTGAAAAATACAAAAAAGTACTACAATATTAATTAAGCAAATAGTAAATAAATAACAGTAAAACAGTTCTGAAATAAAAAGAAGTATAAATATTAAATGAAAAACAAACTAATTGGAAATTAGGAATGTTGACTCGAAAATAAAACAAAAAATTAAACTAAAAACTGACAATATTCAAATTCAAATTAGTCCTAAATAAATAGTAGTAAAAAGTTCTGAAATAAAAATGTACAAATATTAGATGAAAAACAAACTATTTGAAAATTAGGACTATTGACTCGACAGCTAAATGAAATAATAAATGTAAATAAAACAAAAAATGAAATAAAAATAAATTAAACATAATTAGAAATCTTTTAAAAACTAATCAAATTGACAAAATCAAAATTCTTAAAAACAAAAGTTGATATATATATATATAACATAAAAAATATATAACAAATATTAAAAACTAAAACATTCCTATTTAAATTATTAATAAAAACTATAATATTAATTAAGCAAATATAAATAAATAATAGTAAAAAAAGTTCTGAAATAAAAAGAAGTACAAATATTAAATGTAAAAGAAACTACTTGGAAATTAGGTGACTTGGCACCTAAATTAAATAATACATGAAAATAAAACAAAAAATCTAATAAAAATACATTAAACATAACTAGAAATATTTTAAAAATGAATAAAACTGACAAAAGCACATACAATTTCTAAAACATTTAACTAAAAATATAAAAAAATTAACATTTAAAATAAAAACTAATTCAAAATATTAATAAAAGATAATTGTTTGAAAATTTGTGTTTTGTATAACCAAGCATTTTCTTAATTCACAATCCTTAATTCATCAGTGCATATTATCCTATTGCGGTCTTTAAAATGTTCTGAAATAAAAAGATGAAAAACAAACTAACTGGAAATTATTATTGGAAATAACAAATGGAAATAAAACAAAAAATGTAATAAAAATAAATGAAACAATATTAGAAATATTTTAAAAAATGTTTTAAAACTGACAAAAGAACATAAAATTCCAAAAAAATGTAACTAAAAATATTAAAGATGAAATAAAAATGAATTCAAAATATGAATAAAATGAATAAAAATCAGGGCTCGCAAAATTTCTAAATCTCTGGTAGCCCTTCGGGCTGGTACTCTTCAGATTTTGGTAGCCCGAAAATTAATTTAACTAGCCCAAATAAAAAAGACATTAAAAATAAAATCAGATAGGAGTCTAAATGTCAATCAAAAATATCTTCAATACACAAATATCAAAGAAGGAATTTTATTTCACTATTTTTAAAAATCAATTTAAGGCAATTTATGACCTTTTTTAACAGCTGCACAAATAAAATGAACAGTATGAGTGGGGTTGGACAATGTACGGTAATGCATTAAGCCATAAAATGAGATCACATACAGATCACTTACAGTTCACATACAGGTTTCCACAAAAACAAAAAAAATCTTATATAACGTAATTTTAGCCTTTAGACCATTAAAAGTAGCCTATATAATGCATTAAAACATAAATATTAGATACATTAATTGTTTGGACTTTTAGAAGGCACATTAACTTCTTTCACATTTACAACTATGTATTTGCTGCATAAAACCATGGGTCGTTATCTGACCATAAACCGCTGAAAATTTTATTGGAAAAGCAAAATCATTCTCTGCCACGTGGTGGCGCTTTAGGAGCGCTGAAATATTGCGGTTTCCTTAGTAACAGCTGTACACAAAGCAGCACCGCGCTCATTAACGCTGTTTTATCATATAATAGGTAAGAAAATGCCAACGACATGTTTCTGAGGACAGTCGGTTCGCTTCAGATAGCCTACATTCATATAAAGACATCTGTGCCGCGTTTTGACTTTGCAACGTGCAGCGCATATTTATTCAGTGACATCATTGCCTTTTGAAGTTTAATCCAGCCCTATCGCTATTCTTGGCTTTTCCGTACGCAACTGTAAGACCTCTTAAAACTATAATAAAGATGTTTCTTATACTATTTAACTTTTTATGGCCTTAAATTTGAAACAACTAAATTGAGGAGTGTTTAAGGACCTGCAGGAGCCCTCTAGTTTAAGATAGCCCGTCGGGCAGGGTGGTGAAATTCTTGGTAGCCCGACTGGAAAACACAATAGCCCCGGGACGTCGGGCTAGCGATTTTGCGGGCCCTGTAAAATAGTATATAAATAATATTTTTTATTTATAAAAAGACCTTAATGAGTGCTTTGTTGACATACAATAAGACTATAGGGCTATAAAACTCATTTTAACATTTAAAAGATACATTTGGTGATTTTGTTTTATGTCATGTCTTCATGATAGTAGATGTTTTAGTACAATGTGGTGATTTATTTATTCTGTGAACAACTTTGTAGAAAAAAATTATCAATTTGAAATGTCTTGATAAAGCAGAGATGGCTAATAATCCATTTGGGATGAAAATAAATAATGATTAGTTCCAAAACAAAAACTAGCTTTCCAGAAAATTTGTGTTGAGTAAAAACAAGTATTTTCTTAATTTACACTCCTTAATTAATCAGTGCATATTGTTCTATTGCTATCATTTTCCATCAAAATGTCATAACTTCCTCCATCTGTAACAAGACTTTTCTTTTCAGTTGAAACAGGAGGCTTTTTTACCGATGTTAAATAACAGCCAAATAGCTAATTAATAAAACTTGTTTTAGCAATGATATGACAGACCACTTTACAATCCCATCCACAATCTAGCCCCAACCTACATTTTTTCTTGTGCAATAACACTTTACTCAGAAAAACATGACATTTTGAAAGCACAGGCGGGGTGGTTTCATTTTGACTTCACAGTCCACAGTTCAACATGATTTAGCAGACTTACCTCATTCTCATAGACCGCAATCACAGTTCGGTTCAGCTGAATGTATCGGTCCTTGTAGCTGCTCAAGAACTTCCCTGAAGACTTCTTCAACCAGCCTGCCTTCTCAGCACTCGTCACCTCTTTGGGCTTGGCTGGCTCCTCTTTTACACCCTGTTTTGGAAAGGAAATCAGCATTTCTTAGTGAACCCAAATTTCAGTTTGACTTGGCATGCATTGAGATCGAGTGAGAGCATTCCTCAAATGGGAGGATGAAGTATGCAGCGGCCAGATTATCATTTTTGGCCGGCATATGGGTTTCATGCAACCTTCGACACCTTTTCAGACGTAATAGAAAGGACAGATGATGCCGTATTTCCACATCTGCTCTGTTTCACTTTTTTTTTTTTTACAGCCTTCTCATGACTTTTGTGGATCTTATCTGAATTTATCCTTAAGCACGTAATTGCTGGCGTCTGCTATGGAAAGAATTACTATTGTTGATTTAGGGTTAAAGATAACCTTTAGAATTAAACTTTTAAAGTTTTAAAGTACAGCAGTGTTTTAGTGCCACGTAAAAAAAAAAATTTGAGATTACGAGATTAAAGTCATAATATTTCAAGAATAAAGTCGAAATACTACTTTATGACTAAGAGACTTTATTCTCAAAATATTGCGACTTTATTTTCAAAATATTACAACTTTAATCCCTTAATTTAAATTTTTTTAATTTAAAATAGTGCTGTATTAAAGGACCCAAAAATGAAAATTAGAACTTGTTTTTTGCATTTTCTTCATGAAATAGTTCCCCAAAAATGAAAGTTCTGTCATTAATTACTCACCCTCATGTCATTCCACACCTGTAAGACCTTTGTTTATCTTCAAAACACAAATTACAATGTTTAAACACGTTCAAGGCCGAGAACGGTAGTAAAGACATCTGTAAAATAGTCCCTGTGACTATTCTTCTCTTCTGTTGACTATTTTAATGATGTCCTTACTACCTTTCTGGGCCTTGAACGTGTCAGTTGCACTGCTGTCTATGCAGAAAGCTCTCGGATTTCATCAAAAATATCTTAATTTGTCAAAGATGAATGAAGGTCTTACGGGTTTGGATCAACATGAGGGTGAGTAATTAATGGCAGAATTTTCATTTTTGGATGAACTATCCCTTTAATAATTAGACTTATGGTTCCCCTTAAAAAACTAAATTAATTGATTGGTTTAGTCCAAATTTTCTGAAGAGACTCAACTAGAGCTCTATAATTATCACAATAAATGTAATTTTTTTCTTTATTTCAAGTTTAGAGGCAGATTTTTGCTACAATGTAAAAGTTGTAAAAACCAGACTTTCAAATGAGTTAAATGTGGCTTTCAAATATTCTTTATGGTCAGAACATGACAAACAACTGACAAACTTCATGTTTTTTGAATTCTTCACACTTGTCATTTTTCCTTAACAAAACAAGTATTTTAATAGACAAAATGCAAGTTTTAATGAGTAATATTGTTTCAAATCAAGAAACAGGTTTATGCTACCTGACAATATTACACAAAAATAATGCTTAATAATAAGAATAATCATTTTAGTCTTTTAGAAGTAACCATTTGGTAGTAGCTTGATTTAGTATGCAGATGTAGATTTATGTTCATCATCAAAATCAGTAAAAATTGTAGCAATCTCATTTTTATATGGTAATTTTTTTATATATATGGTCTTTTTTTTTCTAAATAACCATTGCTCTTCCACAGTATCATCCATAGTATCATGAGGATAACAGTTCAAACCACAAATATAGCACCTCAAAACAAACAGAAAAACAGTAGTCTAACAACGTATAAATGCATAAACGGTATAGCCCAATCACAAAAAATACTGTAATTGTATTCCAATACTCCTCCTTCAATACATTTAATTCATGTCTATTAATAAAAAAAATTTTAAATTCAACACAAATATATCCACATCCAGAGTAAATGTATGGTAAATGATGGCGTTTTGTAGATTAAAAAGCCTTCTGACTGTATCGTTGAGGACAGTGTTTTTCTCTTGTTTGTCAGCGCTATTTCATCTTGCTATAAACTGAGTCATTTGTGTTCTTTACTGAATTCAAGCGCTCCACACTGGTGCTGTTTAGTGACCGAAACTCATCAGCGAGTGAAAGCATCTGCTCTAGTAAGTTCACGCTGTGCTGCCGTTTGAACTTTGATCCGAGCGAATAAACAGTCCGAGCTTTGACTAGCTCTCTTTTGTTACACCTTTGCCACATAAATATATATTGAACACATCAAACTCTTGTTACCGTTTATAGAGGAAATTCATAATAATTATCGTTACCGATTTATCGCCCAGTCCTAAGCTCAAACACGCTTGCGGGTTGAGAAAAAACCTCATTGGCTTTTGGTTCAGAAAGCTCCCAGATTTCATCAAAAATATCTTAATTTGTGTTCCAGTTCATTCTACGCTGTGTTTTTAAAAAAAAAAAAAACATTCCAGAGCACTGTGTCTCACATTTTTAGACGCAAAGACGCATTCTGTGTGAATGGCCCCTTATGGTTTGGAACAACGTGAGGGTGGGTAATTAATGACAGAATTTTCATTTTTGAGTGTACTATCCCAAGAAAATGCAAAATAAAATAAAATAAAAAATAGTTCTAACCATCTACAGGTGCATCTCAATAAACCAGAATATAGTGAAAAAGTTCATTTCTGTTTGTAACTTATTTCAAAAATTGAAACTTCCATATATTCTAGATACATTACATGTAAAGTAAAACATTTCAAAAGTTTTTTTGCTTTAATTTTGATGATTAGAGCATACAGCTCATGAAAGTCAAAAATCCAGCATCTCAAAATACTAGAATATTTCCTAAGATAAATCAAAAAATGGATTTGCAAAACAAAAAAGTTCAAGTTCTTTAAAGTATTTTCATTTATGCACTCAATACTTGGTCGGTAGCACATATTACAGGAAATGACTTGCTCCTAGCACAAATGACAGCATCAGTGAAGTGTGGCATGGAAGTGATCAGCCTATGGCACTGCTGAGGCACTACTGAGCCTTCAGATTGTCTGTATATTGTTGGATCGACTGCTTCTCATCTTTCTCTTGAAAATATCCCATAGATTCTCAATGGAGTTGAGGTCAGGCATGTTGGCTGGCCAATAAAGCACAGTAATATCATGAACAGCAAACCACTTGGAAGTGGTTGTTGCACTGTGGGCAGGTGCTAAAGTCCTGCTGGAAAAGGATTATCAGCATCTCCATAAAGCTTGTCAGCAGATGGAGAATCTATGGTAGATTGACTCCGTACTTGATTAAACACAATGGACCAACACCAGCAGACGTCACGGCACCCCAAATCATTACAGACTTCAGAAATTTCACACTGGACTTCAAGTAGCTGGGATTCCGTGCCTTTCTCCAGGCTCTGGGACCATGATTTCCACATGAAATGCAAAATTTACTTTTATCTGAAAAGAGGACTTTGGACCACTGAGCAACTGTCCAGTTCTTTTTCTCCTTAGCCCAGTTCTGTTTCAAAAATGGCTTGGTAGTCCTTTTCCTGAAGACGTCTGAGTGTGGTGACTCTTGATGCACTGACTCTGGCTTCTGGTGTTTGAATCGGCTTTACTCGACAGTATTCTCAAGCTTGCGGTCATCCTTGTTGCTTGTGCACCTTTGCCTACCCAATTTCTTCCTTCCAGTCAACGTTGCATTCAATATGCTTTGATACAGCTCTCTGTAAATCGCCACCCCAATCAGTAATGACTGTGACTTACTGTCTTTGTGGAGGACATCAAGTCAGCAGTCTTCCCCTTTAGTGTGGTTTCATAGAACAAGAGATACCCAGGATTATACTGTAGGGACGGTCATTTAATGAAACTCAAATGTAAATATTCTAATATTTTGAGATAAATGATTTTTGACTTTCATGAGCTATAAACTCTAATCATCAAAATTACTTTTGATTTTTTTTTTACTTTACATGTAATGAATCTAGAATATATGAAAGCTTTATTTTTTAAAATAAGTTACAATAAAAAATGAACTTTTTCATGATATTCTAATTTTTTTGAGACGCGACTGTATGAGAGTTGAAAAGACACATGCGAGTATAATTGAATGCTTTTTAAATAAAGTTCAGCAATTATTATTAAATTCAGAACATAATAAACAGCCCAATGCAGCTGTATTTAGAATTCCCAGGGATTTGCAGTAGGACTCTATGTGAGGAAATTCCTCAGGATGTCTCTTTAGAGGGTCATCGAGCTGTTTTTCCACTTTCACTGGGCCTTTGGAAAGAAAGAGCAGCCTGCAATAGAGAAGGTGCAGCTGTCTGAGGGAGGAAAACCTGGAGAATAATAGGAGCAGCACTGTGCCATGACTTTCTCACACTGCCCTGTCCGGGAAACCAACATGGGCGACAGGTCACTCATGCCCTCGCAGCGACTGTGCCGAGGGAGGGGGACGGAGCGTGAGGCGGCTCTTTGTTTTTCTCATTGTGTTGTGTGTAAATTGGAGCAGAGCACACGGAACATCACAACACACTCACTGGAGAGAGACTTTGGGTGGGACGGAAAAATCTATATTGTGAAAAAAACTATTGTGGAGCCAATTTGGACCTACAAAGTGGAGCTCATACGACAGCAGAGCAGTGTACAGTCTTTTATAAGCGTATGATAAAACAGGAAACAAGCCAAAACATACGTTAGACAGGAACTCGCAGTGCTAGATGAGATAATTTAAGAAAGCGAGAAGTAACATTGGTGGTGTCAGCTGAGGCATGCATGCATAGTTTGGTTATGCTCATACTAGGGTTTGGGGTTTGTTCAGATCATTAACACCAAGTAAATTTCGTACTATAACTTGTTCCCACATGTTTGTGCTATAAACGTGAAAGTGAGCAGATATCACTTTTTTAAAGATTTTCTACTAGTGGCTGATAAACTGAGCCAAAAAATGCATTAGTGGAAGAACTCAAATCATATCTTTGGAGCAGAGTAGCATAGAGCCTTTTAAAATCATCCACCTAGTAACGGGTCTAGAAACATTGCAGAAATGCACTCATAACACTCTAGCAATCACATAGTAATGACTAGAAAACCTTTCAAAACACCCTAGAAATGTGTCCACTGTTCAAGTCCTGCATGGGCAAGAACAGGAAAATGATTTGACAAATTCATTTTTAATTACTACATTTGGATTTTCAATAAACGTGATCATACAATCTAGGAAAGCACATCAAAATTAATGAATAACAACAATAAATTATTATTATTTATGAAGCACCTTTATAAAGCTTAAAGGCAATTTAAGACAAAGGACATAAAAAACAATAAGTAGTATATAATAATAAAAAGTATTATTATTATTACAGTAATAATAAAAATTAATAATAATAATACTATTATGAATAATAATTTTATAAAGCTCCAATACCGTTTTCAAGGCATAAACACATAAAAACAATTGCTATTTTTATTATTATTAATTTTATATATTATGTATTGTTTTTAAGGGCAGTTTACATAAGACAAAGATACACAAACAATACATAATACATAATATTAAATACAATAAAAAGGTAAACAACAACAGCAATTAGTGGTAGAGGTTACAATATAGTAGTATACATTACATTGCTATTAAAAATAATAATAATTTTCTAAAGCTCCATTAATGTTTTCAAGGCAGTTTACGTAAGACAATTAGTATTATTTCTTTTATGTATTTTTGTAAAAAGCAGTTTATATAAGACAAAGATATAAAACAATGCAATATAATAATATTATATAAAATAAAAAGTAAAACAACAATTATTAGTAGTAGAATATTTTACTATTAAAAAATAAATAATAGTAATCATTTTATAAAGCTCAACTAAAGTTTTCAAGGCAGTTTATGTAAGACATAAATACATAAATATAATATTAATTATTATTATTTTATATATTACTTATTGTTTTAAAAGGCAGTTTACATAAAACAAAGATAAAAAAGATTTAAATAAGATATAAATAACATAATACATTACATAAATACACATAATATATAATATAATAATATTAAATCATATAAAAAAAATAACAATTAGTAGACGTAGTAGCAGTATATATTACTATTTAATAATAATAATAATACTTTTATAAATCTCGTTTTCAAGGCAGTTTACATAAGACAAAGATATAAAACTATTAAACAAAATAAAAAAAAGGAAAATAACAAAAAAAAATAAAATAAAACTAAATAAATAAAACTAATATTAACTTCATAAAGCTTTCTTAAAGTTTCCAAGACAGTTTGCATAAGACATAAAAACATAATAATATATAAAAAAATATATATATATAAAAGCAAAAATAGCAAAGGAAAAGAAAAAAACTTAGAGGATACACAATGCTTTAGGAGCCAGGGGAGAAAACTTTTGAACAGAATGATTTTTTCTTATTTTTCCTGAATATCATATATTTTTTTCATTTAGTACTGCCCTTTAGAATCTACAGAAGGTACTTACTATTTCCCAGAAGACAAATTAAGAAAAATTTACCCTGATCCTCAAAAGGTTTACACCTGTGACTCTTGCATTGTGTTTTCTTTTGAAGCATCAGTGAGCGTTTAAACAACAATTTTAAAAAAAGAATTTACACTATACTGTCAGGAGAAAATGGTTTCTAATGCTCAATATGCTAGAAGATCCATGCTTATAACTCTGGATGATTGTACTGTGATGAGACACACTTTAGCCATCATGCCTACAAAAGGCCATGCATGCACAAAGCTCCATCTGGGTCAGTTATCAGAGCTCTGTGCTGCGCGCTGACCCGGCCTCTGTCAACTCGCCGCACATCTAAATATGAATCATCTGTGCGGTTCTTCCCAAGACCTCACTGCAACCCAGAGCAGGGCGACTCAACTTGTTCAAAGCAAATTTTGGCAAGCATCTAACTTTCCATGGCCCAATAATAGTTCTGTCCAAACTAATGGAAACCTGTCCTCTCAGACAACTGTTGCAGTATATCTGTAGTATATTTGCAAGATCTCAATCAGGGAAGTGTAAAACACGAATGCTAATCAGAGAAGTATAAAAGAGGAAATAGTAACCAACGTTAGAGATTTTACAGGAATTAAGCATTCTTGCTACATTAGTCCTCCTTACCGCTAGTTTAACAAAACGGGTAGAGAAGAGACAATTGTCATAGTGAAACCAGGTCAATCCGAACAAAACAAATCAATTGGAATGCGCAAGTGCTTTTGCATGGTGGGAGCATAGTGTGGCATAAACACAGGGCCAGAACGTAAAAGGTTGCTGGTTTGAGCCCTTCAAGGAAACAGCCATGAGCTTTGACCATTGTAACCTTGAGCAAGACAGCAGACAACGGGTCGCTCTCAGCTTCAGACAGCATGCGTATAGACAGACCACCCACAGACCATTCACTGACCAACGCATGCATGTTGCACGCAAACATTTCAACATTTGTGTTTTCTGAATTTTATGGCTAAAAAAGAAATATTACATACAAAAGTAAAACATTTGAGGTTTTAAAAACGTTTTAATGCCTCTAATCCTCACCAAAGCTGCATTTATTTGATCAAAATAGAGTAAATATTTTGAAA
This sequence comes from Cirrhinus molitorella, assembly GCA_033026305.1. NCBI lineage: Eukaryota > Metazoa > Chordata > Actinopteri > Cypriniformes > Cyprinidae > Cirrhinus > Cirrhinus molitorella. The sequence goes on along the minus strand of CM065118.1, from coordinate 8,981,673 downwards.
TATGATTACAATTTCAAATAACTGTTTTTTATTTGAATATATTGTACAATATAATTTATTTTTGTGATGCTAAGCTGAATTTTCAGCATCGTTACTCTAGTGATTCTTCAGAAATCATTCTAATATGCTGATTTATTACTCAAGAAACATTTAATATTATTATCAAAAACAGTTGAGCAGCTGTGCTGCTTACTTTTTAATTTTTTTAATTAATTAACCTAATTATTTTTTTTTTTTGAGGAAATAGAAATACCTTTCTTTTACAATAAAACAAATTGTTAAAAAATAATATTTATTTAGCATTCTTAGAAGTGTTTGCTCTAAAGTAATTACTAGCTGCTAATTACTCTATATTTTACTCTATAAAGTATTGCATTACTAGTATTGTACCGTTACTAGTTGAACAATACAATGATAGACGTGAAACTGCTCTTTCAAGCAAATTTAAAATTGCATAAATTATTCCTGAACTGACCAAAGTATTTAAATGGACAGGGTTACCTGAAAAACATACATCTCAACATTAGATGTTAAAGTTTAATGTTAAATCCACTATAGTTTTCTGCAGAATTGTATAGTTTATATAGTATTTACAGTTGATGTCAAAAGTTTTCATACACCTTGTAGAATCCCTGCAAAATGTTAATTATTTTACCAAAGTAAGAGGGATCACACAAAATGCATGCTATTTTTGATTTAGTACTGAACTGAATAAAATATTTCAGATAAAAGATTTTTACATACAGTCCACAAGAGAAAATAATAGCTGAATTTATAAAAATGAGCCCTTTCAAAAGTTTACATACACTTGATTCTTAATACTGTGTTGTTACCTGAATGATCCCACAAATTCTTCGGTTTTTCAGCATTTTTGTGTATTTGAACCATTTCCAAAAATGTATGATGTATGTATGTATGACTGTATGATTTTGAAATCCGTTTTTTCACACTGAGAACAACTGAGGGACTCATATGCAACTATTACAGAGGGCTCAGACGGTCACTAATGTTTCAGAAAGAAAAAACATACATTAAGAGCCGGGGGTGAAAACTTTTGAACGGAATGAGGATGTGTATATTTTTCTTATTTTGCCTAAATATTGTATTTTTGTCATTTAGTACTGCCCTTCAGAAGCTACAGAAGATACTTACATGTTTCCCAGAAGACAAAATAAGTTACATTTAAAAGTTTTATCCCTTACTTTGTTCAAGGAAAAAGTAATTAAAGTACAGTAATTAATTACTTAGTAATGCATTACACCCAACACTGTTTGCCGCCACATAAAAACAAAATGAACTGTGGCTGGTCGCTTTACATGACGGTCAGACAGTGTCTTCCTGTATAAGTAGGCGTCTCTTGACCAAAACAAGCTGCAAAAAGTGACACAGACGCTACACTGATAGTAAAAAGATAAATGACTACAAAAATGGCACACAAGTGCTTTATTACTGCTGATGCTTTTAAAAGTTTATGACAAGCTGAAAAGACAAGCGCAGCCTCATTACAAGCTTCATTAGGAGGTAAACACTGGGTGATCTTCATAAAAAAACACTGAAAAGTGAGAAGTATTTTCATGGCACTCTGAAGTATATAAACCACAGATGCAGCCCCTGAACAACCAAGATTTACTGTGACCACAGCAGCTGGTCTTTGTCTTAACGTCACATTAAATTGGGAATGTTTTTCCATGCTGTCATTATGTTCAGATAAATATGGCATCAAATTGGCTGCGATGTACACATAGGCCATTCAGGCACAAATGGATTCCTTGACACAAACATCTGTCTCTATTCATCTCAACTTCACACACTTCTGTTCTAATAAATGATAACCATGATGGCATGCTAATGTCAAGGTGATGATTCTAGCTATGTACACTACTTATTAACAGTGTGGTTTTTCAGCTCTGACCAATGTTACTTCCTCATTTGATTATTTCCTGAAACTAACTTTTTCACATAGTAAGAGGATCTTGTTTGCAGATATCTATGTTTATGTTTAGCATACAGATGGTTTAAAACAGATATAGACAGAAAATTAACAGATGAAGAGATAAAAATAGATAGATAGATAGATAGATAATAGATAGATAGATAGATAGGCTGACGATAAATGGCCAAACAGAATGACCGATAGATAGAACGACAGATGATAGAAAGACAGATATTGATTGACAGACAGATGGACAGACAGATTATAGATAGACAGATAGATAGATAGATAGATAGATAGATAGATAGACAAATAAACAAATACATAGATAGATAGATAGATAGATAGATAGATAGACATACAAACAAACAGAAATGGATGGATGTTTATAAACATGCTATCTATCTATCTATCTGTCTGTCAAACCATAAAACAGTTAACAAACACAAGGCTTGCTTTAGAAGGGGTGTTGGATGCTGCTGAAGTACTTCCTGGTACCGATCTAAAGCTACATCACCTCGATCTGATGAACAGAATATTAATAGGCTACTTCTTGACTAAGTTAGACTCTTCACGATGAGTTTAGTTTTTAGTGCACGAAAGACGCTTCAAATAAACAAGTGATGCAACCCGTTGCTTCAATACACTCGCACTGAAAGAATAACTATAACATCCCTAGACTAAGTTAAGTCAAAGTTAACGTAAAGTCAAGTGAGTTTTACATTGCATCGCAAATGACTAGGACTAAAAAGTTGCAAACAAAGATTGTTTACTCCAAATAATGCTCAAATGTTCAATTATCAATCACCATCGGTATAGCGATAAACAAGGATATGTGAAATACTCACATCTTCCATGATATAAAAACAAAGATCCCGTTATGCGCAGAAGAAAACGCTCGACGCAGGAACTCTATCTCGGGTTAAAACTGTTGATCTCTCTTCGTCGCAACTTTCTCACATCCAACATGACGATGAAAAACAAGGAACTGTGTATGAGGCTGAAATGTAACGGGACTCTGTTGCTCTTTTTCCTCTTTCGACTTTCAGCAGTTACAAGTTTGAGGCTTGAAAGAGAGAAAAAAAAAGTTTGGTTTCCGGTAAGTCCCCAAAAGCCTCTGCCGCTGCCAAGAGACACCACGGCTGCGTCTCAAAACACAGAGAGCTGCCTATCTAGACAGACTCGGAACGCCAAGAATGCCATCTCTAAACTCCTTGACTCTTTCGCTTTGACAGAAGTAGGCTATCGCGGGAGGTCTAAAATGACTTTCTAGTTAAAAGACTTTTGAATGTATTTGTATAGATGCATTTTGGTTCTTCTCACGCAACCCAAACTCTCTGCGCCTCTAACACGACAACTATTTAAGAGATGTTTTATGCACACTTGAGTCTTTTGTGATAAATTATTAACATTTAAACCTACAATAACGTGATTAATGACGGTATGTACGTTTTTGTTGGAGAAACCTGCTGTTGCCATGGTTATCTTTGAGGTCAATCGATTTTTGAGTACCGCATTTTCTCTCACAATTCTGAATTTTCCCAGTCTTAAAGTCAGAATCACAAGGTTAAAAAATCAGAAATGTAAGATTTAAACCTGCAACTGCGAGAAAACTGAGATAAAAAGTTGTAATTACGTTTGAATTTTTGGAGAGAGAGAAAAGGACGGAATTGCGAGATGTAAAGTTACAATTGCCAAAAAAGCCAGAATTTTAAGTATATATGGTGGAGGGTAACAAGTGGAGGGTTATTAAACGACAGAATTTTCATTTTGGGGTGATCTATCCCTTTTAGACCTTCCATTTTTAAAGGGACAACGCACATTGATTAACACAAGTAAAAAAGTCTCCTAATGTAAATGTGCCAGATTTAGCCATTCTGGCTAATTTCCATCTGCATTTGTGATCAAAGATGTCCTAAGATTGGGAAAATAAGCTATTTATGGAGAGAAAGAAAAACACAAAAGTCATAAAAAAGTGTCAGTAACAAAAAGGGTGTAAATAAAACTCACAGAAGCATCAATGTTTGCATGATGCAAATGTGAAGTAAACTAGCACAACTAGTATAACTACATATGCTATGCAAGTGGAAATATTATCTGCAACACAATTGAAATAAAAAAAAAAGTGCAAATATGGGCCATTCGACAGAATTGGTGCAAACTGCTTTCCCACAACCCAAAAACGCAATAAAAAAATGTAATCAATCAAACCTTAGATGGTTACTAAGATTCTTTTATTATTGGTTAAAACCCACAATATCATTAAGCTTATATAAAATCATCATTTAATGGTTACTTGCCATTAAAATTGGGAGGTGGCTGTCCTGAACCCTAACCCCTAAATTTCAATTTATAACAATGATATTGAAATAATTTTTGCATTTTATTCAATTTATATATATATATATATATATATGTATATATATAACATTTCCTTTGTAATTTATGAAACTTCATTTAAAAACATGTGTCCTGTATTTTCATTTCACTACTGAAACAGTGTATGTTTTAGTCCATTGGCTGAGACCGATTTTAACACCTGCATTTATGATCAGGAAATATTTATTGTGTCTCTCTCTCATAGCTACATGGTGAGATTTGTCTCATTATTTTGAGGCTTTAAATGTGTTCAAAAACATTTTCTATAATTAAACACTATGGACTTATTCCATAACATTTAGTTTATATGTGTAAATAACTGTTTAGATCTGTGCTAGCTAACCATGTGCTGATTAGCATCTGTGAGCTAGGTTCAAAAGTATCTGAAATTGTCATTACTAAAACAGCCATGACCAAAACATTTGGTGAAGTGGTAGTGGCATCTTTGTTTTTTGAGTGTTATGCCATAAAACGGTCACTACCGTAACAGTCATGACCGAAACCTTTGGTGAAGTTTTGGTTGTGACATCTTTGTTGATTGGATGTTGTTATCCCATAAAATTGTCACTACCGTAACAGTCACAACGGAAACATTCGATGAAGTTTCGTTAGTGACATCTTTGTTTTTGTAGGTGTTGTCCCATAAAACTGTCATTACTGTAACAGTCACGACAGAAAGATTTGGTGAAGTTTCGGTGGTGACATCTTTGTTATTTGGGTGTTATCCCATAAAACTGTTACTAAAAATAAAGTCACTAACGAAACTTCATCAAAAGTTTAGGAAGTAACATCTCTGTTTTTTTTGGGGTGTTATCCCATAAAACTGTCACTACTGTAACATTTGGTAGTCATTAACAGTCATTAACGAAACATTTGATGGTGACATGACTGAAACATTTGGGTGTTATCCCATACAATTGTCACTACCGTAACAGTCAAGGCCGAAATACTTGAAGTTTCGGTAGTGACATCTTTGTTTTTGTAGGTGTTGTCCCATAAAACTGTCATTCATGTAACAGCCACGACAGAAAGATTTGGTGAAGTTTCGGTAGTGACATCTTTGTTTATTGGGGTGTTATCCCATAAAACTGTCACTACAGAAACAGTCATTAACGAAACTTCACCAAAAGTTTCGTTAGTAACATCTCTGTTTTTTTTGGGTGTTATCCCATACAATTGTCACTACAGAAACATCACCAAAAGTTTCGGTAGTGACATCTCTTTTTTTTTGGGTGTTATCCCATAAAATTGTCACTATCGTAACAGTCAAGACCGAAACACTTGGTGAAGTTTTGGAAGTGACATCTTTGTTTTTGTAGGTGTTGTCCCATAAAACTGTCATTCATGTAACAGCCACGACAGAAAGATTTGGTGAAGTTTCGGTGGTGACATCTTTGTTTATTGGGGTGTTATCCCATAAAACTGTCACTACAGAAACAGTCATTAACGAAACTTCACCAAAAGTTTCGGTAGTAACATCTCTGTTTTTTGGGCATTATCCCATAAAATTGTCACTACCGTAACATTTGGTAATGTTTTGATAGTAACATGACCGAAACATTTGCGTGTTATCCCATAAAACTGTCACTACACAAACAGCCACTAACGAAACTTCACCAAAAGTTTTGGTAGTGACATCTTTGTTTTTTAAGTGTTATCCCATAAAATTGTCACTACTGTAACAATCACGACAGAAAGATTTGGTGAAGTTTCGGTAGTGACATCTTTGTTTTTGTAGGTGTTATCCCATAAAACTGTCAGAAAAAAAAGTCACTAACAAAACTTCACCAAAAGTTTTGGTAGTAACATCATGTTTTTGTAGGTGTTATCCCATAAAATTGTCACTACCATAACATTTGGTAATGTTTTGGTAGTGACATGACTGAAACATTTGGGTGTTATTCCATACAATTGTCACTACAGAAACATCACCAAAAGTTTCGGTAGTGACATCTCTTTTTTTTGGGTGTTATCCCATAAAATTGTCACTATCGTAACAATCACGACAGAAAGATTTGGTGAAGTTTCGGTAGTGACATCTTTGTTTTTGTAGGTGTTATCCCATAAAACTGTCAGAAAAAAAGTCACTAACAAAACTTCACCAAAAGTTTTGGTAGTAACATCATGTTTTTGTAGGTGTTATCCCATAAAATTGTCACTACTGTAACATTTGGTGGTGACATGACTGAAACATTTGGATGTTATCCCATACAATTGTCACTACACAAACAGCCACTAACGAAACTTCACCAAAAGTTTTGGTAGTGACATCTTTGTTTTTTAAGTGTTATCCCATAAAATTGTCACTACTGTAACAATCACGACAGAAAGATTTGGTGAAGTTTCGGTAGTGACATCTTTGTTTTTGTAGGTGTTATCCCATAAAACTGTCAGAAAAAAAAGTCACTAACAAAACTTCACCAAAAGTTTTGGTAGTAACATCATGTTTTTGTAGGTGTTATCCCATAAAATTGTCACTACCATAACATTTGGTAATGTTTTGGTAGTGACATGACTGAAACATTTGGGTGTTATCCCATACAATTGTCACTACAGAAACATCACCAAAAGTTTCGGTAGTGACATCTCTTTTTTTTGGGTGTTATCCCATAAAATTGTCACTATCGTAACAATCACGACAGAAAGATTTGGTGAAGTTTCGGTAGTGACATCTTTGTTTTTGTAGGTGTTATCCCATAAAACTGTCAGAAAAAAAGTCACTAACAAAACTTCACCAAAAGTTTTGGTAGTAACATCATGTTTTTGTAGGTGTTATCCCATAAAATTGTCACTACTGTAACATTTGGTGGTGACATGACTGAAACATTTGGATGTTATCCCATACAATTGTCACTACAGAAACAGTCACTAACGAAACATCACCAAAAGTTTCGGTAGTGACATCTTTCTTTTTTTTGGGTGTTATCCCATAAAATTGTCACTACCGTAACAGTCAAGACTGAAACACTTGGTGAAGTTTCGGTAGTGACATCTTTATTTTTGTAGGTGTTGTCCCATAAAACTGTCATTCATGTAACAGCCACGACAGAAAGATTTGGTGAAGTTTCGGTAGTGACATCTTTGTTTATTGGGGCATTATCCCATAAAACTGTCACTACAAAAACAGTCATTAACGAAACTTCACCAAAAGTTTCTGTAGTAACATGTCTGTTTTTTTGGGTGTTATCCCATAAAATTATCACTACCATAACATTTGGTGGTGACATGACCCAAACATTTGGGTGTTATCCCATACAATTGTCACTACAGAAACAGTCACTAACGAAACATCACCAAAAGTTTTGGTAGTGACATCTTTCTTTTTTTTGGGTGTTATCCCATAAAATTGTCACGACCGAAACATTTAACGAAGTTTCGGTAGTGACATGACCGAAACATTCAGGAGGGACAAATTTGTGGAGAGGACAAATATTCTAAAACTTTCTGATATGAGAAGTAACTGCACATTTACTAGAAATGTGAATATTATAAAATTTGCATACATAAATAATTTGTGAAAAAAGACAAATTTCCAACTCTGACTTCTGTAGAATTGCCCATATATCTAATGCATGTAAGTATAAAAACCTTAATTTAGACTTCTCTATGACTGCACAAGCAGGCCAAAGGATATATGTGCAGAGATGTTCCTTCCTGAGGGTATGAATCATGTCAGCATGTGTCATAACCGAATAGGAAGAGGATGCAACCAATTTCCTAATAATCACGCATCACATCACAAACACAATGACAGGTGATGTTACTTAGTACCTTTTTTTTTTTTTTAAGTAAGGCAGCGACCCTAGTGAGAAATGGAAATTTTCAGTGGCAACTGATGTTTTTCACAACTGCTATTTAAAAAGACGACCACTCGGTTTCTGTTTCACGTAGGCCTGAGGTGAAGATAAAATTGTCTTGACCTTTGTACAACATAAGGGGATTAATTTAGAAAACTCACCACTGAATAGTCGCTTTCTGGTTTCCAAATGTCATCAAACCAAATTGGGCCTGTACTCATTTTGTACACTTCCCTCTTACAAATCTGTCACACTTCTTCATCTTGTGATACTCATAAGTATAAATATTAAATTTCGCAAGCTATGTAGCATTCTGCCTGCGACATCAGGAACGTAATACTATGGTTTCCTCCCTTTAGAGCAGCTAGTGCTTCTTCTGAGCCACAAAACTCAAACCACTATCCCCATATGCTGTGTTTTAAACCACATAGGCTTTGTATTTAGCCTCAGGTTTCTTTTCTAAAATGTGTCGTGCTTCCTCTGATGGACGGCTATCAGGTGTGCATCCTTGCACAAGATCAACATTATTGTTTAACGCAATAAGAGTACCACACAAGAGGAAGTAATAGGATGGCTGGTTGAAGTTAATTTTTCAGTAATATTGTTGGTGTGTGGCTTCACTTGTAGAAAGACTGAAGAGGGAGGAGTTAGTTTCACAACAACTCATCAGTCAACATGAAATCTCTAACCAGCCAAACATCTACAAAGATGCATTCTATACAAATTAGTTTTATCTTTGTATTTGAATACATTTGCATGCATGCTTTACTTTTATACTATTTAGACAGTAACCATTCATCCTCATAATTTTTTTTTTTACACTTTGCACAGTTATATTAGAGTGAAAATAACACTAAATATGTAGTGTTTAGACACATGTGAGCATGCATGTATTAAAATGATGTGCTGTATGAATCTTGCACTGATGTGAAACCGCACCCATCCGCAGTGAGAGGACAGGGGAAGCACACAAAGACCCTCCTTTATTTTTCTGGCTGGAGTTTCTGAAGCATATTGCGCCCCCTACTGCTCCGTATAACCTGTTCATATAAACATTCATGGCAACTTTTATGCAACTTAAGGGTTATTTATACCAGGACAAATAAATAAAAAAACAATCAATAAATAAATCATTTAATTTGTATAATAATAATAATAATAATAATAACAATAACAATTATTCATTATTATTTCATAATTATAATAATTATTATAATCATATTGCAGAAATAAAGTATATAATATTTATTTAGTATATATGATGATAATAGCATTAATAATAACAACCACAAAATTATTATGCAAATAATACATTAATAATAATTACTATTACTATACTATACTACCATTTATGTTGAACACATTAAAATACTATTTATTTATTTTGCTAATATATAATGTTAAGTTAATTGTGATGATAATAATATTAATAATTATTATTATTACAATAAATACAATTATTATTATTATTACTACAATCAAAATGAACTTTACATTATATAATAATAAATAAATACAATATTTAATATTTATTCAGTAAAAATAATAAACAATAACAATAAACTTTATATATGATAATAAATAAATATTTAACATTTATTCAGTATAAATAAAACAGCAAAATAAAATTAAATTAAATAATACATTAACAGTATTTATATTGAATAAATATTTGTATTATTTATTTTGATTATGTTTATTGTGATAAAGAATTAGAAGTAGAATTATTTACTATATATAATATTAATATTATATTATTATTATTAAATATACTATATATAATATTAATAATGACCTACAGAAAAGGAAAAACTGAATAAAAAAAATAAAATAAATAACGGGTGTCAATTTATTATTATTATTAATAATAATAATAATAATAATAATAAACAATCACAATGAACTTTACTTATAATAATAAATAATAAAATATGTAATATTTATTCAGTATAACTACTACTACTACTAATAATAACGAAATGATTATTGTAAATAATACATTAATTATTGTAAATAATACAGTAATTACTATTATTTATATTGACTATTTTTTGTATTTATTTTAATAAATGGAAAATTAATTGTGATATTATTATTATTATTATAAATACAATTATTATTAGTATTATAATCACAATAACATTCACATTATATATAGACATAAACAATAAAATATGTAATATTTATTCAGTATCAATAATAAAAACAACAAAATGATTATTGTAAATATTACATTAAAAGTAATACTATTTTAATATTACTTATATTAAATATTTTTGATTATATATTATATTAATATATAATGTAAAGTTGATTGTGATAATATTTATTATTATTATTATTATATTATTATAAAATACAATTCTTATAAAAATAAAATCATTATCAAAATGAACTTTACATTATATATAGTAATAAATAAATAACATATGTAATATTTATTCAGTATAAATAATAAACAATCACAATGAACTTTACATTATATATGATAATAAATAAATATTTAATATTTATTCAGTATAAATAAACAGCAACAACAGCAAAATTAATATTAATTATACATTAACAGTAATTATATTAAATAAATATTTGTATTTATTTTGATTATATATAATGGAATGTTTATTGTGATAAAAAATACAATTACTACAATTATTTACTACATATAATATTAATATTATATTATTAATAATTACTATATAATATTAATAATGACCTATAGAAAAGGAAAAACAATAAAATAAAATAATAACGGGTGTCACATTTGACAATAATAATAATACAATCACAATTAACTTTACATTACTTATAATAATAAAATATTTAATATTTATTTTTTCAAATATTTATTCAGTAAAACTACTCCTACTACTAATAACAACTAAATGATTACTATAAATTATAAATACTATAATTACTATAAATATTAAATTAATTTAAATAAATGGAAAGTTAATTGTGATAATATTCATAATAATAATTATTATTTTTATAAAATTTGTATTAGTATTACAATCACAATGAAATAATGAAATAACAAATTAAAAATAAATAATTATTTTCAAGTTCACATTGTATTCAACATCCACAAAAAGTAAGTTCAATTTAATGTTCATATATCAACGTATATGTATATGCATCTGACTTGACAAACTGTTTGATAAATAGACCAATCAAATTTCAACAGGAATCAAATGAAACAATGATTTCACCAAATACTTTTGAATGAGATTTATTTAAATAGGACATTTTTTTTATAAGAATGGTTATAACACAGGAAAGCCACCGTAGATGAACATTTCTCTAAATCAGAGACTGTTCACTTTTTAATTCATATATTCACACTTTGGTGAAAGAAAAATCTCATGTGTCAGCACAGGCAACACTGCTGTTTCTCAGTTCTTGTTGTTTTTTCTTTTCCAATGAGGGATTAATAAAACATGAGCACAAACTCCAAGTGTCAATAATGGAGGCCATCAAATGTGACATTAGAATTAGTTAGAAGCGGCTGTAAACTATCCAGATGCAAACGTGTTTGATGCACTGAGAATGCATACCATGCACTCAAACAGAGAAAAAAAATGACCTACAGAAAAGGAAAAAACGGTGACTTGCGAAATAATAATAATAAAAAATAACAACGGGTGTCACATCTGTTCACATACTGTACTGAGCTCGCAGTCTCTCGCCATTTCTGATATTAGTGTAAACACAGCGCTCATATTTGCCCTATTAGTTTATAACAGAAAAGGCCAACTTGTTCGTTCATAACAGCCAGCAGTGTTTCGCTTCCATCTACTCCACATAGTGCTTGAAAGTCAGTACCAGTGAGCCTCGTAACCACTTGGCAGTCGTGTAAAGAAGTACAACAGTGCTTTCAATATATCATCTGCCTCCTCTCACACTACAAAAGGTGCATACGTTTAAAAAAGGAAATGAAAAAACAGGTAAAAGCATTTGAGACTTTAGTTGTTAGTGAGTGAATGTCACTCAAGGTTGCTCTCATGGAACATCTGGTAGTGCGTTCGCTATAACAGCTGTTTTTAAAGACGTTCAGCCAAACATCAACTAAGACGAGATGGCTCATAAAAACAAACGAGTGTATCTTAGCTCAAACCAAACACCTAAAAATGTCCACATCCAGAACTGTGTTTGACAACGAGAGCAATTCATGGAATCTCATGTAAACGGGAACGAGAACATTTCTGGGTCATATTTCACCTCAAACTAAATGTAAAAATGATTACTATTATAATCACAATGAACTTTACATGATTTTATATATATATAAATTAAAAATGTAAAATTTATTCAGTATAAATAATAACAACAAAATATTATTGCAAATAATACATTAATAGTAATTACTATTATTTATATTGAATAATTATTAAAATACTTTTGTTTATTTCAAGTATTTTAGTATTTATTTCAATAACATAATGGAAAGTGAACTGTAACAATATTATTTTTATTATTATTATTATTATTATAAAACCTATAAAATATATAATGTAAAGATAATATTATTAATAATAATAATATTATGATAAAAATATTATTATAATATCACAATGAACTTTACATTATATGTAATAGAAATAATAAAATAATTAAGTAATTACTATTATTTATACTGAATAAATATTAAAATACTTTATTTTTTCAATAATATATATTATAAAAATATAATACAATGAACATTACATTACATATAACAGAAATAAACAAAATATTTAATATTTATGTAGTATAACAACAACAACAACAAATTTATTATTGCAAATAATACATTAATAGTAATTTCTATTATTTATATTGAATAAATATCAAAATACTTTATTTTCATATATTCAGAATTGTAAAAAAGGAAAATATTTTAGGATTTTTTATAGGACTATTAAACCTATAAAATATATAAAGTAAAGATAATAATAATAATAATAATAATAATATAAAAATATTATTATTATTATTATCACAATTTACTTTACATTATATATACCAGAAATAAACAATACAATATATAATATTTATTCAGTATAAATAATACTAACAAAATTGTTGCAAATAACACAATAATAGTAATGACCATAATTTATACTGAATAAATATCAAAATATTGTATAATTTCCATACATTCAGAATTAAAAAAATAAATAAATAAATTATAGGTTAGACTATTAAACCTATAAAACATATCATGTAAAGATAATAATATTATGATAAAAAAATATTATTATAATAATCACAATGAACTTTATATTATATATACCAGAAATAAACAATACAATATTTAATGTTTATTCAGTATAATAATAAGTATAATAACTAAATTATTGCAAATAATACATAATTAGTAATTTCTATCATTTATACTGAATAAATATCAAAATATTTTATTTATTTATTTCAATATATTCAGAACTGTTTTTTAAAAAAGGACCATTAAACCTCTAATTATCATTACCATAGTGCAAAAAATAAACATTTTAATACTACTGATAGTACTAATAACTTTTAATAATATGGAATTTATGCTATAAAAAGGAGGACAAAACATTTTTCATTACTATAATACCCAAATGAACACGTTCTTTTGCAATTTGGAAATGAGAATTTGGTTTAATTTGAATGAATTTAATTACTTAATGGAAACTTAGTGGAACATAATTGTCATACTGGTTCTAAAAACAGGCTTAAATTGCTTTATGCTAAATTTTTCCCTTTTGATTTTGGGGTGAAATATGACCCAGATATTTCTACGTGAGATTCATGCAATTCTACTTTTTATCCAATGTATATTTGCATGTAATTAAGGCTACTGTTACCCTGCTGTTACTATGCCTCTGATTCGGGTGTGCAACGTTCTGGAAAGGTTGTTTACCTCCAGCAAAGCAAAAAAAAAAAAAAAGAAAAAAAAGAAAAAACACGAGGCAAAAATGTCATGTGGCCTCTTCTCATTGTTTAAACACATTCTTGAATATCAGTAAAGAATAAATATTTTTCCAAAAAACAAACAAACAAACAAAAAATGATGCATCCCACTCCATGTTCCATGCACGTGTGCTATTTACAGCTTGAAATACACACTCCTGCATAAAGCCACCTGACCAAGCGTCCCCAAAACACAACACACTCCGCATGGCTCAGACCTGTAAAGCTATGCTTAAGACAAGCCAATCTCAACTCCAACTAGAAAAACAACTTCAGACAAAAAGCACTAAAAAATAAAAAAATAAAAACGGACTACTGAAGAATCTCCACAGAAAGCCTGGAGAATGGAATACATTTCCGTGCCGTTTTGACAATCAACTCTTACAGACTGCAATACTGACGTAGGAGTTTTTATTTGAATATTCTACCTTTTTATTTCAGTAAAATTAACTTAAACGCTAAATAATAACAAAAATCCAGATGCCACGTAAAAAGGATGCAACATGGAGAGGGGCTGCGGTGATGGCCGACTGGAGACCGCAGCGCGTTCGCTGCTTTTCTATGCTCCGAAGCTAGTGACGCAGCACTTCTGCTCAGTCTTCAATGTACTCCCACAAGTCTTTCTCATAGCCCTCGTGAACGTGCTGTAGCAGCACTCGTCGCCGGCTCTCACAGTATCTACAGGAGGGGATAAATGCAGAAAAGTCCTCAACACACTTCTGAAAGAAATATTTTAACAACGTCCCCTATTTCGTATTGAGTTAAACTAACTGGAATTACAGTCATTACAGTATGTTTTCTATAAGGGCTCTTCAAATGGAGAATATCCACCTTATTCTTCAACGTTAATTAGCCGCTAGGGAAATAACAAGAGTAGGGCTGTCCAAGGGTGTAACTTTGGTTTGAGAAAATGGGGGACCATGAATTATGAGCTTCTAGAACGTTTGACCTCCTAACTGAAGTTCTTTTCATAAATTGAATAAATAAATAAAAACAGTATTAATGTGACCCTGGATCACAAAACCAGTCATAAGTGTCAATTTTTCGAAATTGAGATAGATACATAATCTGAATAAATAAGCCTTTCATTGGCTACGTTTACATGCACCCAAATAATCCATTTGTAATCGGATTGTTGGCTCAATCGGATTGAAATTTCGATCGGACTGAAAGGGGTGGTTTATTCCTTTTCTAATCCGATCCAACAGCAAAAAAATGACCATGTAAACGCTTGAATCTGACTACTTTCTCGATCGTATTCAGAAGTCTCTGGGGCACATGTGCAGTGCAATGTTGACACGCATTACGCAGTGCGTAAGTTCACGTTCACGTCTTCTTTAATCACACAAAAACCATTGCTGATTTATGAATGTGCCAACATGGCAAAAATAATGATGAGCTCTGTCACGTCCATGGTTGTCTCCACAAGTGTGATATGACATCACAGACAGAGCGTGTGCGCAAAGTTTTAAACGGAATGTATATAAAACACATATAAACTGATATTTGAATCAGATTACAATGTTAAGAGTACATGTAAACAGATCTGCAATCGGATTCAATTCATTCGGATTGACGAAAATCGGTGCATGTAAACGTAGCCATTGATGAATGGTTTGTTAGCATATATTTGGCAGAGATACAGCTAAAAAATTGAGAAAATCACCTTTAAAGTGGTCCAAATTAAGTTCTTAGCAATGCATATTACTAAACAGAAATTAAGATATATTTACAGTAGGAAATGTACAAAATATCTTCCTGGAACATGGATGTTTACTTAATATCCTAATAATTTTTGCCATAAAAGAAAAATGGATAATTTTGACCCATACAATGTATTGTTAGCTATTGCTACAAATATACCCATGCTACTTAATTAAGACAAGTTTTGTGGTCCAGGGTCAAAAAAAAACTAACAAACAAAAAAAATACAGTTTTTTTTCTTAGTCGTATTACGTGCAAACAATAAATGCAGCCATAAGTAGGCCACTCTCTCAATATTCAAAGTGCAAATAGAGACCGAATTTTTCAAGCATGATACAGAGCTATAAACAACTACACAACCTATTATAGCCTACATACTAATAATAACAGCCTAGATATGTTATGTAGACTAATTTGCATGCATTGGGGAGTCGCTCTCTAAGCACAGGGTATTAAAATTGCTTTCGAATGCGATTGCGTGTTTTACTTTGTTTAAAGATTGCGCAAAACTAGGCAGTGCTGAGCGTGCATTCTACAATACAACACATCTATTTATGAAATGAATTTGAAAGTGGGGGGGACACAAATGGGATTTTGAAAAGTGGAGGCGACATACACAGGGTACTTTATGGGGCTGTCACTAACAATTATTTTGGTAATCAAGTAATCTGTCAATTATTCTGGTGATTTAACTGAGTAATCTGATAATTATTGTATTTCTGAAATAATACAAACAGTCCTAAGTTAACAATAGTCCTTTTAAATGACTTAAATGACTACAGTTTTAAAATTTGGCTTTCGTTAGGGCAGTATGCTATATTTTAAGGCCTTAGGTCTCTTTAACGCATAGTCTGTGTTGGCCAAGAAAGCACACCGCGAAATAGGCTGATGGCTCAATAGATGGCTCAGTGTGCATTGTCCTATATGCTACGTTTAATGGTTTCTTGTGTGCACATAAAAAACGTTTTTTATTTTTGCAAATATCCTTGATGCTATGTAATACGGTGCTAAAAATATAGTGAGATGAAACCCAAAATGCTTATAACCTGCATTTTGCATAATGAAAAAGTGCACCTTAAATTAATTCAGTCGCATTTGACAATCACTAAACAAATGCCATGAAACCTTGCTTTTTGTACAATAAATGTATTTTTATTAAATTCTTAATTTTCTATTATAAAAAACTATACTATATTGCCAAAAGTACCCTTTGAAAGGTTTGACTACTTTAGTAATTTCCATCTTAATGTTTAAGCATATAATGATATTCTAAGGAATTGTATCCTTATAATTATAGCAAAAGTTTGGACAGGACCCTTTTTTTATTCTAACATGACAATGCCTCTGTGTATAAGGCAAGCTTCATAGAGACATGTTTGATTGAGTCAGTGTGGAAGAACTTGACTGGTCTGCATAAAGCCAAGTCCTAAACCCAGCTGAACACCTCTGGTGTGACTTTAAATGCAGACCTTGAGCCAAAAACTCAGACCAAATACCAATGACTTGTGCATACGGGTACAATCATTTTAGACACTTCCAAAACAGGTTTTTTTTTTTACATATAAGAATTATGCTTCCATCTTTGTTGCTAGTTTTGGAAGTGCCTTTTTCTTTTCTAAAGAAAGGAGTGTCCCAATACTTTTGTCCATATAGTGTATGTACAAGTCATTGGTGTTTGGTTTGAGTTTTTGGTCTGCATTTAAAGTCACACCAGAGGTGATCAGCAGGGATTAGGACTTAGCATAATGCAGACCAGTCAAGTTCTTCCACACTGACTAAATCAAACATTTCTTTATGAGCCTTGCCTTATACACAGTGGCACTGTCATGTTTGAATAAAAAAGGGTCCTGTCCAAACTGTTGCTATAAAATTAGAAGGACACAATTCCCTAGAATATCACTATATGCTTAAACATTAAGATTGCTAAAGTAGTCAAACTGGTTCATTAGAAGGGGTGTCCTATACTCCATACTTTTCCAAACCCAGTAGGAACCCTGAAATTCACATGTGGCTGCAAATTTAATTGTACTATTGCGTATCCTATTATATTATATTGTCACAATAAATGTGACAATATAATATAATATAAAAATATAAAATATTTGCCATTTTCTAGATTTCTCCTGTTGGATACTGGCTGATTAATGAAGAGAGTTTTCTGTTTAAAACAAATTGCTTGCATGCACTACACTGACTTGGAAAAACCAACACCTTATGTAATTCACTGTAACAGATGTTAGAGTCAACAGATGTGTTTGGTTTTCAACAGATTTCATTTTCTTCACTTAGTATTATGACATTCATAAGTACACTTTGCTATACAGCTGTCAGTTTATCATGTAATCATAATATATACACACTACCATTCAAATGTTTGGGATCAATTTTTTTTTAAAGAATAGAAAACTGTAATATTGTAAAATATTTTTTCACTGTAAACCTATGCAGTAGTTTCTCACCTATACTTATCCTGAACTTTCTGTTTGATATCTTGCAAAGAATCCTGGGAGATATCTCGCTCTAGATAACCCGAGAGCACTTCTGTAGCGTTCTCCAAATCAGCCTGATTGTTCTGGGAAAAAAACAACAACAACAACAACAACAACAACATAGCAGTAAGACATCAGTGTGATGATTTCTCTAACAAGTGTAAACAATGTAACGCTATGAAAATATAGTTTGAATGTTAGTCCTACTAAGGGCAGACAGGTGAATGTTTGGGAAGCCTGTCTGAAAAGAGTCATTATTTTTGCAGCTATAAAACAAACTAACACATTGGGTTGTCCAAAAAAAACAACAACAACATCATGATTTCCCTCTCACCTCGAAAATGATGGACTGGTTGTTCTTTTTGAGGTAGAAGGCGAAGACGTAGGTGAACATGAGCGTGGAGCGACACTGGCACAACACATCCACGGCCTTCTTCAGGAACTGCACCTCGATCCACGACATGTTGTGCTGCTGCATTTCCTCCATCTTTTGCTTCACCTGTGCATACAACTTGTGCTCGAAGCGCAGACTCTGCATGTGGTTCATGTAACGGTTGCAGTAGAAGAGGTAGCGCTGCAGGGCTGCACGGGAACGCTGTGACATAGATAAAACACACTAATTGCAAAGGGAACAACAGTTGTGGTCAGCTCTGAACAGGGAGAAGCCATGCTTTCCTGCAAGAGCTAATCTGAGTCTTCATAGATAGATAAAAGATGACATGTGGATGACAGATGACTTAAAGTACCTCTTGAGCATCTCTGGCTGCCTTGGCATCATCTTCATTGTAGCGATTGCAATTGTACCTGCAATTGGTGTAATATGTACAGTAGTGATAATTTTGTCAGCTAGTTTCAATTTTAGTCTAACACTGTAAAAAACTAATTGTTGAGTCAACTTAAAATAATTTGCTACCTGGCTGCCTTCAGTCAACTCAAAAAAAAGTTTAGTCAACTTGAAATGTTATGTTTTAGTAAGTGACAATGGATATGAGTTGATTCAACTTAAAATTTTAGGGCAGCCAAGTAACAAACACAGCTGTTGAGTTTAACAAACATTTTTTTTGTACAACTTAACATTTCAACTTGAATAAACTTACTTGAGTTGACTGAACTTAAAACCGTAAGGCAGCAGGGTAACAAATTATTTTAAGTTGACTCAAGTTGTGTTTTTTGTTTTTTACAGTGTAGTCCCGTGTCATATTTAGTCAGCCTTATTCTGTTTAGTTTTAGTCAAGTTTTAGTTGACTAAAAGTCATACCCCAGGTTTCACAGACACAGAGCCTAGCCCTTGACTAAAATGTCTGAGCTGTTTCAACTGAAAGAAACATCCACTGACTGATCTTAAGATATATCAGTGCCTTTGTTTTGTCTCAAGATGCTCACCAGTAATGTTTTTTTTCTAAGGCACGTTTATAAAAATTGCTTAAATGTTGTAATTGAACAATGGCCTAATCCTAGGTTTAGGCTAAGGCCTGGTCTATGAAACCGGGCCTTAGTCAAAGAAAACCTCAAGTATTTTAGTTGACATTTTAGCAATTAGATTATGTTTAATTAACCGTTAATTAACATTTTTATTTAGTCTTATTCTTACTCAAATGTACATTTTAGTTATCATATTTAGTCAACCTTGTCCAGTTTTTGTTTAGTCAAGTTTAAGTCAAAGAAATGATGCAACGATATGAGCATTTTATTTAGGTTTTAGTCAATGAAATCTTAGTCACATTTTCTTCATGCTGTATAATGGCTAAACTGATAAAAAATTATTAGAATTATTATTATAATCATAATGATTGCTGTCATTTGAGAAATTTACTTTGGAGTAAACTTGAGGTATTGCACCTTCACCAAATCAGTAAAATGTGGATTTATTGTACCTCATCTAGTTTACTGGTTTATTATAGTCTTTTTATTATATAAATTAATACCAAAAACTTATGCTCTCTCTTTGTGTCTATATTATGAAAACTGGTAAAACAAACGAAAAATATTATGATGGTGAAATTTCTAATAGTAATTCCATTAATTACAAGCTGCAATAGCTTATGCTTCTCCATTTTAAAAAAATGCAGTTGAGTAAGTTCATTTATTCAGCGACCACAAACGCAAACAATATAGTCGAGATCTCACGACAGAATACAGACCGGCTAAATGGCGCTTTCATTTAGATCGCTAAACTCCAGCTTGTTTGTCAGTGTTTTCAGAACATTGTCGTCTGTGCTTTCGCAATGAGAAGAAAGCTTGTGCGCATAGTTGCCAGATTGCTTAAAATAAGCAAAACTGCAGAAAATGTATACTTGTAACAGCGAAGCTCTGAATCAGGGATTTAAGCTTGTTAACTGGCAACCACAAATGAAAGCTCGCGTAATAGAGGCTTGTGAAGCAGTCCACAATAACACTTTGTCTCCTTTTCTTTGATGAAAATAAAGAGAGGTTTTTGGTAAAGTTTGAATTTTTTGAATACACGCTAGTCGTATTTCGTCAGCGAAATTGCATGTTGATATAGTCTTAGTTTTAGTTTATTGACCTTATTGTCATCTCGTCTTCCTCTCGTCTTAGTCATGGGAAAAAAGCTTGTCAACAATGTTTCAAAAATATATAAAAACATAAGCATCAACAAGAGGTGAAGCAGACTCACCAGGCAGAGCCGTGAGGTTCCCAAGGGCCGAGACAAACCCAGCAGAACTCTGCTTTACAATTCTGGTTTCGACACACCATGTGATTACAGCCGCCATCTTTTTCAATGGTCACATGACATTTGGGACATTCCTTTCAACAAAAGCAGAAAATGAATTAAAGGAATATTCTGGGATACATGCAAGTTAGGTTTACTGACATCTATACGGAGCATATGTGGCAAGTAAACAAAGTATTGCATTTTTTTTGTCCTGCATATGTATTTGCTATTGCCAGGCAAATAAATGTAAATTAATTTGTTAAACAAATGACCAGACCTGTTTAACAATGTTCCCTTTCTCTCTGGACACAATATGGGCTTAAAGTAATACAACTTTATCCTCGCCCTCGTCAATAAAATAAAATAAATAAATCAAGTGAACCGATTATCTAGCGTTTATGCGTCCTTGGTACCTTGGTATTTGCTGCAATCCAGTTGGATGTTTCACTGTCATCATCACACTTCTTTATCCACTTCCTCAACCACTTGAAAAGTAGAAATATGATAAAAAACAAATCTAATCTAATAATATCAATAACAATGGAAATAATCTAACCTAACATGACAATGAGTGCCTAATTAGATGCTAACATACCTTGCATTTAACAGGGTCATGCCAGTTCTCTCCACAATTGAAACTATTTATTGAGAAAACAAAACAAAAATAAATGAAAATACTGTCATTACTTACTATTACTATTTTTAGATCAGCATATAGATGGTGTTGAGTCAATAATGACAGAAACATGTGCATAGCAGAACAAACACTAGTGCTTACACTAATATTATTTCTATTATTGCAGTATTAACATATAAAGCTAAAGGATGCTGCGGATCCACTGAGGCTCTGCACTGCATTCTGCATTAGACTTACCAGAACTGTCTCCCGCATTTGCAGCGAACTGGTCTGGCATCAGGATACTGAACTTTGATCACATGGTGGCAGTCAGGAGCTGGACACCATTTCAACAGTCTGTTACACTGGAGAGGAGCAGACAGACAACCAGTGAGAGAGACTACAAAACAGTTAGCTCCAGACAGACTGTATTACATATATAGTATCTCACAAATGTGAGTACACCCCTCACATTTCACCAATCATTTTAGTATGTTAGTCTTCTCAAGAGACAATACTATAGAAATGAAACTTAGATACATTTTAGAATAGTCAATCTGCAGCGCGTATAGCAGTATAGATTTACTGTCCACTGAAAAAATTCAACTTAACCATTATTGTCAAAATATAACCAAACCATAACCAAAATTGTCAAATTTGGTGCTTTAAGTACAATTCTCTCATACTGACCACTGGATGTTCAACATGGCGCCTCATTGCAAAGAACTATGAGTATTTGAAAATTAGAATTGTTGCTCTCCACAAAGATAGCCAAGGCTATTAGAAGTTCAGTAACACCCTGAAACCGAGTTACACTACATTGGTCAGAGGTTTTCAAAGATGGGTTCCATTCAGAACAGGCCTTGCAAGGGTCGATCAACAAAGTCGAGTACTTGTTCTGTGCGTCAGAACCTGGCTTCAAAAAACAGATGCACAAGTGCTGCCATCATTGCTTTAAAAGCTGCAGAAGTAGAAGGTCAGCTTGTCAGTGCTCAGACCATACGCCACACACTGCAACAAGTCGGTTTGCATGGGTGTCATCCCAGAAGGAAGCCTGGCTCACAAGAAAGCTCGCACATAGTTTGCTGAAGACAACCTGTCCAAGAGCATGATTTACTGGAACCATGTCCTGTGGTCTGATGAGACTAAGATAAACTTGTTTGGCTCAGATGGTGTCCAGCATGTGTGGCGATGCCCTGGTGAGAAGTACCAAAAAAAATTGTGTCTTGCCTACAGTCAAGCATGGTCCCGGTTAGCATCATGGTCTGGGGCTGCATGAGTGCTGCTGGTACTGTGGAGCTGCAGTTCATTGAGGGAAACATGGATTTCATTATGTACTGTACATTCTGAAGCAGGGTTGCTGCAGGATTGTTAAGCTCAAATTTAAGACTTTTTAAGACCTTTTTTAAGACCTGCACAAATAGGTTTTTATAATGAATTACCTTCTTAACGATTCATCATTTCACATTTACATCTCTGCACATTTGCAGAGTAAAAACTTTTTTACTTGATTAAATCTAATAAGTGCACATTTAGAGTGCATTCTTTCACTGCATGCTTTAGTCTATTAAAATGCTAGAATGATCACATAAATACATACATTTTCTGCCCCTATATTTTGTATTCTATCATTTTATGTAGTTAAACAATATCACATGAAGAGTGCTGTCTTTTCCTTCAAAAATCAGCATGACTACAAATGTGATATTGGCTTTATACAACAGTTCAATAAACAAGAAGTGAATATTAAAAGACTTATAATTTAGACAGCATATTTCCTGTTTTTGCTCAATTTCACCAACAAAAATCATTCCAAACACTGCCACAGCACTGTTTTGCATCTCTGAGCAACATGAAGGTGCTTCGTTTCTGAATGAATCAACCGTTGAAATGATTTGGTTCAATCTCAATGACTCACTTGTTAACAGCGACTTACTGACACCTGCTGGCAGTTAATATCACATTCATAGTATCTTTTTATGATTTTAAATATAATTGAATTTTCATGTGTAAATGCATCTAAATGCCACTTTATATGCAACTTCTGCAAAGATGAGTTTTATTGATACTAATTTAATTTGTTTAGCAACAGCCTTTAATGTACTATTATTATAATTGACTGATGTAAGTAGTAGACTCAAAAGATGATATTAAAAAAAATGGCTTTATAAAGGTAAAAATGTCTATAAAAGTTAAAATCATTTTAAACTTTTAGGAGAAAAAAAAACATTTTTTATCACTGCTGTGAACTGACCACACAGAATATGACAAATATCAAAAACTTTAGTCACTGTAGTCCTTAAGAACACACACAGCAAAATATCGTCTAATTATCGTAATGAATAAAATCCCAGAAAATACTGAGATAATATTTTTGTCAATATCGCACCCCCCCCTTCTACATATTTCCTTAAAAAATATCCTGAATTGAATAGCAAGTTCTATAAATAGTATGAGCTGTTAATACATACAAAAATAAAACAATAATAATAAAAAAAATAAAATAAAAATACTATGGGATCATAGAAATGCGGTTTTGTATTTGTATGTAATGTATTGCAGGGATACCCTACTCAAAACAACAGGCTTATTGAAAATGCCCACTAGAGGGCGCATTCGAATCTATGGAAATACGTTTCCCGGGTAACGGCAGTAAACAAAGCAGCGCAGCACCAGGCTTGAACTTGCAGCGCTCATGTTGAATTAAATCATACCCTTTTGAAGTTTAATCATTAACTAAGCTATAATCGCAAATCTGATCTTCACTTAAACAAAATTTAAGACCCTCTTAATCATAATTAAGACTTTTAAAGACATTTTAAGGCCTTAAATTTGATAAACTAAATGTAAGACTTTTTAAGACTTTTTAAGGACCCGCGGGAACCCTGTGAAGCAGAACATGATGCCTTCCCTCCAGAAACAAGCCCGAACGGCAGTTTTTCAACATGATAACGACCCCAAATACACCACCAAGATGACAACAGCCATGCTGAGAAAGCTGAAGCTGATGGGGTGGCCAAGTACGTCTCCAGACCTGAACCCTATTAAGCGGAAGGTAGAGAAGCACCATGTGACTAACATCCAGCATTTCAATGATGTCATTATAGAGTGAAAGAGGATCCTAACCTGTGCAGCTCTGGTCAATTCCACGCTCAGGATGATTATGGCAGTGCCAGATAACAATGGTGCCAACACAAAATACTGACACTTTGGACAGATTCACTTAGGGTGAACTCACTTTTGTTGCCAGCTATTTTGACAATAATGGCTGTATGTGGAGTAATTTTCAATCTGGTTAGCAAACCGTTAAAAGAAAAGTTCACCCAAAAATTAGCACTTGCTGAGAATTCACTCACGCTCAGACCATCCAAAATGTAGATGAGTTTGTTTCTTTATCAAAACCGATTTGGATGAATTTAGCATTACATCACTTGCTCACCAACGGATCCTCTGCAGTGAATGGGTGCCGTCAGAGTCCAAACAGCTGATAAAAACATTACAATAATCCACACCACTCCAGTCCATCAATTAATGTCTTGCGAAGGGAAAAGATGCATGTTTGTAAAAAATAAATTCATCATTAAGACGTTTTAAACTTTAAACCATTGCTTCTGTCCAAAATCCTCCTGTGAAAAAAAATGTTTGACAGTTTTGGACTTATTACAGGTATTACAGATAGATGACTTATATTTAGCCGGAAGCAGTTTGAAATGCCTTAATGATTTTTTTTTTATTACAAACATGCAACTTTTCACGTTACAAAGTGTTAACTGACAGACTGAGGTTGTGTGGATTACTTATGGATTATTGTGATGTTTTTATCAGCTTTACTGACCTAATGCCAAATTTCTCCAAATCTGTTCCAGTGAACCACGAAACTTAGTCATATCTTGAATGTACACTACCAGTCAAAAGTTTTTAAACAGTAAGATTTTTTGTTTTTTAACATCTCTTCTGCCCACCAAGCCTGCATCTATTTGATCCAAAGTACAGTAAAATGTTGAAATATTTTTACTACTTAAATGACAGTTTTCTATTTAAATATATTTTGAAATGTTATTTATTTCTGTGATCAAAGCTACATTTTCAACATCATTACTCCAGTTTTCAGTGTCACATGATCCTTCATTCTAATATGTTGATTAATTATTATCAGTATTTTAAACAGTTGAGTACATTTTTTTTTTTTTTTAAGGATTATTTGATGAATAGAAAGATCTAAGCATTTATCTGAAATAAAAAGCTTTTGAAACATTATACACTTTACCAGAAATTATTACTTTTAATACTTTTAAATGCTGTTCTTCTGCACTTTGTATTCATCATTTGTTTTACGGTTTTTGTTGTACTTTGAATCAAATAAATGCAGGCTGAACAGAAGACACTTCTTCAAAAAAACATTTGGAAAACTTTTGAATGGTAGTGTAACTAGTTATTAAAT
The DNA here is from genome assembly GCA_033026305.1 of Cirrhinus molitorella. Classification (NCBI taxonomy): domain Eukaryota; kingdom Metazoa; phylum Chordata; class Actinopteri; order Cypriniformes; family Cyprinidae; genus Cirrhinus; species Cirrhinus molitorella. The sequence continues at coordinate 8,955,703 of CM065118.1, read as the reverse complement.
CTATAAATGTATATAAAAAAATATTATATATTTTTTATTACAATTCATATTAGTATTTTGATATTTCCATACCAGCTTAGCATTTTAGACAATTTATGTAACAAAAATGAATAACTTACCTCTACAAAACTATTTGTGATTAAATGCTGATACTTCAACTTCACTTTAGAATCTGTGATCAGTCGCCTACAAAAGAACCCATAAAATATCTTTAAAAAAATATATAAAAAATTTTAAAATAAACCAGCTAAATTCCCAAAAGCACTTACATTACAGTGTTATCGTCAACCAAAATATCACAGTTGTGAGCAGGACATGAGATGGTCTGGAAGAACAAAAGCAGAAATAAACACTAAAATGAAGTTGGGAATCCGATAATAACATGAGACAGCAATGAGCTGAACAGGAACCCACCTGTCCCATCCCTTCCTCAATGATTTTGGTGGTTAAGTAGTCGCCCCAGCACTGCATGCAGAACTTGTGTCCACATTCAAGACCTGTGAAATACTAGAAAAGGAAACACATTCCTATTGCATAAGTCACAGTGTTCTGCAAACTGAGTCACTTCAATGGACTTTTGTAATCACAGGCCTTTCTAAGGAACTGATGAAGTTTTAGGAGTGGTAGTGAACAAGATGACATTTGGCTTTAACTGGAAGACTGACCGAGTTTGGGTAGTTGAGATAGCAGATCTGGCAGGGCATATCCTGACTGGAGGAGCGTGTGCTCATTGGTCGCGTTTTGGGCTTTTTACTGGGGTTTATGACGTGGCACTCTGAAAACAACTTGTCCAGATTTCCATCAAAGTACCTGCAACACCATTTAAATGTTGCTCTTTCAAACAGCACACAGATCGATTTATACATTTATTATCACAATGTCCTTTAACCGAGCTATGCAAACCTTTTATGACAATGTTAAACGCAGTAAAAATAACTTGCCTCTCCATGAGCTTTTCTTTGTCCCAGTTGAAATGACTGAGGAGTATTCTGGTTATCGTAGCAGGGTTCTGAAAAAGACAATAATGAGTGACAGGTCTAGATAAAGCAACGTCCCTTTCAAGGAAAGGCTGTTTACTCTGCAGCCATATTTGCGACACCTCGGGCAGCTATTCCAGTCTTATCTGACTAAATGGGGAAATCCTGAAAATCTCAAAAACTGCTTGTTCTTGGTACCTTTCTAAACCTTGAACGTGGTAGGACCCTTGTAGTCTATGCACAGTCAAAAAGCACTTGGATTTCATCAAATATATCTTAATTTGTGTTCTGAAGACAAATGAAGGTCTTACAGGTTTGGAACAACATGAGGGTGGGTAATCAGTGACAGAATTCTATACTTTTTTGTTAGAGGAGCTTGGTAAGAAGAAACCAAGATTTGATACAAAATGTCCCAGCATTCCTTGTACAGCATTTTACAGAACACAGTCTTATTTTTATACACCATAAATTTGGTGTAGAAACAATTTTTACTTAGACATTTAACATTTGATAAGATTTATAATCTGTTTTATTTACAGCTTTGAAAAATTATTTGTACTTTATATATTTTTTTAATTATTAAATATTTAATTAATTAGTAATAACAATAAATTATATTTCAATTAAATTTTATTTTAATTATTTTAAGAAATATATGTGACCCTGGACCACAAATCCAGTAATAAATGTCAGTTTTTAAAAATTGAGATTTAGACATCATTTGAAAGCTGAATGAAAGGCTTTCCATGAATGTATGGTTTGTTAGGATATGACAATATTTGGCTGAAATACAATACAATACTATTTGAAAATCTGGAATCTGAGGGTGCAAAAAAAAAAAAATTGGAAAATTGGAAAATTGGAAAATTGCCTTCAAAGTTGTCCAAATGAAGTTCTGAGCATTACTATTTAAAACGTACATTTGGATATATTTACAGTTTGAAATTTACAAGATATCTAAATGGAACATGATCTTTACTTAATATCCTAATGATTTTTGGCCTTTTTGTTTTATAATTTTGACCCATACAATGTATTTTTGGCTATAGCTACAAATATACCCATGCTACTTATGATTGGTTTTGTGGTCCAGGGTCACATATTTATGACATTTTTAAAGCCTTGACATTTTATTTCATTATTCTGGCATAATATATTTCACATAAACCACTAAACAGACATTTAAAAAGAAAAACAGCTTTGCTCAGATGGTCTTTTTCTGTCTAAGTGGGTGGTGCTTGGTCAGGAAAAGCTTCAAAGTGAACTAAACTTTGCTGTTGTGTCAATCATCTGGCAAAACAAGATTAGGTTTTACCCACTTGACTGCTTACAAATCAAAAGGCCAAGGCTATTTGTCTGTCAAGCTATTTATCATTCGAACCTGACACTGAATCAGTGTCCAACAAAGCACACATTTTAATATTTTCACTAATAAACAGATTTTATGACTATTATGGTTTCACTATGAAGTCTTGGACAGCTCACCTTACAAGTGTTAGAAGAATTCAAGGAAGACTTCTAGTATTATGAAAATTTATTTTGTGAGGTTCATCTTAGAAACTCCCAAGACAACACTAATACAGCAAGTATTTTAACTTTATTGTGAAATAATGCATGCTTAAGTATTTTGTGCAACAATGTGTATGCCAGCAACTGATCTCTAGCAGCTTTTTCATGTAGAAAACACATTAAAGCTCATGAGTTTTTTCCCCTATATTCCTGATGACACTTACAAAATACACAACAGACACCAATGGTTGTCATTTATCCATGTACAAATGTGACCCTGGACCACAAAACCAGTCTTAAGTAGCACAGATATATTTGTATCAATAGCCAAAAATACATTGTATGGGTCAAAGTTAATTTCTTTCATGCCAGAAATCATTACGATATTAACTAAAGACCATGTTCCATGAAGATATTTTGTATATTTCCTACCATAAATATATTAAAACGTAATTTTCGATTAGTAATATGCATTGCTAAGAACTTCATGTGGGCAACTTTAAAGTTCATCTTATAAACTCTTAAGACAACAATACTTTGAAGTATGCCATATGCTACACAAATTAGCAAGTGTCTTAACTTTATTGTGCAATAATGCATGCTTAACAAGTGTTTTGTACAACATGTATCTCAGCAACTGATGCGGATTTCTCTAGCAGCTTTTTCATGTAAAAAATGCTCATGAGTTTTTCTATATTCGTGGTCTAATCGCTTACAAATCACACAACAGACACAAATGGTTGTCCGCTTATTAAAATGATTTTGAGCCGCTTAAAATGGTCAAAATTGGAACAAATGTGTCATGTAGCATTAGCTGAGGTGACAGCGCTAAACTTTAGCCTGCTTCAAAGCAATAGCAAAAACATAAAACACACTGCCATGTGATTCATAACACCATTTTAATAAGATTAAACGCATACGATAGGGTTAGATATTATCCATAAAAGCTGTCATATAAACTTCAGTCTGTGTAAACTGGGTCGCGCTAGCAGAACTAGCTAAATCTATCTGACAAAAAACACTTAAATTCATTCAAATAACACAAGGCACCTGAACAGAAACATAAAAATACTAAATAAATCATGATTAAGATTTAAAAACAAATATTTAGCTTAATTTCGCAACAGTCGTCCTCTCATGTCAGTTAGCCGCTAAAGCTAAATGCTAACAGCATCAGTCCTTCACATAAACAAACTTATAAACTCCCAGGAAAATCACAGTAAAGCTGTTTGTTCTCTACCTGTATGACCTCGTTGACCTCCCTGATGCACTCCACCATGTGCTGGAGGATCTGCTCGGTGGTCAGCACCTCGAAGCGGTAGTCCTCATCATCCTGGCCGGGCCCCAGGCCGCCGCCGCCGCCGCCGCTGCCGCCGCCGGTGTCAACGCAGTCGTCGGGCTCTCCTCCGGCCACGGCGGGGTCCAGCAGCTCCACCTCGCCTAGGTCCTCATCCTCGGCCTCCTCTTCCCCGCTGTCCTCGCTGCACTCGTCCTCCTCTTCTTCCTCCTCCTCTTCATCATCAAACTCGTAGTTGTAGCCCTCGTCCGAGTCCATGTCTCAGTGTTGTACGGGTGAGTATGATAAAGTGTCAGTGGGTGAGTGTATGTATTGCTGTTTGACCTGCGCTTTTCTGACTGAGCGGATCCTTTTTAGAGACCCGCCGCGTCACTGCTGCGTCACCCACTACTGTCGTCCAATACAGAAAACATCCTCACATGCTTTGCAGTTGAAATGCTAAAAGGTCAATTTGCTACTTCCAGGAGCAGCGCTAGGGGTGGGGTTAAGGGGGCTGAAGCCCCGAATGTTTTTATTACATGTCTTATGAGTGTGTGTATTGCTGTTTGACCTGGGCTTTTCTGACTGAGCGGATCCTTTTTAGAGACCCGCCGCGTCACTGCTGCGTCACCCACTACTGTCGTCCAATACAGAAAACATCCTCACATGCTTTGCAGTTGAAATGCTAAAAGGTCAATTTGCTACTTCTAGGAGCAGCGCTATTGGTGAGGTTAAGGGGGCTGAAGCCCCGAATGTTTTTATTACATGTCTTATGCGCATTAAAGTGATTTCTGTTAAACCAACACTTAGGTTAAACAGCAAAATGCAGCTGCTTCAGGTGTCTGACTGTATAACTTAATAACACCGATCTCATCGTCTGTCAAAATTAGGTTATTGTTACTGTAGCAACAAATTGCAGACTTTCTAGTAGCCAGAGCTGGGTAGTAACTGATTCCATGTAACCTGGATTACGTAAATCAGAGGAAGTTACATTTTAAAGTACTGGTAATCAGATTACAGTTACTTTTTATGGATTACATGATTACATATTATTCATACATTAGCAATAAATGATTCATAATTCATTGATTCCCCCAAATTTCTCTTTTTGATCTTTTACATTTTCCTTTCTAAAATAGAAAGTTTTGTGGACATTCACACATAGACTAGTCACTAGTCAGGTGATGACACAGCATGTGACCACTGGATTTACAAAAGGGTTTCAACATTGCATTAGCTACTGATTAACACATTCGTTTTTATTTGAATTATCACTCGGTAGGTTTTTTTAACCATGTGTCTTTGGAAGGCTTTTGTCTTTGATACTCATTAAAATGCGGCGTTATTTCTTATTTACATGCAAAGCAGGCATTCCCAAACTTTTTGTCATCTAAACCTAATTCACCAAATATATTTACTTTAAGTAGGCCTACCCCTGAGATTTTAAAAGAAATATTTCAATAAGTTTCATGCTCACGGTTTCTTTGATGCTGATTAATGGTCACATGGCATGCAGGTAAATAAAAATATTTCATCTTTTTAGTAAGTGTTTTATTTTAATTGTTATTTTAAAACAAAGACTAATGGAACACAATGACGGTTCACCCCTATACTTATGAATGGGAGAAACTGCAACGTGCAATATGGAGGAATAGTCCCAACTTCTAAATGAAAGAGAAAAATTTCCTATAGAAATCTGAGGCTAGACCAGCCAATGCGCATGCACAGTTATAAGTACGTTATGACAGCGAATGCGCATTGGCTGGGAAAACCTTGATGTCATATAATGTTTAATGCATTTCATGTTGTAAATTACAATGAATGGAACATATTTTCTTACTCTTTGCATTTTTTTTTACATCATTATGCTACAAGATAATCCTATTTAAATCAATGTGATAAACGAGTTGTCAAAAGTAATCTAAAAGTAATCTGAATAGATTACCTAAAATATGTAATGTAATTGATTACACTACGGAGTACAATTTTTGCCATGTAATCTGGAATCAGTAACTGATTACAATTTGTGAGTAATCTACCTAGCTCTGCTAGTAGCCTACACACACACGGATTTAGAGCGATTATATGCATGGTTACTATTTTCACAATTTTTTGTCAGGGCAACAATTGAATAAAAAATAAGTTATTATGAAGTGATTTAAATCATTGAGAAAATATTGTTTTTTTTGCTAGTAAGCAAAAGCCAATGTTGTGCCCCTCTGCACACTGCGGTGTTTCGGTACTGAAACAATTTTATTTATTTTTTTTGAACACCTTTTTTAATCATTTCTTTCTTTCTTCGGTTTTGAATGAATCAGCCATTTTCGATTAAATAAACAACTCAACAACAATTTTAGTCTCTCATTTGAGAGTGTCATTCTATGTTTTTTTATCACTTCACATTTCTGTGTTCTAAATTTTATATTTAAAACATTAATCTCATAATATTATTTACGCAGTGTGTAGATGCAGTGTAAATGCATGCAGGAGCTCCTTAAAAATATAGGCTATAAAGCGTGTTTAATATGCTTACTCTTAAAAAAAATAATAAGCCACTTAACCAATATAACTTTTAAACATTTTATTTTATAGGACTTCTGGGCTAAGCCCCGGATCTCCGCTCACCCTAGAACCACCCCTGGCTACTTCTTTTAGCTAGGCCCTGCATGTAGTATACATAAATGTAAATATGGTGGACATGAGATTTTTTTTTATTTTACAATACGTAAAACACTATTTGAAAAATCTGAAAGCTACTGTCGAGTTCTAGTTTTAATAGTTTTATTTAACTTTTATACGGCTGAAGTCAAAAGTTTACATTCACCTTGCGTAATCTGCAAAATGTTAATTCTAAGAGGGATCATACAAATTTGCATGTTATTTCTTATTTTGTACTGAACTGAGTAAGATATTTCACATAAAAGACGTTTACATAACAGTTCTTTATTGACATGAATGGTTCTATGCAGTACCTTGAACATCCATGAAAACTTTCAAATGCAGAAAAGGTTCTTTATAGTCGAAAAAGGTTATTTAGATTTTTTAAATGTTCTTTGTTGAACCAAAAATGGTTCTTCTATGGCACCACTGCAAAAACACCTTTTTGGAAGCTTTTTAAACTGTCCACTGTTCTTCCGAAAAATCCTTCAGGTCCCACAAATTGTGTATTTGAACCCATTCCAACAATGACTGTATGATTTTGAGCTCCATCTTTTCACACTGAGGACAGCTGAGGGATTCATATGCAACTATTACAGAAGGTTCAAACGATCACTGATGCTTCAGGAGGAAACACGATGCATTAAGAGAAATTTGAAGATCAGGGTAAATTTCTGGGAAACCTGTAAGTACTTTCTGTAGCTTCTGCAGGGCAGTACAAAATGGAAAAAAATATTATATTTAGGCAAAATAAGAAAAACTTACTATCTCCATTCTGTTCAAAAGTTTTCACCCCCCAGCTCTTAATTCATAGTTTTTTCTTCTGGAGCATCAGTGAGCGTTTGAACCTAGAGAGTCCAGAGAATTGTACTGCGGTGGTTTTTTTCCAGATTGAGCGAAAAACCTAGGACTAGTTCACAAAAGTATTATTTATTTTTTTATTTTCTGAATCATTTAACAAATGATTTGATTGACAGCAGTGCTTCTAGAGGCAAAGTTGTCCGGAATGATTAGTTCTATCATACGATATGAATTTTGCTTGTGCACAACGTACAATCGTTTACGTAATCGGAAAATGCGCCAGTGGCCGATTTCTTTCAAATTTCTCACAGACCTTTGGGGCCATGAGTCAAACAGGCCCACCTTGTCTAAGAGGCGCTCAAACGACATCGGCCATGTTTTTGGAGATACGCAAATGTCCCTGTTGACACTTGTTGCACTTTGGACCAAGACTGCACAGCGATTTTCATGCTCTGAGATTTTTTTCCTATGACCTCAGATTTAGCTCTTACATAAGTGTTCTGAGTTTGGCAAAGATATCTCATTCCGTTCAGGAGTTATAGGCATTTTACTAAAAGTGGCCCTGCCCCTTTCAAACATTTTGACGCCCCTTTGCGGCAGTCAGACAAAAGTTGAACTTTTTTTTTTGGATAATTATTGCTTTTTGCTCTCCAGAGAATCTTTCTGCAGTGGGTTGGTTCCGATCAGGCGAAAAACCTAGGACTAGTTCACAAAAGCATTGAAAAAAATAAAATAAAAATCAGAAATACCTGAAAAGTACACAATCAAATCTGAGGTGTGCATTTTTTTTTTTGTTTAGTTTTTTTTTGTTTGTTTTTTTTCGCTGTTAGCCAAGGATTTCAACGACATAAGACACTTGAACTAGTGATGGGTCATTCTTGAATGATTTGTTAATTTTGAACGAATCTTTAATGTGACTCGGGAAGAACGAGTCATCTCAGGCAGTGATTTGTTCAGTCACGCATGCGCAACATCCTATAGATTTTGTACTGGAATTAGTTCCTGTTTCGAGTCTTTGGGTTTTTCGAGTCATTCGTTCATCTTATGGGGCTGTCACATGATAAATGAACAACTCTAACCCGAAGACTCAAGAGATGAACTAATCAATTCTCTTTCCGGCTCAGACTGCATTGGTTAAGCTTATGGCGCTCTCACGTAATGAACTAATGACTCAATCCTGAAAACTTGTCAGAGAAGAGGTAAGATGAGCTAATTATAGACTAAAGACCCAGGTAAACAATGAATGAATCTTTTCCGTTTTAGTTTTGTCTTGTTTGTAGTGTGATCAACGTTTGTGTAAGCAGTAGATGTGTTAGGGAAGTAACACGTAACATTTTAATTATATTTTGCTAAAATGAACAAAAGGAACGAAATGACTTGAAAAAAGATTTGTTCATTTTGCTGACTGGGTGTGAGCCCTGTTGACATTGTAGATGACATGAGTACGACAATCCCTCCAAGTTTCAAGTCTCTACGATTCATGGTTTGGTTTGGTCTGGAGATTGCCGATGCTTGGCCAATCTAACAATTACAATTACAGCGATACAGGCTTGAACCCCAAATTCAATTTAATATAAATTCAATAGATTGTCAAAATTGTCTGATTTAAATTGTTAGGATCAAGAAAGTCATGACCTCTGAGGTAGGACAGACTAAAATCATTGTAATACAGACATTTTAAGTGTTGAAAATATTTTCTTATTTAGCAAAAGGTGTATATTTCCCATAAATTCAAGATTTTTTTTTGTCATGCTGTAAATTAGTCCAGATTAGAAAGAATATTTTTAGATTCCGTTTTTATTTTTCGAGCTTTTAGTAACGAAGTGAAAGTTATCTGCGACACTGCGCTTGTGGTCCTTAGAATGAAATGAATGTTGTGTTATGTTGTTATATCGTATGTTATGTAATATTGAAGGTTATGTTGTGAACTTTAAGTTAATAAAATAATCAAGCACAGTCGCTCTAGACAGCTTAATAAACAAAGTCAAGAGAAACAAAGTCAGTCAGAGATCCATATGTTTTATTCTATTACAGGCAGGGCAGTGTAAGTGTGTGCATTTAAATACATTCTCATTCTTGAAAGTTGAAAGACCGGCAGGGTAGTGACAGACATGAAAAGAGTTTTCTTTTCTTCTTTTTTTTTAAAAAGAATGAATGTTCAATCGTTATATATTGTCTGAAGTCAGCATATGGCCACAGTATTAGATTTTCGTTCCTGAATAGTCATAATTTTTCTCTATTTATAATTTGATAATGTAGATATATCAATATAGCTATACATTTGAGATAAAGTAATCACTATGGTACATGATAGAGCTTTTTTTTATTGATAAGTCCCATTGATTTTATATCTATTTTCTGAACACAACAACTGGAAACAAGACAGTATTTACACTCACGTGAAAAGGCAGTGCTATACACAATTTTGTTGTGAAAAAGTACAGCAGTCACAGCTTAGAAAATGATTTAGTAAAGGAAAATAAGCACTTTTTTGCTATATGCCAAACTTTTTATCATTTTTACATCAGAAAAAAACGTAACCGAAGAAGTGATATGTTCGGTTTTGGCACATGCAGAACCTATAACCAATTCTTAAATTATTACATGCTATAAAACAATCGACAGCAATCAAAATAAAACAAAGCTCAAACCGCTGTACTTTTTCACACAACCCCCCAAAAACTCAAACACTTCATCCTGAAACGATATATAAAAAGCAAGTCTAAGTTATTAAAATATTTCGCCATTGAGATAAACCACTATTTATTGTATTATAGCAACAACCGTAGAAATGATTTTTAAAAAAAGCAGATGAGAAGAAATCTCTCTATGCTTATTTTGCTACTGATTGCACGCCATACCCACACCGAATGAGACTATTCTCGAAGGTCGCTTTTCTCGTGCTGCGTAAAAGACGTCGCAGATTCAGGCGAGCCATTTAAAGGGCGCGTTTCGTCTCGTACCATTCATCACCTCTTCCTGATGTCGTTTGCATTTATGGGCAGTGGTTTGTAAAAATAAATAATAATAATAATAATAATAATAATAATAATAACAGTAATTATATATATTAATTTCACAGAGTTCAAACATTTGACTTGTACGAAGTTGGCTTTTTTGGCAATCGGTGGAAAAGGAAACAATATAAAACTTGCATGCGTCAATTTCAAGTGGATTTATGTAAATAAGAGATGACAAAAATTCGCAAAATGAAACGTTTTACACGAGCATACAGTATTTTCTCATGCACATCGAGAACTCATAGATGTCCACCAACCGTCAGTGCCACCGATTACACAAACTCAGCAGGACATTCCACACAATCAATCTTCAATTATAAAATGAAAAAGTACAATCCAAACAAAAGGAACAATTTACTATCCTTCGCCTGAGACGTCTTCTTCCCATTCTTCAAGGTCCTGAGGAAATGTACCCCACTGCTTGTTGCTTGCGCCCCACCCGTATCTCAACGAAGCTCCCTTTTTCCCATCCCAGCCTTTCCCTTATATGAAACTGCCAACCTTTGTGATAGCTTGGTGTCAATGTAAACATAACCGTAACATTAGATTCAATGTGAACATGGGTCATTTGTGCAAGCTTCTCGATATGCTAGCAACATCTTTAGTGTTCAAAAGGAGCCCGTCAGGCTCTCGTGTGTTGCAGGCAGCGATTAGGACACTTCATAATGGTGGTGCACAAGACACAATGCATTCAGACATGTCTTACAATAGTACAAAATGAGGTCTTCTGTTCTTGATGAATCCTTAACGGTCCATAAGTCTGGAAGTCTCGGACTGGCCGCGTTGCTACGCATGCATGTTTCTACAATCCGTTCAGAAGAGTGTTGGGAAAGGAAACCGTAGGATAAAATAAATAGTGAGCCATTACACCATAGACGACAACACAGTTTCCTTGGGGCTTTCAGTTCGAAGCACAGACGTATGGTTGGCGGGTAACACTCCGTCAGCAGGAGAGAAATCGTTGAGTTCTCCGGAGGACGAAAGCGGGAAGGATGGAGAAAGCGAGATCCCGGAGGAAGGGTCGGCCGAGCCGGCAAACGTGCGAGGGGGCTTGGGAACCAAGTTGGGCTCTAAAGTGGCTCTAGCCAGTAGCTGCCTGTCCTTGTCCGCATTTTTCACACGCTGATCCGCGTGGTGTTCCTCAGCCTGGCTGTACGATCCCCGTCCGGATTCGGATTCTGCATCGGAGAGCTCGAGGGGTGGAGAGCTGCTGCCATCGAGCCTAAACAGGGAGTCCAGGTACTGGGCGAACTCTAGGACCGCCTGACTTGGAGTCCCGTTGGACAGCGGCGGAACTGGTGAAAGAGTCTTAGACTGGCCGCTCTCAACCTCTCCCTCTTCAAACTCTCTATCCTTGGGAGTTTCTGGCGTAGAGTCAGTCCGGGATGCTACTTGATTGTTAGGAATAGCTGATGACTGGCAAGCCACAGGTGTTCCCGAAGACCGTCTGAAGTTCTGGTCGCCCTGGTTAGCCGGCTGATCCACGGTATTTTGTCCAAGCGAGAGCGGAGAGAAGTTCCCACTGTTGCGGGTGTTGAGATGATTGTTGGAAGGTACTTCCAGTTCTGGAGGAGTAGGGCAGTATGGGCCGGCTTCGCCGAGTTCATGGTCCAAGCCGTCTGCGGCCAGAAGCTCCGTTCGGGAGCTCAACGACGGATTCTCTTCTGGGATGGGGGCATCTAAAGGGAAAGGTAGGCTCCCTAGACAGGGCGAGCCTCTTAGGGCAGCAGATGATCGTCGGGAGTCCAAGCTGTAGATGGATTCGGCGTCTGATAGGCTTTCCATGATGGCCAAGGGGGCTTTGCGCTCCCGCAGCTCCACCGCCAAACGCTCACGAGCGCCGGTGAGCACCACAGGCACAGGAGGGGGTGGACACTCCGAGAAGCCATCCAGAGAGATCTCGGAGCGGGCACAGGAACTACAGCAGGGCAGGACAGGAAATGGGTAATAGGTGTAGAGTAGCATGTGGAGGAAATAAACAGAGAGCAGAGACAGACAGCATGGGGGGAAATTTTTAAAAAGTTGAAAAAGAAGATGGAAGAGAAAATGGCGTGGGGAATTTTTTTTTATAAAAATGTAAGGATATTTAAATAAAAAAAAGGTAAAAATTTTCAAATGTAAAATGGAGGGAAAATATGAAATGTGACAGAAGAAAAACATTAAAAACATTAAATTATATTAAATAAAAACATTTTTAAATATTACATAATTATATGTATATGTTTTTTAATTCATATATATATATATATATATATATATATACACGCATATACATACATACATACATATAATTATTTATATGTTTATATACAATAAAAAAGGGTAAAGGTCAAAACAAAAACAAAAATTCAACATAATAAACCAAAAATAGAGCAGAAGGCAGGGAAAGGAGGAAAAAATTAGAAAGAGGGAAAAGAAAGGTAGGTTTGTGGTTAGGCAACTAATGTCTAGGCTGATCTTTTCTACTAAACCAGAGAGGACGAGGGGGGAACTGTATAGTACCATACACTGTACCTCTGCAGTCGGCATGAGCGAGAAGGACAGGCAATCGAGTTGAAAACAAACGATAAGAAATGCTTAAAAACACCTAAAGAAAATCTACAGTCAAACCAAAATTTATTCAGACACCTTCAACATTCCTCACATTATCAGTTTTTTCACTATAGTTTAGAAAATGGTAATTAAATATGACAAGGACTCGGAGTTAAAAGGTGTCAGAACAAATTCATCTTGATAGTCACAAATAAATTACAGTCAATCCAAAATTTATTCAGACACTTTCAACATTTCTCACATTATTTTTTACTATAGTTTAGAAAATGGTAATAAAATATGACAAGGACTCAAGAGTTAAACTGTGTCAGAACAAATTAATCTTGATAATGTCAGATAACTTTGATAGAAAGGTATGATTTTTTGGGTATAATATGTTAGTTTATTTTGCTATCCTCACTTACAGTACATAAATGAACTAGTATTCTGCACCCACTCAAAAAATATAGCAGGTTTCTGAATAATTTTTGGTTTGACTGTACAGCAATGATCACTCATTGGTATGGTCTGATTGGTCAGTCAGCTTGTTTTTAAACACTGATTGGCTCTTGTGACTCACCGAACACTACTGTTTCTGCGGTGATGTGTGGCAGGCGTGGGCTGCGTTGAACTAGCAGCATCGAGGAAAACCGTTTCTGGATTCAGGTCCACTTCTGTAGGACTAACCATTATCTTAGCAGCAGACAATAAAGCTGTTTTGCCTTTATTATAGTTTTCCAACACCTGCACGACAGAGAGGAAAAGAGAAAACACAAGCAGATAAAAAAAAACTACAAACGAGAATAAATATATACATGAGTATATGAATGAGTAGGAAGAAATAAGCAGGCCTCACTGCCTACTTGCCATTGTGAAAACTGTTATTTTTTGCATTATGATCAAGATGAAATGCACCTCAATACATTTTTATAAAGAAAAAAACAATTTCATTTTTCATCACATATTCATTTGTTGCAATGTCAAATCAGATTACCGAAGCATAATTTTCTTTAAACTATCAAAATAAATGATTTGTAAACATACTTTTCAATTTTCAATTTAAAAACCTTTTATCTTGCAAGCCAAGTGTAACTGAGCCATCAAGCATAACACCTTGCATAAGAATATTTCATAATTTCAAACACAATTACACAGTGATCTGATCTAAGATGATCTGTATTATGTGCATGATGACACAAATCCTGCAGGACAGTCAACAAGTAGTATAACAACAAAAGGTAAAATTACACAGCCATAAGATGATAATGTGATTTTCTTTATTAATGTGTGTAAACATTTAAGTATGGATAGAGTTAGAGACAATAACCAATGATATCAGTAAATGGATGCAATGAAATGCAATGGAAAAAATTGTGTAAAACAATTATGTACATACACCATGCAAAATAATAATAATAATAATAATAATACAAACTACATACTACAAACAACAATAAAACAATTGCACAAAAAAGTTAAAACAACCGAATCTATAAACTTCAGTCAGTTTGAGTGTATAAAAGTGAGTACAGATGGTTAGAGACAAAAAAAAAGACACTAAGACTAGAAATTGTTGGATTAAGCATTCATCTGACAGTTATATATGTAAAGAATTTTTTTTCATGACCAGTAACTGCATGTTAGGAAAACTGGTTAGTGAGTAAACATGATTTTTAGTCTAATTAGCACATTTTCTACAGAATTTCACATTTTTTTCTCCAATTATAGTGCAAGAAACTCCAAAGTTAAAATTCCTCTATATAACACAAAAGGAGATATTTATCCTGTTGAATAATATTATGGCAAGTAAATGATTACACAGTGTATACTGTTCCTTTAAATGCACCCTTCGAGGCAGAACTACCACCACCAACATGCAGGGTAAACAAACGCTGATGCCCACCGCAAGAAGCACCACCTCTATGAGTAAAACACCAAGCGTAAAAGACCAGGTGACAAACTCAAGGCACACATAGAGAGAGAAAAGCTGCGATGAAAATCTGCAATCTGCTGCAAATGGCTAGAGCATAAACCAGACACCAAAACAGGAAGCTAAGAAGAGTCGATAGAGAGACCAGGAACCTGCAGAAAGGAAGAGAATGACACCACAGATGCCCAAAGCTCGAGCTGATGGATGTTTCTGGCAGAGAGGAACAGAGATTATTAGCTGCAAAAGGAAGAAAGCACATGCATTTGGTTGTACCGTACATTGTGTAACATACACTGACGTTTAAAAGTTTGAGGTCTGTAAAATGTTTTAATGTATCTGACATAAGTCTCTTATGTTCTCCAAGGATGCATTTATTTAATCAAAAACAGTATCAATTTGTGGAAAAATTATTATATAAAAGAATATAAAAGGTTCATACACTTTGCAGAATCTGTAAAATGTTAATTATTTTAGCAAAATAAGAGAGATCATATAAATTGCATGTTATTTTTGATTTAGCACTGACCTGAATAAGACATTTCACAGAAAAGATGTTTACATAGTCCACAAGAGAAAACAATAGTTGAATTTATAAAAATGACCCCATTCAAAAGTCTACATACACTTGATTCTTAATACTGCCTTGTTACCTGAATGACCCATTTTTTGTTTAGTGAAAAATGTTCATTGGTTCTTTGTTTGTCCTGAACAGTTAAACTGCCTGCTGTTCTTCAGAAAAATCCTTTAGGTTTTTTTTTTTCAGCATTTTTGTGAATTTTAACCCTTTCCAGCAATAACTGTATGATTTTGAGATTCATCTTTTCACACTGAGGACAACTGAGGGACTCATCTGTGACTATTGCAGAAGGTTTAAACACTTACTGATGCTCCAGAAGAAAAAAAAAATGCATTAAGAGCCAGGGGTGTAAAGTTGAAGATGCGGAAAATTAAGATGTGTAAATTTTTTATTTTGCCTAAATATAATTTTTTTTCCATTTAGTACTCCCCTTTAGAAGCTACAGAAGATATTTACAGAAGACAAAATATGTTGAATTTACCCTGATCTTCAAATTCAAAATGTTTTAACCCCCCAACTCTTAATGCATCATGTTTCTGAAGCATCAGTGGGCATTTGAACCTTCTGTAATAGTTGCATATGAGTCCCTCAGTCAGAGTTGCCAAGTCTGTGGTTGAAGCAACCCTAATAACGTTATATTTACCCCTGGAATGTCAACTGTACCAGGGGAACCTCACCAAAAATGTGTATTTTACTCCCCCGGAACATGATTTTTACTAGCGATTGGGCTAGATTTGAGTAGCAATTGGGCAGGTTTTGTTGTGAAAACATGCCAACCCTGTCCTCAGTCCTGAAAAGATGGATCTTAAAACCATACAATCTTTGTTGGAAAGGGTTCCAATATACAAAAACGTAGAAAAAACAAAGAATTTGTGGGACCTGAAGAATATTTCTGAAGAACAGCGGGCAATTTAACTGTTCAGGACAAACAAGCGACTCATTAACAACTATCACTGAACAACAAAAACAGCTGTGGATCATTCAGGTGACAGCACAGTATTAAGAATCAAGTGTATGTAAACTTTTGAACATGGGCATGTTTATAAATTCAACTAATACTACTGTCACTCTTGATTAATTTAATACATCCTTATAGAATTAAATTATTTAAGGGATAGTTCACTACCTTTCTGGGCCTTGAACATGGTAGTTGCGTTGCTGTCTATGGAGGGTCAGAAAGCTCTCGGATTGCATCAAAAATATCTTAGTTTGTCTTAAGAAGATGAACGAAGGTATAATGGGTTTGCAACAACATGAGGGTGAATAATTAATGACAGAATTTCCATTTTTAAGTGAACTATTCCTTCAATTTACTGACCCCAAACTTTTGCTCAGTAGTGTATATCAGAGGCTTGAGATATAACATGTGGCACTAAAAGTGTTCTCTTCAGATCGGGCAGTCGAGGACCTTAATCTAGCCTGAGGAGAAGTTAAAGGTGTGTTATCAAAGTCTGAGGGTTTTGTAGAATTGTTCTCTGTTGAGAGTTCAGCTGATGCGCCTTTAGTCATTTGGCCGTTTGAAGGGCTCTCTGAAACGTCTGGATTTATGCTGGTTTTTAACAGGAACTCTGGGGGAGAAGAGGAATCTGATGTATTTGTAAATGAAATGATACTTTGGGAAGCTGTCCTCTGGATTTGAGATTGGGACTCAGGAACGGATGCATCTGTCATTTTGGAAGATAAAGAGTTGTTAAAGGGGATGGTTGAGTCTTGGACAGATGAGGGCATTTCTAATGTTGGCAAGTCCAACTTCGTAGATGTCAATGTAATGTTCGACTGGGCAATGTTTTGGGGAGCACATGCAACTGTTGGGGATTCAGACTGAGATGGACATGTTGATGGTTCTTGAAGTGCACAGAAATTGTCTCCTGGCTTTATATCTAAACTAATGGAAGATGTATCTACAGTAAGAGACATTACAGGTGATAGGTTTGGGGTAAGAGTTTCTGTGATAGTGTTTTGAGTGTTAGACGTGGAAATTCCTGGAAGACTGACAGAGTTATTGAGCAATAAACCGTTCCTGTGAGTGTCTGAAACTCGTGGTTGGACAGAAACTGTTTCACTGGGAGTTTGAGAAGCTGAGCATGTTTCTGGAACTATAAAACATTCATCTGAACAGAGAGGCGTTAGAGAGGGATCTGGGAGTGCGTTAGGGACAGAAACACGCTCTTGGATGCTAGTTCTCTGGCTTCCAACCTGTGCAGCAATCAGTTCTGAAATTAAATATGGGTTTTCCAGCACCTGTGAAGACAAACCAACACATTACCATACAACAGACATATGAACAAAGAAACATATTTTTAAAAGAAAACAAACTAGATTTGCAGTATGAGACGTTACGCACCCACAGTATAATACTCAGGGTTAGGGCTCTGAAAAAAAACCCTAACCTTAAGTATGAGCAACAGTAACAGCAATAAGAAGAAGAAACAGCCATGCCAGAAGTGCTTTTATGCTCGTGGAAGTCCGATGACGGTAGTTTCAGAAAGAACAAAAACAAAGACAAACCCTTCTGTTCGGCAAAAACAGACAAAGGACAAACTGTGGCTAAGATGTTGACACAGACCTGGAAAACATACACCTGGAGTCCATAGCAGCCCAAAAGCCTTATAAGCAATTGATTATTGATTCCCAAAGCCATTCCAATAACCAAGGCAAATCTGGGCACACCAGAATCCAATCGTACTTACTGTATGTAACACGTTATTTTACAGGGCTGTACAATTTAGACTAATGCTTTTACTGGGCAAGAATGCATTAAAATGATCAAAAGTGACAGAATGATTTCTGGACCCTGGACCACAAAACCAGTCATAAGTGTCAATTTTTCTAAATTGTGATTTATGCATAATTTGAAATCTGAATAAATGAGCTTTCCATTGATGTATGGTTTGTTACAATAGGGCAATATTTGGCCAAGATACAACTATTTGAAAACCTGGAATCTGAGGGTGCAAAAAAATCTAAATATTGAGAAAATAGCCTTTAAAGTTGTCCAAAGGAAGTTCTTAGTGATGCATATTAGTAATCAAAAATTAAGTTTTGAAACATTTATGGTCGGAAATGTACAAAATATCTACATGCAACATCATCTTTACTTAATATCCTAATGATTTTTGGCATAAAAGAACGATTTTGACCCATGCAGTATATTTTTGGATATTGCTACAAATAAACCTGTGCTACTTAAGACTGGTTTTGTGGTCCAGGGTCACATATACTGCATATTTTATATATAGAGCAATACTTATTCAGAGCAATATTTTACTTCTTCTGAAATAGCTTAAAATGGGTCATATTTTCCCAGTCAGAGGAACTATGATTTAAAATATTTAAATACAGCACAAATCTAGTTCAAAAATATTTATTTTCTATATCAGTAGGCTGAAATGGACAGTCTGAACTGATTTACAGAAATTAACCAAACTAATACAAAATATCTTTGTCTTAATGCTCTCATCATCACAATATTTTTTATAATGCAAATTCATTGCATTTATTTTGTAAATATTTAATATATTCTCCAGCCCTAGTGGACTTAATATTATTATTGCACTTATATATGCTGGAACCAGTGTTACTCAGATGTGCCCAGAATGGCATTTCATCAGCTACCCGATCACTGACTGCATTTGGCAAGAGTTAGACAGAAAAGCGTGCACACAAACGCACACACACACAAACACAAACACACACCTTGTTGAGGCCATCCATCACCACATGGGGCATGTGTTCATTCAGCATGGCTGGAGAAATGATGACCTCATCAAAGGCCTTGTTATCCCCCCACAGAGCGGAGTAAGTGGGCTCTTCCTGACCACAACTACAGAGAGAGAGAGAAAGAGAGACACTGTAAATGAAATCTCAGACTTAAAGTAAAACTGTGTAGACTCTGCGAAACTTTGACTCAGACTTCTACAGGATGTGACACATCGAAGTGCATTACTGGAAACAAATATTATTCATTACTGGAAATTAAAAGGTCCCACTCCCTGGAACAGAACTGAGTGGAACTACAAAAGCCAATTCCAAACCTATGGAATTCACAGAGGCCATTATTGAAATCAGGATTTGAAACAATTAAATTTTTCTTATAAAAATAATTCTGAGAGAAAAAAAACTCTGTAACTAACAAATATTAACCTTTCCCTGGCAAATACAGAATTCTGTTATTCATTTATGAATTTACAGGTTTCTACATTGTCAGTTATACACTCAGGGCACTATTACTAGGGATGTAACGGTATTATAAATTTTGTGATATTGTGATAGCAAATCTGTCTCGGTACAGTGGCTTTGGCACGGTGTCTGTCAAACAAACTAAAACCGAAAGCACAATATTACGGTGGCCGAGACAGCTCAACACGCTGCAAATAAAAAAAATATCTACATCCATTATTATATAAAATAAATACAAATAAAAAAAGGTTGCTATAGTTAAACCATGGTTAACACTAACCACACTTTAACCATGGTATGTACACAAATGGTAATCAATACATGTAAAACAACAACAACAACATGGTTGCTACACTTTTACTATAATAAAACCATGTTTAATTTTCGTAAGCAATGTAGGGTTTCCCATTGTTGTGGTCTGTGCATGCAGCGCATTTTTTTGTTTGTTTGTGTTGTAACTATTTGCAGCTAGTTTCTTTGTTTGTGTGTGCGTTTCTGTTTTTGCACGGTGTCTGATGAAGGTGTTTTGCTAATTGGCTGGTGCTTTTGCTATTTGCATGTGTTTTCTTAAGTTGCACTGAGCTCTCTCTGCCACCGTGCAATATGGCTTAATTTCTTCATTAAGTCTGTTTTTGCTTTGTTCAGGTGATCAGCAGATTTCCACACCTCAGAACGGCTTTTTTTTTTTTTCACTGAAGCTAAAGTTTTCAGTCAAAATAAAAGCTTAAAAGTGC
Source organism: Cirrhinus molitorella (assembly GCA_033026305.1). NCBI lineage: Eukaryota > Metazoa > Chordata > Actinopteri > Cypriniformes > Cyprinidae > Cirrhinus > Cirrhinus molitorella. The sequence continues at coordinate 8,935,510 of CM065118.1, read as the reverse complement.
AGTATGAATTGCTGACAGCTAGTGGTTTAAATGGGTAATGCTACTGCTGTCCAAATTCAAAATATCTCTTTTGCGTAGAAATTAGGAAAGAAGTATTGTAATTTCCTTACTGTAGTGTAAAGCAAAAATGATATACCAATGAAATATTAATTTTTATTTATTTTAGAGTTCAATTGTTTTACAATATATGGCTATTACTGTCATTGGAAAAACAATCATATAAAATCATTGTTATTATTAGTATTATATTCTAATTAGTTTGACTTCATAAGAACACCAGTGTGAAATGTATTTTAGACTGAGACAGTATACCAGAAATAAAAAGGGGCTTGAGTTTATCTTTTAATCAATGAAAATTAAGCAGATTTGATTTTTTGGCAGGTAAAGGGGATTTACTAATAAATTTAAAACATGAAAGAAATATTGTGCAATTATTTCTTTAAAAATAAAGTTCTACTAATTTTTTAACAGTAGTAGTATTACGTACATTCTAAATATTTCAATATATTATTATATATTATATATTATATATTATATATATATATATATATATATAATGTTTCTGTCATCTTCAAATTAAACCAAACTTTTATTTTGACAGGGTTACAGTCAATACCTGTTGCGGCTAGATTGGATACAGCTGCAGACGAAAGCTAACAATAAACTTTACTCAAATGGAATGGTCAAATGCGAATGAAGTGAGACTCAGAGCAGTTCTGGAGATGTTGTTCATGTATTCATGTCCTCATTTATTGAGACGGCTTAAATCACCACAAGCGTCACGTGTGCTTCAGTATGTGTAGTAAGCAAAACTGCGCCTCTGCAGAGAAACGCAGAACATCCAGGATTCATATTTAAATAGTCTTTTTGCGGCTGAATATTTACACATACCAGTCCATATTGCAATTTGATTTAATTTGATGACACACTTTTGATTAATTCTTCCAAACTTTGACAAATTCCACGATTCTGTCTGCGTCTTCTGCATCGCAGAAATCATAGGGCCCTACCTTTAAAGTTCAGATGCTAGTAAATTCAAACTTTTTTCTGACTTAAATTTTCTTAGTTAAGAACTTGGGTTGGAGCTTTTATTTTGAACTCTCAAATTGCATTAGATAGAATAATTTAACTGAAAAGTTTACAAAATGTATTTTTCTTTTCTTCATTTGTCTTTTTTAATGTATCGAGGACTTCATAATTTGACACTATCGTATCGTGAGATTTTGACATTGTTACATCCCTAGCTATTATGCATCTCTGAATGAGTCCAGTCTCTATTTAATTTCCGATCCAAAGACATTACTATCTCCACAAAAATATTAGGCATCAAAATTATTTTCACCATTGATAATAAGAAATGTTTCTTGAGCAGCCAATCAGAATATTAGAATGATTTCTGATGGATCATGTGTCACTGAAGACTGTAGTAACGATGCTGAAAATTCAGCTTTGCATCACAGGAATAAACAACATTTTAAAATATATTCAAACAGAAAACAGTTATTTTAAATTGTAATAATATTTTACATTATTAAAGTTTTTTCTGCATTTTCGATCATATACAAATGCAGCCTTGGTGAGCATAAAATACTTTTGAACAATAGTGTACACTTACATCATTTCCTACAGCTGAATTAACAAAGCAGGTCATCTAAATAAGCAGAATCTCTAAAACTGGGATTTCTCAGTGCCAGACAATTTAATATGGTACCTGCCACTGGAATGTACCCTGTATCTAAAGTGCACACAGCGGTTTCCTTATTCCATTAATCCATTCAATTCACTTCCTCACTACTCACCACATCTCAGGCGGGTGGTTGTGCACTACATGAATGACGCGTCCTGGTGGATACAGCGGTGTGGAGGCCGACAGGGCGATGCTCAGGTCACTGGGATGAAGCCACAGGCGAGAGTTAGAGGGGGTCACGCCCTGAGATACAGGAGCTTCGTCATCCATGGGCAGCTCTGATTTAGGGATGCACTTCGTACCCCCGGCAATGACCCGCCACTGATGGAAACAGACAGAGAGGAACATACAGGCTCTGTTCCAAAACCTAGTGAGCAGCCTACGCAGGCAGCATTTCAAGCATCATTTCCTGCTGGGAGCAGCTAACTACCAAAGCAGGCAGTGTGATTATGCACATTAATAAGCAGAAATGCATCACACAGAGGCCAATTTTTTCACAAACTTGCTTGAAACTAATCAGAGGCGGGCAGAAAATTTAAGTGAGATATGAGACGCTGTTCATGATGCAAGTAGCATTAATCTGGCAATGGAGGTGTGTACGCTTTCATTTCTTGCATCATCTCAGCTGCACGTCAACACAGTGTTGGATTTGATAGAAAGTCATTTATATAAGATCAATTGAGTAGGTGGCTACTTTTCCGGACAGCTGGTCTATTATAAGTTACGTAAGACCTGACATAGAGTACACTTCTGCTCAAAGCTTGGGGTCAGTAAAATGTATTTATTTATTTATTTTTTTAATTAAAGGAAGTTCAACTAAAAATGTTTCTGAACATGTAAAAGATGTAGAAGTTTCTAAATTCAACATTACATCACTTGCTCACCAATGGATCCTCTGCAGTGAATGGGTGCCGTCAGAGAGTCCAAACAGCTGATAAAACATCACAATAATCCACAAGTAATCCACACCAGTCCATCAGTTAACATCTTGTGAAGTAAAAAGCTGCATATTTGTGAGAAATAAATGTATCCATAAGCTATTCTAACTTTAAACAGTTGCTTCTGGACTTTGAACCCCTAGTGAATTTGCATTCCAGGGGCTAAATATGTTGTTAACCTGCAACATCAAAAACAACCGTGGACTTGGCAACACAGATGGTCAGGAAACATTAATTTGCGTAAGTACTCCTCTCTGAGCCAATCACAACAGGCTTCACCAGCTGACCAATCAGAACAGAGTATTTTTTTTTTTTTGTTTTGTTTTTGACAGGGACAATGCACATCAATAATACATAAATGTACAATGTGCCAGAATTAGCCAGAAGGCTGTTTTGCATCTGCAGTCCCTGGAGAGTAGGCTTATGGAAGGGAGGGGTTTACAGACATTACGCTCAAAGCTGATTCAAACAAACCATTTCAAAAACACTGACAAATAACTATGTATAAATGTATATCCTGAGAAAATTACAATGTTTTCTGACCTTAGGTGCATTTAAACCTGTTGTAGGGGACTCCAACACAATATTAAGACACTTTAAAAACAACCATATGTCCTGCTCTTTAATTGATGGACTGGAGTGGTGTGGATTACTTGTGGATTATAGTGATGTTTTTATCAGCTGTTTGGACTCTCATTCTGACGGCACCCATTCACTGCAAGTGGATCCATTGGCGAGCAAGTGACATAATGGTAAATTTGTTAGGTGCACTAGTCCTTTCATTTCTTAAAAAAAAAAAAAAAAAATCTTACTTTTGAACATCTTACTAACCCCAAAACTTTAAACTGTAGTGTATTTTCACACCCAAACTGCACCCAAACGTAAGGTTTAAAGCCACAACCTTGAAAAAAAAAAAAAAAAAGTCTTTAATGTTCCACTGACTGAACTAGAAAAGAGATATAAAAAAGGAAAAATAATTTTGCAGTGCAAAAAAATCCTTCATCTGTGGTTATAATTAGTAACATAACAATTTATCATTTATTTTATTCGCCCAGAGGAAAAGGATATGGGCGAAGCACAACGTGACACATATAATGAGGGCAGTTAATTACTGGCACAATTCAATGATGATGAATGCTACTGCGCCACATGAATGGACTAGAATGCTTGATTCTGTACATATTTGTTCACATTTATAATACAGTCAGCATCACTATGGCAAAATAAACCACATTTGTCATTATGGAAAAATAAACCACTTCTTGTTGGGGTTGAGATTTTCCTTATTTTGCAATCAAAGCAGAGTCATTGTAGATAATTTCTTACATATTACATGACATATTTTGTGTACAAGTCTGTGAAAGGAAAACATATATCAGAATAAAGCAACTTTTTTTCTTTTTCCTTTCCTACAATTATTCGTTTTCATTTCATTCAAATTTGATCTCATTGCCTGGAATGGAAGTCATTTACAGTGAACCGTAAACTAGCAGTTCATTTCATTTCAGTTGATGGCGGATCAGACTTGTGTATCAGCAAGTTAAAGCAGCTCACCTTTGGTTTATCACTCTTCTGTAGGACTTCAAGTAGGTGGCGACGGAAGCCCTCGAGCTGAGAGAGGCCAATCCTGAATGAACACAACAGCAAAGATTTAGCATCCGTCTGCTCAGACATATAAATATACGCAAGCACTCCTGAACGCTCATTTACCTGGGGACCAGATCTTTTCCCAACACGACTGAGGTGACGAACTCTTTCGAGTACTCCATTGCATCCTCACTATGAATTAAACAGACAGCTTGTGTTCAAACATGTTCTTTAACGTCAAGATGAAAACAGTACTCACAATCTGTTCTACTGTCATAATGTGACAGATTTCAGAGTGATATTGACTTTATGTTTAGATGTACAAAGAATATGTAATTAAATGCAAAAAAAAAAAACATTTTCAAGTGTAGCAGGTAAGCATTTTCTCATTACCTGCTGGATTAAACAAAAAGTTTTAAGTGACTCAATTCAATATCCTTCTAAAAGATTAGTTAAACCGGTGGATTTGTGCATTCACGCATGTTTTTCGGGTTAATATTTTCCACAACCAACTGCATTACAGAGGAGGAGATCTGTAGCTTGTGACAAATCTCTTGAGAGTTTATTCATTTAGAAAAACGTCAGAGAATGCAGCTCTGAAGCTGCCATAATAGCTTTTAAATGTACAGAGGTGGCCAAAATTATTAGAACACTGGTTTTACCAGCTAAAAATTGCTTTTAAGTCTTTTTCTATCTTTTTCTAAGTTTTTTCTATCTTTTGCTGTAGTGTGTCAGTATCGGTTTACATTTCCAAACATTAATTTTGCCATTAACTGTAATAATTTAGTGAGATTTTTGTTTGCAACAAAGTCTGACAACATCCAGTGCTTCACACAGAGATCTGTTCTCATCATCATCCAGTCTGTCTGGAATGGCATGAAGAAACAGAACAAACTGAGACAGACCAAATCCAGACAAACTGTGGCAACGTCTCCAAGATGCTTCAAGAAACCTACCTGCAAAGCTATAGTACTCTTAAAAGTTTTAGGCACTTGTGTAAAAATGCAATAAAATATGCTGTCAAAAATAACGTCATAAATAGATTTTCTTCACGATTGACTTCTATTAACTAAATTAAATGAACACTTGGTGTGACTGTCATTTGCATTTAAAGCAGCTTTTGTCCTAGGTGCAATTACGCATAGTTTTTCAGGTAGCTTTGCCGGTAGGTTTCTTGAAGCATCACAAAGACATTGCCACAGTGCTTCTGGATTTAGTTTGACTAATATTCAATTTTGCTAATACATAATAATTGGTCTAAAGAGAGGCAATTAACATCATTGTGCCAAACCTAGTAAAAACTATATACTGAATGTGATAAATAAGGGTAATTTTTTTCCTGTGACGAACGGCCCAGAGAGAAGCCAGAGTTTATGTTGAATTAAAAACTATTAATATTGTGAATGAAATACTTTACGCATAAGTGGGCCTTTTAATTATAAACAAGCCCAAAATGCACTCTTATTTTGAAATGTACAGTTAAGGTCAAAAGTTTACACCCCTTTTAGAATCTCTAGTCTCTGTTTCCTACTGATACATTACAGCAAAAGATAGATATAACTGACTTGAAACCATTTTTTAGCTGGTGAAAATACCAGTTTTCTAATAATTTACACTACCAAGGAAAAGTTTGGTAAGGTTGATAAGACATTTTCTTATGTTTTTGAAAGAAGGCTCACCGAATTTGCATTTGTTTGGATAAAAATGCAGTAAAAACAGTAATATTGTGAGATGTTATTACAATTTAAAATAACTGTTTTATAATATATGTTATAATGGAATTTATTCCTGTTCAGCATCATTACTCCAGTCTTCGGTGTCATATTCTTAATTTTTTTTTGGAGCTCTAAATCAAATTCACACTTGCAGTTGTTCGCTAATACCAAACGCCTCTGGTTCTCACAAGTCATGTGACTGACCACAATGCTGCAAACAAATTTGATTTGAGATATGACAGATGAGAAGAAGTAAGAAACACTGAAATGTTTTTTGTTCCTCATTTAAATATATTCACAACTATAAATCATAACTATGGCTTTAGAAGTTTTATGATGCTTTTTTGGAGCACTGTTCACTTTCCATGAGTGGAAACAGAAATGCTAAATTTATGATAACAATAATGACTAAATGTTCATTTTTGCATGAAATAATCCTTTAACACATCAGTTTAATCTCTTATATAATGTCATCATGCCTCAATGACTGCTAAACACGGTCTCCCTCTCTCAGAGGAGATCGGTTTTCAGCTCTCTCTATAAATGTAGTGTAAAAACAGATCCCAGAGCAACAATAGAGAGGTCACACTGACCTGAGCAGGCCGCCGGGAGGGGAGTACGAATAGCACTGCAGTGAAGGATACTGCGGCCGGAGGAGGAAGGACAGGATGGCGGCCGTACCCGCACCTAGAGAGTGACCCACAATCACCAGCCCATAGTGCATCGTGCCTTTACCCTGAGACACAAATACAAACATTCTGATCTGGATCTTTTAGTGTCACTTGATATAATGCACAATGCAAATGTTGTCTGAAGAAACAGATGAATTTACTAGTACTTTAAGCTTTGTCACGTTAGCATGCTCATGGCATCTGTTTTCAAAATAAACAAACGAATAAAACAAATACCATATGTTCATACAGAAAAAAAAAATCATGCATCTCAAATTCTTTTACTTAAGCAGGCAAACATTCAACTTTAAAAGAGTAAATGCAAGGTTAAAATACTCAATGTTTTATTTAATAAATACATACTGTCCATTGCAGTTGGTTTATGTACTTGTATAACAAAACATACAAATTAGAGGTTGACTAATATTACATTTTGCAAATACATAGTAATTGGGTTTAAAGAGAGGCAGTTAACAGATTATTGTGGCAAACCAAGGAAAATCTATATACTTAAGAAAGAAAAGAGAGAAATAATGGTTATCTTTTTTCCTGTGACGGACGGCCCAGAGCCATAAGAGTTTGTTGAATTAAAAACCAATAACATTGTGAATAAAATACTTGTGGGACCATTAATTATAAACAAGCCTGAAATGCACTCATTTTGTATCAAAAGTTTACACCCCTCTTTCAGAATCTGCAAAATGTTAATTATTTTACCAAAATAAGAGTTGTTTTTTTGTTTAGTGAAAGTTGTTCACAAGTCACTTGTTTGTTCTGAAAAGTTAAACTGCGTACTGTTCTTCAGAAAAATCCCTCAAAATCTTTGGTTTTCCAGAATTTAATGTATTTGAACTCTTTCCAACAATGACTGTATGATTTGAGATCCATCTTTTCACACTGAGGACAACTGAAAACTTTTGAACAGAATGGAGATGTTCACATTTTTCTTATCTTGCCTAAATATCATTTTTTTTTCCATTTAGTACTGCCCTATATAAATTATGGCTATAGAAGATGTTTCCCTGAAGTCAAAAATTTAGAAGTCCCCCCCCCCACCCCGGATCTTAATGCATCGTTTTTCCTTCTGGACCATCAGTGAGTGTTTGAACCTTCTGTAATAATTGCATATGAGACCCTCAGTTGTCCTCAGTGTGAAAAGATGGATCTCAAAATCATACAGTCATTGTTGGAAAGGGTTCAAATACACAAAAATGCTGGAAAACCAAAGAATTTGTGGTACCTAAAGGATTTTTCTGAAGAACAGCAGGCAATTTAACTGTTCAGGACAAACAATGGACTCAAGAAAAACTATCACTAAACAAAAACACAGCTGTGGATCATTCAGATAACAACACAGTGTTAAGAATCAAACCGGTCATTTTTATAAATTCATCAATTATTTTCTCTTGTGGAATATATGTAAACATATTTTATTTGAAATATGTTATTCAGGTCAGTACTAAATAAACAATAACATGCATTTTGTAAAATAATTAACATTTTGCAGATTCTGAAAGGGGGATGTAAACTTTCGACCTCAACTGTAAATGCATTTCTACTCAAAGATGCTCATTCATAACACTGAGGGGGACAAAATACACACTCTTATAACCATCTACAAAATATTACAATATAACCTCAAAATAAACATTCAGTTTTCACTGATTGCAAATGATTGAAACCACTGAAAGCCTGTATAAAGTGTAACAGTGCTGCATTTTTACTTTGAATGCACAGTGCTAACTTCTTTAAAATATCATAACCTTCTAAAGTTGTATAAAACAATAATCACATAAAGCTTAGAATCAACTATACTGTACATGTGTTTAAAGCGTGACAAAGGGGTACACTTACCAAATCTCTCCCAAAGGCTTGAGAGAGAATCATTTCTTGCTCTAGTTTCTTCTTAATGTATTCAGCTGAATAAACCATTCCCTAAATAAAGGATTCATGAGAATGAGTTTGCAAATTTCAATATGGATTCTGTTTGTGAGAATTTGCATTTCTATGCATGTTTGTGCAGCACCTTGTGTCCGAGCCATGTGCCGTGCTGCTCCTCTACAGGCAAACGCTCAGAATCGCCAGTAAGATCTGTTAAAGCATCCTGAGAAAGACAGAAGAAAGGTATACATTTATCAAATGACAAACCAGAGACTCACGTAAGAGATAAAGCACAGCAAGCCAGCCATTATTGCACAAAACTACTGGGTTTATTTTATCTTGCTGTACATTAGCCCACATATTACATGGCTACTTTTCAACTAGATAAATGAATCAACATGAAATACTGATTTGAGTCCAAGTTATTTTATTATGTAAAATGGAAGAGACCACAGAGTGATACGAGAAACATGAAACTTGCATAGCTTTGTAGGAAACTGATAGCCAGTTGGATGTATAGTTTAGTATCATTACATGACTGATTCCAAATGACTATATTAATATTTTTGTGTTAAAAGACTTTCTTATGTCAATGCTTAAGCGTTCTGCTTAGAAACAACTAACATTTTAAACCGTACAATGAAGTGTGACCTCATACACAAACGTGTAAAATGACAAAGAGCTGTTACAATCCATGTGTGGCTGACTTGCCTTAGGGGACAACGTCCCTCTGATGCTGATCACGACTTTTTTCTTTGCATGATCCACTGCTACAAAGAAGGGCGTCTCATAAACCTGCAAATCACATCAGAAATGCAGACAATAACTTGTCTTGATCACACGTTTCATATTTATCGCATTAGACACAGCTTCTCAAATTTAACTATTTTAGTCAGGCGATGACTCACTGATGTGAACAGACATTCATTACACAAGACATCGCGCCTCAGGATTTTTCAGGATTAAGTCAGGGGAGCTGAAGAATTAATTTAAGATCCCGTACCGCGTCATGGCAGGATGTGTAGACAATTTGGACTTCTTTAAGGTCTCGGTCCAGAAACTGTCGTCGGATGGCAAGAACGTTACAGCCACAGCAGTTATCCTCCTCAACGGTGATGGACTGAGAGAGACGAGAACCTGAAACAGAAGTGTTGCAGCTGAAGAGAGAAAAGGAAAGAAGAGACAAAAAGGGGGAAAAATAAAGTAATTTTATTTCATTCACATGTCTTATGACTAAATAAAATAAAAATTTGAGTTCTACTTGATAATAAATCATATTTATTATACATTATACACACTCAAATGACAAAAAGTCAATTATTCTCAATTACAAATTATATATCTAGACATATATCCTATAAATCCATATACACACACACACACACACACATATATACATACACATATATGACAAAATTTTATTTATTATTAATGAGAAAAACATCACGTTTTATACATTGTGCATTACATTTTTTATATATACACACACTCAAATGACAAAAAGTCAAATATTCTTAATTATAAAATGGCAATTATATATATATATATATATATATATATATATAACCACATTTATATGTCTTATGACAAAATGTAATTTATTATCAATGAGAAAAAATATCTAAAAAAATAAATAAAATAAAAATGTGATTTCTAATTTTGAATAAATCACATTTCTTATACATTATACATTACATTTTACACACACACACACACACACACATATATATATATATATATATATATATATATATATATATATATACACACACACACACATACTCAAATGACAAAAGTGAATTACTCTCAATTATAAAGATGCCAAATAAATAAATAAATAATATATAAGCACACACACACACACACACACTATATTGCCAAAAGTATTGGGACACCCCCTTCTAATGAACAGGTTTGACTACTTTAATTTCCATGAGTAAAATTATTAATGTTTAAGCTAGTGCTGTCAAACGATTAATCGCATCCAAAATAAAAGTTTGTTTACATACTATATATTTGTATATATTTATTATGTATATATAAATACACACACACATACATGTATATATTAAGGAACAATATTTTAGATTTATATATAATCTAAATTTTATACAGGTATAAATATATATACATATCATTTTATATTATTATATTATTGTATAATTATATTATTTTTCATATTATTTTATAAATATTTTGTTTTAATATATACATGTATGTGTGTGTATTTAAATGTACATAATAAATACACAAAGTAAACAGACATATAGTATGTAAATATAAACTTTTATTTTGGATGCTATTAATTGCGATTAATCGTTTGACAGCACTAGTTTAAGCATATAATTATATTCTAAGGGATTGTGTGCTTAAAATTGTATAGAAACAGTTTGGAAAGGACCCCTTTGTAACAAGAATAATTTTGAAGAATTAATTGTTCGGAATTAAAATATTCTCCTTCGAGTTTACATGGAAATAATAATTCCGAATTGAGGTTTACATGGAAAACACACTAAATCGCCTTTATTTAATTCCGCTCAATGTCTGGGGGCCTGGAAGGGTTCTGATTGGACAGGGTCCGCACGAACGTATTTACGTCTACTGGAAGAAAACACACTTCAGCTGGATAGCGGCTTTTTTGTCATCTGCATAAAAATGCTACAAACTGTTTTCGCAGTAGTTCAGTTTTTAATTTTTAAACAGCAGCTCGAACATTATATTATCATGGTTCACGTGTATCAGCTGATGAGGAGAAGGGAAGTAGAGTGTCGGAAAAGGGAGGAAGAAGAGAAGGGATTGAGTCAACAGCTGCTCTACCTCAGCCCATTCCCACATCCCGTGCGCAAATTCAAAGAGCAGTGGATGAAAGTCCGAAGCAAGGACTGGTGGAGCCAGTTTCCAGCCGAGACCACCGCTTGCTCCGAGCCGCCATTTAGCAGTGTGTCATCGCGATAGAAGGGCAACGCAACAAGCATGCGCTGAATGACCGGAATTAAATTTAAGAGGAATAACCGTTTACATGATGGAGGAATTAATTAATTCGGCTTTAAAATAGGAATAAACCACCCACTTAATTCGGAATTAAGTTTAATTCTGAATAATCATTTTCTTTCGGAATTAAGTGTTTACATGGTCTTTTTAAAGCGGAATTAATTTTTATTATTTTTATTCGGAATTAAAACTCTCATGTAAATGGGGCCAATGCCTCTATTAATAAAGCAAGTTTCAAAAAGAAATGATTCAGTCAGTGTGGAAGAACTGGACTGGTCAGCAGAAAGCAAAGTCCTAATCCCAGCTGAACACTTCTGGTGTGACTTTAAATGCAGACCTTGAGCCGAAAACTCATCACCAAACACCAACGACATATACACTATATGGACAAAAGAATTGGGACACTTCCTTCTGTAGAACAGAAAGAGGCACTTCCAAAACTGTAACTGCAACAAAGATGGAAACATAATTCATGTTTTTAAAAATTGCATTTCCATCTCTGTTGCAACAGTTTTGGAAGAGTCTAAAATGACTGCACCCATTTGTACAAGTCATTGGTGTTTGGTAATGAGCTTTTGGCTCAAAGTCTGCATTTAAAGTCACACCAGAGGCGTTCAGATGGGCTTAGGACTGTGCTTAATGCAGACCAGTCAAGTTTTTCCACACTGACTGAATCAGTCCTTTCTTTTTGAACCTTGCCTTATATACAGAGGCACTGTCATGTTAGAATAGAAAAGGGTCCTGTCCAAACTGTTGCTATAAAATTAGAAGGACACAATCCCCTAGAATATCATTATATGCTTAAACATTAAGATTTATACTCATGGAAATTCCTGAAGTAGTCAAACCTGACCAAACCAAGTCAAACCTCTCTTATTCGCTCTTATCTCACTTCACACCATTAGTGCAGAAACGATCATTGTTTTTTTACGTACGAGCAAGTGCTGATGAGTCTGCAGAGTCCACACGCGGGTTTTCTTAAAAGATACACGGGCCAGCCATACGCTGCCATGGCAAACAGCATGTAGTAACACACTTCCTTATACATGGCCATCTCAGACTGTGATCAGAAGGAGAGCATCATAAATAATAATACATATATTGATACAAGCACACATATATATTCTATCTTCAAATACCGAGTTCTTGAGATCCAAGTATCTAGTGTTGCGAGTCACGGGTATCCCCGACAGAAAGGCTAAAACGTCATTGTTTGCCTGGAAGAGAGACAGTGAAATAATGTATTACTACTTAGACAGTGAGGAATAATCATCCAATCATAAGCAGTGTTACTGATAAGGTAAAGCACACCTGATCCAAGATGGAAGCTCTCTTGGCCCGTTGTCTCTGTCGGAGGAGAACTAAGCCAGCGATGATGTCACTCGGCACAATATCCAGATCCCGGAAAAACTCGGCGAACAAGCTGGCCACCTCGGAGTAAGCGTCCTAAGAGAGAATATTTTCTGCTGAGAATGCTGTGTGTGTATGTGTGAGACACTCTCACGATAACTGGCATTTGTGTGTATTTGAGTTGGTGCAGGAGTCTTACAGATTGCGTATCTTTTGCTCGAGTGCAGCACATGAAGAACTTGAGTCTCCTGCTCCAGCTGCTGGCTTGACCTTCTTCTAGCCTGTGTCTGAAAGAGATAAAAACCCAACTGAGCAAATATCACGAGCAGATTTAGGAATTATAGGTCAATAGAAGGGTATTACATAGATTGAATCACACATCTACTGTAGAGACAGGAATAGAAAAATGGGGTATGCAACATTTCATACGTGCAATTGCATAAGCAGTTAATGTTTAAAAAATGGGATGTTGCAATGAAATAGACACTTATTTTATGTATACAATTAAATATTATTTTAGTATTTATAATATAAAATTATTATATATTTTTTAGTATTGTTTTTGTTATAATATTTATGTACACTACCAGTCAAAAGTTTTGAATGAATACTTTTATTTAGCAAGAATGCTTTAAATTGATAAAACATGATGATAAAGACATTTATAAAGGTACACAAGACTTCTATTTCAGACAAATAGATAAATAGTTCTTTGAACTTGCTATTCATTAAAGAAACCTGAAAAAAACCTGAAAACTCTGTTTTCAAGCTGTTTTCAACATAATAATAAATGTTTTTTTGAGCAGCAAATCAGAATATTAGAATGATTTCTGAAGGATCATGTGGCTGGAGTAATGATGCTAATAATTCAGCTTTGAAATCACAAGAATAAATTACATCTTAAAAAATATTCAAATAGAAAACAGTTATTTTAAAAAGTAAAAATATTTCAAATTGTTTTTGCTGTACTTTAGAAGAACAACAAAAAAAACATTACAAATCTTACTGTTCAAAAACTTTTGACTGTGTATGGTGTATATTTTTAATTAGTTTTTAATTTTATACCTACACTTTTCATGTAATATTATAGTAATTCATGTGCTTTTTCCATTTTTATTCATTTTTGTTTTAGTATTTCTATTTAGCTTTCATTATTTTTTATTATTGTTATTTTAGTACTTCAACTTAAAAGAAAATTTGTCATTTTTGTTAGCTTTTGTTTTTAAATTTAATTTAGCTTTGATTTATTTTTATTTTTAACGTTTCTTTTTTAAATTTTAAAATACATTTTTAATAGTTATTTTAGTGCTTTAGCTAACATCTACTTATCTAATATTTAGAAATAATTTTATATAAACTTTAAATATATTTTTTAAGTTTTATTTTTAGTTAATTACAATACTGCATAAAATGTGGACTTTTAGTAAATCGATGAAAAATCTCTGGAGTGGATTTAAATAGGGCAAAGTAATTAATGAACAAAATACTTCATAAATAAAGGGTGGGGGGGGGGTTGTAAAACTTCACAAAAGACGTTCATTCTAATCTTTATCGATTGATGTGGATATCCTACAATAAGCTAGCATGAATACTGCTAAGTGCTTTACCTGAGAGTGTATGTTGTAAGGTTACGCTGACGCCGGCGAGTTGCTTTCAGCTTCACAAATGTCCGTCCAGTGGGGTCAAAGGTACACATCATTGTGAAGCACACACTGAAGATGACCAACCAGTTACACACCACGATTCCTGTTGAAAATAAACGAATAAGTAAATGAATATATATTAAAAAACATTTAAACGTACCATATACATCTGCATTTGTCACTTACAGATTCAGTTCAGCAGGAAGCTCTTTACTGTAAAAAAATCCAACTGTCTCTTTGTCACTCCGTGTCTCGTATAGACAGATGATTGGCATGGAAGTGAAGTGTGCTATTATGGGATGGGGGTGGACAATGAGCGACACTGATTCATGGTCGGCACAGACGTGCAGAAAGCTACACTAGCCGTATTGTTAGAAATCGTGCGTTGAGATTCCAAGACAGAAATAGCTATAAATGATTTTCAAATTTACAAGAATCTGCTGAGATTAACAAGGGGAGGTTTCATGAGATTTTAACATTCCATATAAACAAGCCTGGACTGCCTCATGCTGTTAGGACATGACACGCCACACTCTCTGAAGACTATGTTTTTTTTTAACTTGCTGCCAATTGCGGTGACGCATGTTAGGGCTCCCAATTGCACAAAAATATTAACAACACTGACAATCATAAAAGCCTGAGTACCAATAATAAATGAGCAGCAAATCAGCAAATTAGAATGATTTCTGAAGGATCATGTGGTGCTGAAGACTGAAGTAATGAGGCTGAAAATTCAGCTTTGATCACAGGAATAAATTTTAAAATATATTCAAATAGAAAACATTTATTTTAAATTACAATAATATTTCATAATATTTCAGTTTTGACTGTATTTCAGTACAGCAGCCTTGGTGTGCAAAAGAGATTTTTTTGATAACAAACTTTCCAATTTTTTGACTTGTAATATAAGTTTGTGAGAGGTCTGCTTTACAATATTTAAACATAAGAGTGGTGGATAAGGTTAACAAAAATGTAGAGTATGTATGTCCCAGTTTAGCCTTTTAGTGTTGCTGATTGACGATGCAACTTGTCACATTAATACAGAATTTAAAACCGCTTCAAATGTGGCTCTGTTCCCAGACTTATGATACATTTGTTATGAATAATCTTATCTTTTGGTTTGCATCCTTCCAAATTAAAATAGAGAAAAAAAAAGATCAAATGAGATACGCTTTCATCCAAAGCGAGGAACAAAAGCAATATGTGAAGAAGCCAACTATGTACAATGGCAGGTTTATTTGACAACTAAGAAGCAAATTAGAGCCTTTAGTTTCATTTACTGGTTAATTATAAAATGAAATCACTATGTCAGATTTTTTTTCTTTGTGTCTTACCCAGGGCAAGGTTCTTGGCAGTGATGTCAGAGCAGGGCTGGTAGTACTGCACCAACCAGGCGATGCCCACCACCGCGTAAACCAGCTCCACTAGCAGGATGGCTGCAGAGAAGAGGAACAATTAATGTCAACTGTTGATTTAAGGTCTAACCACACAGGGTTTTCATTGTAAAATCACGTTGCACTGTAAATTTGCAATGAAGTAACGCAATCCAAAAAACCTTATGGTAAGCATCAGTACTATTATTGCTCATACTTTGCTCATTGATTTGGCCAAACCTCAAAACTTGGACAAATGGAAGCTTGTGAAGCTCGTAATTGTGAATAAACCTTATTCTCTCACATTTCAGATTTTTTTCCTTCTTAATTCTGAAAAAAAATGTCAGAATTAAGATGTTAACTTGTAACTGCAAGTTTGTAACTTACAACGGCAAGATATAAACTCACAATTCTCACAAAAAATTTTTTTTAAACATTTTTGATTCTATGGCAGAAACAAAATACCAGAATTGTAAAACGGATTTGCAACTCAAAATTCTTTGAAAAAAGTCAGAATTGCGAGATATAAATGCAGAATTCAAAAGACGGTCCGTGTAACGCTTCACAATTCAATTTTCAGATCATATGGTTTCAGAACATTTTTTTTTTCTTTTTTTTCAGTTACTTTATAAATGAAAATTTGCCATTTTCTCTCCTTTTTTCAGTTTTACTTTTGCTAAATTGTGACTTCAGAAAGGATGGTTTGAATTAGTAAAATTAAGTGATTTTCTATTCTTTTTACAATTACAATTTGCGCTGTGGGCTGTACTATTAGCACGGGGGTGTGGCCCGCGGACTGTTTCACAAACACTTAAGGTGGCTTAATGTATCCTACTAATACAGTGACACTGGAGGAAGCACTTTATTAATAATAAACATAGTCTATACAATTTACAGACATGCAGAAAAGCCCAGAATGTGAAAGCAATATGCGCCAAATTGCACGTTAAGTATTTTGTGCCCCATTAAAAACCTAAAGAAAATACGTGACTCAATGGACGAAGACAGTGGTATAAATTAAAAAGCCCAATGCAATGTATACAATCCAATGTATTAATAAAGTATAGGTTACTAGGTGCAAAGCAGATAAGAATATGAACGATACGCTGAATTGTTACCCTCCCATATAGGCTCAATGGAAGAACACAGTGGTGTAAATGTACGCACAAATTTGGCAAACACCTTATTAATTTTGCAAACTATATTGCCCTGCCTATGGGAAGCAGGGTAGACCGGAATATGAACGCGTCACGCAAAGTTCCACGTTAAGCGTTTTCCTGTCATTAAAAAACATTATTTGAAAACGCTTAATGTGGCAGTGACAGTGATTAAAAAACGCGAATCATATACCTTATTAATAAAGTGCCTACTATTTACACACAAGCCGAAGAGCCCAGAATATAAACGCAACAAGCAAAGTTTTACATGAAGTGATTTCCTGCCCATCTGCCATACACACACATATGATATAGGCTACCCACTGTAGATGAAGGCTAAAGCTTCATTCATAAACACCAGACGTGAAAATCTGTCTACATATATCTCCGTTTATTGTTAATAATGTGTTTCCTCCATTGTCACTGTATTAGTAGGATACATTAAGCCATGTTAAGCGTTTGTGAAACAGTCTGCGGTCACACCCCCACGCTAATGGTACAGCCCACGGCGCAAACTGTAAGATACAAAAAAAAAAAAGAAAAAAAAGGAAAAACAGAAAATCATGTATATTTTATTTATTTAACAAATAATTTCTGAAGTCACAATTTAGCAAAAGTAAAATTGAAAAAAAAAGGTATTCATTAATGAAGTAACTGATAAAAACTGAAAAAATTAATGTTTGGTTTCCCTTTTTCATTTTTGCATTTGCATTATATGGTCTGAAAATTGAATTGAGAAGCGTTACACAGACCAAAGTCAAATGTCAGAACTGTGACATGTGAATCTGCAATTGCGAGAAAAAAAAATTAATTGTGAGATAAAAAGTTGCAACTACCTTTTTTTATTCAATGGCGGAAACAAAAAAAAACTGAATTGTGAGCTGTAAACTCAATTCGTAAAAAAAAAAAAAAAAAAAAAAAAATTCAGAATCCTCAGTAAAAAACAAGTCAGAATTGTAATGTGTAAAACTCACAATTATGAGTTTATAACTTCCAACTGCAATTGCAATTCTGTGGTCAAAATTTAGATAAAAGTCAGAATTGTGAAATTAAAAATCACAAACTTTTTTTTTATTCTGTGGAAGCAAGCTAGCTTCCCTAAACCTCTAATCCATGTGTGTGTCAGAAAAAAAGCACAAATACAATCAATCTCTGTAGAAAATAATCAATTTTAATTAGATTTAACTATAGTTTTGATATTTGGATGTTTTTCCACTGAGCTCATAGCAATGCATTCTGGGTATGCTTTCTCCACAAATACTTGCAATGCTGCTTTAAAATTTGGAATAGTATTTGCTTCAGAAGCGCATCTATAATGCCTCACTATAGCCTATCATATATGAGATAACATGTACTAAGAGAAGTAGTGGAAGTTTTTTCATGGTTGTTTTTATGGTAAATGTTTAAGTGAATCTTACCTAGCCGTATATAGAGCACATACTGCACTGCTTCTCTGGGCTGTGTATACAGGATGCTGCCTCTCATGCTCAGCCACATGATGGCGCTTTCACAGATCAGACAGCTGACCAGGATGCCGAGGTAACCGCGACCGTGATCCACCAGCGTGACCGAGCATGATTCCTCTAAACTGTACGGCAGCCCAAAGAGAACCACGGACAGAACCACCAGCCTGCCGAAAGACCACAGCCACAACATTGCATGATCATACACATTTCCGAAATCTGACATTTATGACATGATGCGATTTCCAGAGATTTTCAGAATGCAAGTGAACATGTTTAGCAATTTCATATTTTAAGTTTCTTTTCTACATCCCAACACAAACAGTTTTTAACACTGATGCTTTATCTGTGTACTTAACTATTCTAATGCTGACACAGAGAATGATGGGAAATTTAGTTTGGTTGTAAGAGATTAACATGACTTAAAATATTTGTGTATTTCTAATAAGTAAGTTGCATCAATGTACAACTCATTTGAATGTTTGGGAACTGCTCTTAATACTTTTATTGAAGTCATGGTGCTGGCTATTAGAGCTTGTTTCTTACTGGTCTGATTGCTTAATTCAAACAGGAATGTGAAATAAACTCAACAGACAAACACAAATGCAGACTTACCATATGCAGTGTAGTATGAACAGGAAGAAAGCCGGTAACACCAGGTCATCACTGCCGACTGACCAGCGTCGCCGAAACAGTACCATGCCCGGCATCACTGCCCTGAAACACATAAATAAACACACTCCAGTTATGGGCCGCCTGACACACGCACAGAAAGACTTCTCATTCACCACTTCTTCAATTCTGCAATAAAGACGAGAGTAACAGAGGGCCAAAAGAGAAGAAGCCAGAACACACGCAAACACTAAAAGCATGGAGAAATTTTGCAGAAAAAACTCCCCAGCTTATATCAAAACAAAACAACAGCAGCTTTTCCACACATTTCAAACACGGCACAGGAAAATATGCTGGAAATCTGTGACTTACAAGAAATAGTTCACCCCAAAAAAAATGAAAGATTTGTGGGTGATCTATTTTTTAAATCAGTTTTATAATTGTGCATCAGAGATTGAAACTGAACCTGGTCTGATAGGAATAAGACGCTAGAGAGAAAGAGAGAAGATTGTGGGAAATTATGAAAGAGGAAAAGAAAAGGCAAAGAGGAAGTGGCCCATGAGAATGATGACAGAAAAAGAAATCAATATTTGTTAAGTAAAATGGGAGTGAGAGTTTACTCATGCTATCTTAAAGCATATTTGCCTACTAGTTTTTTTTTTTTGTCTGAGTGTTAAGGTGGATGCTAGGACATTGTGATGCAGTTGCTAGGGCATTCTGGGTGACCAGTCAAGTCATGTCACCTTTATTTATATAGTGCTTTATACAATACAGATTATGTTAGAGGAGCAATTTCACAGCATTAAACAGGAAAACAGTGTGTGGATAACGCAAGATAATTCAATAATGCATTGCTAGACAGTTGCCAGAGTGTTTAGGTGGTTACTAGGGCGTTGCTATGCAGTTAGGGCATTTTGGGTGGCTAGTGCATTGCTATACAGTTGCCATAGTGTTTAGGTAGTTAATAGGGAGCTACACTGCAGTTGTTAGGGCGTTATGGGTGGCCAGTGCATTGCTATACAGTTGCTAGAGTATTTAGGTGGTTACTAGGGCATTGCTATGCAGATGTTAGGGCGTTTTGGGTGGCCACTGCATTGCTATACAGTTGCTAGGGTGTTTAGGTGGTTACTAGGGCATTGCTATGCAGTTGCTAGGACATTTTGGGTGGCTGGTAGATTACTATACAGTTGCTGGAGTGTTTAAGTGGTTACTAGGGCATTACTCTGCAGTTGCAAGGGCACTTTGGGTGGCCAGTGCATCACTATACAGTTGCTGGTGTGTTTAGTCAGTTACTAGGGCATTGCTATGCAGTTGCTAGGGCTTTCTGGGTGGCCAGTGGATTGCTATATAGTTGCTAGAGTGTTAAGGTGGTTACTAGGGTGTTGCTCTGCAGTTGCTATGTTGTTCTGGGTGTCCAGTGCATTGCTATGCAACCGCCAGAGTGTTTAGGTGGTTATTAGGGCATTGTTATGCAGTTGCTAATACATTTTGGGTGGCTAGTGGATTGCTATACAGTTGCTAGGGTGTTTAGGTGGTTACTAAGGTGTTGCTATGCAGTTATTAGGGCCTTCTGGGTTGCCAGTGCATTGCTATACAATTGCTGAAGGTTTTAGGTGGTTACTAGGGAATTCCCATGCAGTTGCTAAGGTGTTCTGGGTGGCCAGTGGATTGCGATATAGTTGCTGGAGTGTTTGGGTATCTACTAGGACATTGCTATGCAGTTTCTAGGGCTTTGGGTAAGGGTGTTCAGTGTGGTTGTCTAGGTGTTGCAGTGCAGTTGTTAGGGTGTTCAGGGTGGTTTTCAGGGTGTTGCAGTGCAGTTGTTAGGGTGTTCAGGGTGGTTGTCCAGGTGTTGCAGTGCAGTTGTTAGAGTGTTCAGGGTGGTTGTCCAGGTGTTGCAGTGCAGTTGTTAGAGTGTTCAAGGTTGTTGTTAGGGTGTTCAGGGTGGTTTTCAGGGTGTTGCAGTGCAGTTGTTAGGGTGTTCAGGGTGGTTTTCAGGGTGTTGCAGTGCAGTTGTTAGGGTGTTCAGGGTGGTTGTCCAGGTGTTGCAGTGCAGTTGTTAGAGTGTTCAAGGTTGTTGTTAGGGTGTTCAGGGTGGTTTTCAGGGTGTTGCAGTGCAGTTGTTAGGGTGTTCAGGGTGGTTTTCAGGGTGTTGCAGTGCAGTTGTTAGGGTGTTCAGGGTGGTTGTCCAGGTGTTGCAGTGCAGTTGTTAGGGTGTTCAGGGTGGTTTTCAGGGTGTTGCAGTGCAGTTGTTAGGGTGTTCAGGGTGGTTGTCCAGGTGTTGCAGTGCAGTTGTTAGGGTGTTCAGGGTGGTTGTCCAGGTGTTGCAGTGCAGTTGTTAGGGTGTTCAGGGTGGTTTTCAGAGTGTTGCAGTGCAGTTGTTAGGGTGTTCAGGGTGGTTGTCCAGGTGTTGCAGTGCAGTTGTTACAGTGTTCAAGGTTGTTGTTAGGGTGTTCAGGGTGGTTTTCAGGGTGTTGCAGTGCAGTTGTTAGGGTGTTCAGGGTGGTTGTCCAGGTGTTGCAGTGCAGTTGTTAGGGTGTTCAGGGTGGTTTTCAGGGTGTTGCAGTGCAGTTGTTACGGTGTTCAGGGTGGTTGTCCAGGTGTTGCAGTGCAGTTGTTAGGGTGTTCAGGGTGGTTGTCCAGGTGTTGCAGTGCAGTTGTTAGGGTGTTCAGGGTGGTTTTCAGAGTGTTGCAGTGCAGTTGTTAGGGTGTTCAGGGTGGTTGTCCAGGTGTTGCAGTGCAGTTGTTAGAGTGTTCAAGGTTGTTGTTAGGGTGTTCAGGGTGGTTTTCAGGGTGTTGCAGTGCAGTTGTTAGGGTGTTCAGGGTGGTTTTCAGGGTGTTGCAGTGCAGTTGTTAGGGTGTTCAGGGTGGTTTTCAGGGTGTTGCAGTGTCGTTGTTAGAGTGTTCAAGGTTGTTGTTAGGGTGTTCAGGGTGGTTTTCAGGGTGTTGCAGTGTAGTTGTTAGGTTGTTCAGGGTGATTTTTGGGTGTTGCAGTTGTTAGGGTGTTCAGGGTGGTTGTCCAGGTGTTGCAGTGCAGTTGTTAGGGTGGGTGTTCAAGGTTGTTGTTAGGGTGTTCAGGGTGTTTTTTCCGGTGTTGCAGTTGTTAGGGTGTTTTTTTGGGTGTTGCAGTTGTTAGGGTGTTCAGGGTGTTTTTTTGGGTGTTGCAGTTGTTAGGGTGTTCAGGGTGTTGCAGTGCAGTTGTTAAGGTGTTCAAGGTGGTTTTCAGGGTGTTGCAGTGCAGTTGTTAAGGTGGTTTCAATGTAGATGTTAGGGGTGTTCAGGGTGGTTGTTTGGGTGCTGCAATGCAGTTGGTAGGGTGTTCAGGATGGTTGCTAGGGTGTTGCAGTGCAATTTTTAGGGTGTTCAGGGTTGTTAGGTGTTCAATGTGGTTTTCAGGGTGTTGCAATGCAGATGCTAGGGTGTTTACTTAATTAAAAGTAAAAGAGTGTTTTGTTCTCTGAGCTTAAGAGTGAGCAATAGTGGCAATGCTTGCCTCAGCAATCACCACTAACTACAAGATACAAACAAACAGAGAGAGAATCTTGCGACTGTGAACGAGGACTGATGGTTTCCATGGATACCGCTTTTAGTCCAGACACTGAAACGCTCTGACCCAGCAAACTTTCATTGTGTGGCAAAATCGCTCTATTTACAACACAAACCTCACTCAAAGCATTTTTAATCGATCAACAGGTACTTTTACAGAACACAGATGTCCTTGTTCTTCTGTGTAGTGGAGACAAAACGAGACCGCTGTTGTATGATAATACAGGATGTGACGGCAACATGTTTTGTCAATGTTTTTGTGGATCGGAGTAAAGGGTTACGCCCTGGCAAAGCACTTCCCCAAAACATTTGTGCTTTTTAGCGGGTGGTGTGGAGCAGAGGTTCAAGTCAAAATGAAACCAACATTAACTAACTTCTATAGTTCAGTGGTTTCAAGATCCGATTTTGTCCAAATCCCAAACCTAAAGTACGCACCAAAGCAATCTTTACGCTCAGTCCACTGATAATGATCATTTTTTAAACAGGTTTACCAATGTGTTTTCTCAATGCTCGTTTAAACATATAGTAATGCCCCAAAATTACATTTCGAACCCTTTAAACAAACACAGCAATGATTCGAAAGCTCTCCTTTGGAAAATCAACATAAATGGCTGACTTGTAATTGTCTCTGCACATTAGAAGTATATTAGCACCAAAAATGACTGTGCACCTTTAAATCAGTAATCTTAAGGTGCAAGTTAATCATTCTCCTGCCCAACAGAGCTGCCTGATAAAGCGACAGATTGTAAATGATTTCACTGCAGCTGTACAATAACACACACAGTCTATCACACTGTTAACAGTTCATCAGTTCTCAGTCTTCCCATTTCTTTTCACACCTGCGTCTCACTGTTTCTCTCTTTCCTACCATCCATCTATCCATGAAAACACATCCCTAAAACCAAACACAAATTTGAAGCCCGTCTGGATGCAAAAAACGCTTAATGTAAATACAAAATGACATTCATTCTCATCATATAAACATCCTGCTCACATCCTCAGGAAAGTAAGATGAAACCCATGAGACAAGCAAGATCTTGTACTCTGTTATAAAAATCTAAGGCCATTTCTACAAAAAATAATAGATTATTGTTGTATAAAATTCATAATTTTTAAAAATTAAATGAATACTTTTATTCAGCAAAGATGTACTAAATTGAACAAAAGTGACAGGAAAGATATTTTTAATGCTACAAAGGATTTCTATTTAAAATAAATGCTGTTATTTTTAACTTTTTTCATTAAAAAAGCATCACAGTTCTCACAAAAATATTAAGCAGCATAAGTTTTTAACATCTGCAATAGATATGTTTTTAACGTATGCAAATCAACACATTAAATGATTTTTAAGACGTGACACTGAAGATTAGAGCAATGATGCTGAAAATCCAGCTTTGCATTGCAGAAATAAATTATATTTTAAAATATATTAAAATAGATTTAAAATAATTTTTTTTAAATACGTTGCAATAGCAAGCAATGCATTTAAAATTCACAAAAAACTAACAAAAATACAATATTGATGACTTTATTTCCTTATTCTTTTGATTCAATCACATGCTCTCTAAATTATGCGTGTCCCTCCTTCTAATATTACCTGCCAGGGACTAACAAATCCAAATAGCTAAAATTAGTTTTGTCCGTCTGCACAGAAAAAAAAAAATGGTGTACTTCCTGACACTATTTCCTGTTTGAAAATACAATACAACATGTGTTTTCCACATGTGGCATTTTGAGGGGATCTCTAAAGGGAAATGGCTCTTATCATTAACTTATGTAAACTGAGACAATACCTAATATATAAAAACAATAAAAACAAGATTTTAAACCACAGTTGCTATAACGCATGCAGTTGTTATAATGTCTATTAATGATGAATGAGTATGGAAATCTTTAAGGATTCGCTGAAACTTTCTTATCCAAAGCCAAACTTTAAAAATCCATTTTTGAGATTTCATGATTTTATACTATTCAGTACAAGACAGCGTGTTCACACTTACTCAGGCATACACACTCATTCGAAGCAGACAAACATCCACGAAAACACACACTGCAGGTGGAGCTGGAAGATGTTGAAAGAACCGAGTGGGTGGCAGTGAAAGTGAAACATGATGAGGATGCAGGGAAAAGGAGGACTAGCATGAAAATTAGGAGAAAAAAGACAGAAGGCAAGAGAGAGCAAGGGTGAGTGAAGGAGGAAGAGAGAAAGAGAGAGAAGGAGAAAAGGAAGAATCTGGAGCAAGAGATGAGAGGAGAGGAGAGGCAGGGGAGAGTGGGTGTGTGTAGCACATGGTCCTCAATCTAAAAAAAGGACGAGAGCAGTTGAAGCCAAACTCGGAGTATGGATGAGCGAGATGAAAAGGAAAAAAGACAGAGAAAGAGGGCTGCAGCTACACAGAGAT
The DNA here is from genome assembly GCA_033026305.1 of Cirrhinus molitorella. Lineage (NCBI taxonomy): Eukaryota > Metazoa > Chordata > Actinopteri > Cypriniformes > Cyprinidae > Cirrhinus > Cirrhinus molitorella. The sequence goes on along the minus strand of CM065118.1, from coordinate 8,910,494 downwards.
GGTGAAAACACAACAAGGACATTTCACTAGAGAAATGAAAGAGACGGAAAATGAGTCAAGTAGGAAGGAACCCACAGGATATTAGAAATCCGGTCAATGTTACCAAATGGTAACTTTTCAATCTGCACATTAAAGCCTTGATTTTTATCAAGGCACTGATAAAGGTTTTATGATTTGATTCCAACGCAGACACTCTTGATTTGTTTCATTGAGAATATTTCATAATGCAAGTAAAGTTCATGTCAATTTTTCTTAAGTAAAATAAAATCTGTGTCCACTAATGCTGTAAACTATACAGGGAACCCTCTTTGCACATTACCATGACATTATATTGCAAACAATTTTCTTGAAAACAAACTATTAAATATTAAATTGTTTTTTAATTTTAAAAATACTGGTAAAAATAAATAAAAAAATAAATTTATTTTTCCCAAATACATAATTTCCCAAAAACATCACAAGACATTTTTTACATGAATTTGTTGTTGAAATATAAATATTTAAACAGTGGCTGTCATAAAAACTTAAATAAGACATTTATTTTGTGTTATAACTAGTAGTAACTTTTGAACTGAGATGCTTAAACTGAGACGGCAACAGAGATCAGTCATGCCACATTAAGGAGCATCAAAATTTGTGATAAATCTGAATTTTTTGGGTTTCTTAACCCTTTAACTGTCACTCCCATTTTTGAACATAGATGTGAAAATGCAGTATTCGAACTTACATTTTTATAATTCATGAACGAAAACATTTTGTAATATGATTTTGATTTACATTTTCCATGGTAATGCAATGTCTGATGTTAAAATGGGTTTCAAAAGGATGAACTTTGAGGTTTTACGTTTTCTACTGATATATAATTTCTTATGATTTCAAAAGTATGATATGGAAAAATGCAAGTCTTTTTGTGACAAAGGTCAGAACTCCTGTTATGAAGTATATGTTTAAGGTGCACTCTTGTCATAAATTAACCTATTACTTTTCCTACACAATTTGAAACACAGAATGGTAAAATATCTATTTAGGAGTCTTAGACCTTAAAAACTAAAATTAATTAAAACTGGGAAATCTATATTAATCAAGACAGCCCAAAATGTAAAGATTTTGTTTTTAAATTGGAAATACAAGTAATAAATAATAAAAAAAATATTTATTTCTTTTTGTAAAATCAAGCATTACAATATACTACAGAAAACACTTACTTCCAAGACAACTTCCTGACAAGAAAAATACATTTATTTAAAAATGTAGCAATGCTCTGATCAAGACTTTTACAGCCAATAACAAAGATTTTTTGGCATCTGAACCATCCCAATCCCTGTTATTTAGCCATTTTATTCAACGCTCTCTGTCTATATTTTTTTTTTACATTGACACACACACTGCAGGTTGGTTAATTGATAATCAAATCAACCCAAAATGAAAATTGTGTAATTAATTACTCACCCTCATGTCGTTCCAAACATGTAAGACCTTAATTTATTGTTTTTGGGTGAACTTTCCCTTTAAATCTAAACTTAGGCCTAATAAAAACAAGCAGGCTTAAACGAAATGTTCCATTTTAGTTGTTTAACAAAGAAGTTTGGCGATGCACTTCTGCGTCATCAAATCTGATCGTTTATAGCAATAAGAAGTGATGGAAAATGTCTCTGAAAATTTCCCTACTCTGGAAAATGTGCCATTAGCTCATCGAAGTTCATCTATAAAGCCAAAAATTATGAGGGGAAAAATCATTATGTTTGTGACTAACTGTAACTCAAAGTGGAAAGACTGAATGCAAAACACCATCAGAACTGAGAGGAAGGTGAGGAAAAAAATCTGGTTGAATCTGGTCAAGAATTGACATGCTGGGCAAAAAAAAAAAAAAAAAAAAAAAAAAAAAAAAAAAGACAAAGGATGGTTTAAAGGTGGAAACATTCAGCGTTTGGCCCTGAAACGCATTAAATAAAGTGTTGACTTCATAATGGAAAAGAGGGATTATGTATTGCATGCCGAGGAATGAGTAGGGGGTGGAACGCAGTGTGTTAAAAAATAAATAGGGCATGACAGGGGGAAAAAAGTGTTGAGCGTGTGGCAAGGAGAATGAGAAAGACAGAGCAGAGCAAAGCAGGATACAGTCAGCTGGTTGCTTTCATGCTGCTTCCTTGTATCAACACTATACTTGTTGTAGGACTGAATATTTGCCTTTGTGCACTCTGGAGACACTCACACGGGACATTTCCTTGCGTTCTGCCTGTGCTATTTTTCAATCATTGCTGTATGTACACATGCCGCAGACAGATGTTTTTGGTTGTTTTTCAGCGTTTCCTGACATAAGCATGTCACATCAAGTTAAAAATACTTCAGCTTGGGACACACAGGACATCATCTCAATTTGGGGGAGCAGCAAATGAATTATTTGCAGATACTGAATTTCAACAATAACATGAATAATCTTAAAAAAATAATTTGTCTTTATAAATTTAGCCATTTAAAATGTACTAAAATTATTTAAAAACTTAATTTTAAAATGTAACAAAATACAAACAAAATAAAAATAAAAAGTGTAATTAAACATCCTTAATATGTATATATTAATATATTTAACAATGCAAAAATGCAAAAAAAAAAAAAATTATATATATAGAGAGAGAGAGAGAGAGAGAGAGAGAGAGAGAGAAAGATTTATATATACATATACAATGCGTACATATATATATATATACACACATTTACACACACACACACACACACACACACACGTATACATATAATATAAATATATTAGTGGTGTCAATCGATTAAAAAAAATTAACTAATTAATCGCACATTTTACCTGAAATTAATCGCGATTAATCGTGATTAATTCTACCTGACATTAAAGTTTTTAATTATACTTTTATATTGCAATAATTTCACTTTAATGCTTCAAATTAATGTAGAAACAACATAAAGAACATATATTTTTAATATTTGTTTAATGCCATCTTGTTTTAGGACTGAAGGCAAGTATCATTGATTGATTTTTTCCCCCTAATACTTAACCATTGAATACATATATATATATATATATATATATATATAATCATTCAACATTACAGTATCATTAAGAGCTATCACTTTAACATTTATTAGACTTTAAAAAAAATAACTAATAATAATAATTTAAGTGAACTTGAAACAATCTTCACACAAACCCATTATAATAAATGTCATATAGGGCTAGTAGCTACCTGTGCCCTTCAGCAAGAAAATATAGCCTTAATTATATCAAATTCTAAATTATATAAAGATAAAACTTATTTATTAATTTCCTCTTTTTAATTTTGTTCCTTAATTAACAGACATCACAGCAACTGGTTAAGGATATTTTGGCTGCTGTTACTATAAAAGTTGTCGCTGTTGAACTTGATCTGACACTGCTTTGACCTATAAATAGCCTAATAAATTCTTACACGCACAGTTTGAAGGCAGCTTTAATCGTTTTTTTTTTTTTTTTTTTGTGAATTCATGTTTTACCTAACGATATAACTACGACTCTGCATGCTCGCAGTTTCATTTGGGTTTAATATAGCCTAATACAGCGCGCGTCGGCACATTTGCGCGTGAACTTCAAGAGCGCGCGCTACAAGCAGAGTATATAGGCTGACAGGACAATTAAATTCGTTTTTACCGACATGTGGCCTTACAGCATCTCATCTGACCGCAGTTCACTGACGTTTTACTTAAGCTCCTCGTCACCGGTACCGCATCCACGGTCGTTTGACTCGCGTCTGGTGCTGAAGTAAAGTTGGAGCGCGCATCTGAAAAGTCTTCTGTTTGATGTGTTCGTAAAGACGCTCTGCGCATTTAAATAAAAGCATTTCATGAGCAGTTGTGAGTGGGGTGGCCCCGCCCATGCGTTAATTGCGTTAAATATTTTGAACGCGTTAAAATGAAAAAATTAATCGCCTGCGTTAACGCGCTAATTTTGACACCACTAATATATATATATATATATATATATATATATATATATATATATATATATATATATTTTTTTTTTTTTTTTTTTTTTTTTTAGAATTATAAAGAACTTGAATACCAACAATCCTGAAGAAAGATTTTCAGAAGTACGGTTGCTTTGGAAAGGATCTGGTAAATATTTTAATATTTAACAACAAAAATAAAATATATTGATTTTTAATGCTTATTAATGGCTCTAAGTGAAAGTATAGTATAGCACAGTATTGTTTACATCATTAAGAGTGCTTCATGGAATGATTATCTAAATGCACATACCTTTCTCATGTGTTGTGCATTTTTTTCTGATTTTCAAACATGAACAAGCTTGAATAATTGCACAATGCTTAATGCTTAAGTAAAGTTTTGATTTATCTCTAAGCTAGCCGGTTTGGTTAGAAATTCCTGTAGAGAAAAAATAAACAGGAAATATACCTCCACAAGCAAAGCCACAAAAAGTGGGCATTGACTCCTGCTCTCTGTACTGTGTGTGCAAATTAGCAACCGTTTGTAGCTGTCTGGAACTAAAAAAACGAGTCTTGTAGCCTGTCAGTCACTTTCAGACTGCCACGCCTCCTCCAAAAATATTTGCCTCATGACTATGCAAACATCTCGTCATTACCTAATCTACTGCTGCTGTGGTTAAACCACACTTAAAGACAGTACATTTCATGACCAGATGACATATTTCAAACAACCATCCTGTTGTAAGATGAGCATTCAGATGACTTCAAAGTCATCCAGTCCTGATAAAGCCTCATTTAAGCATTGGGATACCATGACGCCCACTTACGGAGGCCCCCGAAAAGTGCTTGAGCCACACTTGAAAACATCTGAATGTCAGTGCATTAGACAGAAAAATAATAGCTTGTGAAACGCTTGTAGAAGTACATCCAGCCTCACTCAGTGGCCTTATTAATATGAATGATATGCTAATGCTTGTATTATGAGATTGTACATCCATAACACCTCATCAAAATGAGTCATAAATGAAAGCAGCCTGAAGTGATGAGAAAATATTTTGCTATTTTTCTGGTCTCAGTGCTGACCATATCCAATGCTGACTATAAAAACAAAAGTTTTTGAACAGTAAGAGTTTTAATGTTTTTTAAACAAGTCTCTTTTGCTCACCAGGCCTGCATTTATTTGATCCAAAGTACAGCAACATCTGTAAAATGTTGAAATATTTTTACTATTTAAAATAACTTTTCTGTTTGAATACATTTTAAAATGTGATTTATTCCTGTAATTTTAAACCTGAATTTTTAGCATCATTACTCCAGTCACATGACCCTTCAGAAATCATTGTAATATTCTAATATTTGAAATATTATGTTTGAAACAGCTGAGTAAATTTTTTTCAGGTTTCTTTGGTTAATACAAAGATCAGAAGAACAGCATTTATCTGAAATGGAAATCTTTTGTAATATTATAAATGTCTTTATCACCATTTTTGATCAATTTAAAGCATACTTGTTAAATATAATAACTAATTTCTATAATTTCTTTCCCAAAAAAAGCTTTTGAATGGTGTATAATGTTACAAAAGCTTTTTATTTCAGATAAATGCTAATCTTTGGATCTTTCTATTCATCAAAGAATCTTGAAAATAAATGTACTGTGTTTTAAATATTGCTAATAATAATAATAATAATAATAAATGTTTCTTGAACAGCGAATCAGCATATTAGAATGATTTCTGAAGGATCATGTGACACTGAAGACTGGCTTTAAAAATCACAGAAATAAAATTTATTTCAAAATATATTCAAAACAGTAATTTTAAGTTAGTTATTTTAAATAGTAAATATATTTCAAAATTGTACTGTTTTTGCTGTACTCTGGATCAAATAAATGCAGGCTTGGTGAGCAGACTGCATTTATTTGACTGGTAGTATATATTATATTTTTATACATATTATAATTTAAAAAAAAATATCAAATAAATATAGCATTAAATAAAATAAACAACACCAGAACAATTAATGACAGCAAACCAATGTAACCAAATTAACTGTGACAGTAAAACTGTACACAATATTTATTCTCAATGGCCATTATCCACCAATCCATTTGCTTCTGGGTTTATTTTTGGACATAATACCACATAAACTGTTAGGGAGACAATAGGAACACATGCAACCAATGAACCCTCAATAAGGGGTCATAAAAATGTGACACTATATGAGATGATAAAAAATAACACAGTCTCTTGTTCTACTTAAAGCACAAGAATATTTCTGCAACTATTACTAGAAGCTTTATCGATCATGAACGCACTTTGACACATGCATGGTGATAACACCAAAGAAAACGTCAATCAATGGACTGATTCATACATGAATCACTTTATAGCTCAAGACATTGACTAAAAAGCCTGACTAGAGATGGAAGAGCCAGCAGTGATGAAAATCCTGAATAATCCGGCCCCATTATAATCAATGTGAGGTGATGATTAACTCCCAGAGTCAATTACTTTAAAATAAAACACAGATTTGCCTGAACAGGTTCACGCTGTGAATGCTGAAACAGACTGTTAAATTCAACCTGTGGAATTGAGAATAAACAACAATGACCCACATTGGTCAACCACTAAAAGCAATCTTGGTATTTAGGATGCAAGAGAGATGGATTTCTGCATGCTTCTGCACATTTTTCACTGCGCCATAAAAGATATAAAAGAAGAGCTGTGATTAAAATTATCTGAGGCCTGAAGATCCACGCATTGCTTAATAATGTATTACAGAAGCTAATACAATTTTAAACAATATAGCTGCTATATTTCTCTAGGCCACATACAGCCTCTTGATGTTCGCTCTTTTTTTTTTGGTGACAGACTGCAGGATGCTGAGGGGACAATGTCTCGGTTGTTCATGCAGAGAGCTTTTCAGGGAACATTTGCCGTATCATATCCACAAACACAAACGCATGCTCCGCGCCATCAATGTTTTATCAGAACACTGATTGTGAACTGCTAAACTTAAGATCAAACACTGACACTGGAGCTCATTCATGCACATCAGTCACAGACATTTATGTATGAATTGTTCACAAACCACTCTCATGTAAATGGTTGCACTCAATCTGTTGTTTTACAAAATTTCCTCCTGTTTGTGTTTCAATAATGAGGCCCATGGCAGCAATTACAAAACCAGCAACTTTACTGGTTTTATTATTTATTACTGAACATGAGTTTAGTCAATTTTAAAGATAAAGAACATCTAATGAACATTTTATTCACGATTAGCATTGCTGTAAGCAATATTTCTGCAAACACAGTACAGGATGCACCAGAGGAAGTACGCTGCAATCATTTCTCAAGTATGCCTATTGCATCACTGTGAGCAAAGACTGGAAAGATTCAGGGCAAAATAACAATTACTCTTCATGAACTGAATTATCCTACAAAGGGCATCCTTTGATCAGACAATTGTTTATGCTGTGAGAGGCTTGACTGGCCGGTTGCAACTGTGCTCTGTGCGGTCCAATATTGGAGATTACAAGAGAAGTATATAAGCCTGCTTCAGAAAGCCAAGTGGAGCCTCCAGGCAATTTCAAGACTCCATCTACACCTCAATATGCAGTACAACCCAGTAGAAAACATTCAGCATTTGATTAGAAAATAGCGTTGTTCTTCGAGGGGGATGGTTGAAAAGCTAGGTTGCATGATAAAGGTTAAATCATCTACTGATTTATTTTGTTTAACACATACATTAACATTCTCTCTACATTATGAAAACTGCTTTGAAGCTTTTCTTAAAACTGAAAAACAGTGAAATTTCTTATTTAACTTCCAATAATTCCAAATTATGTTAATGCTTTTCTATTAAAACTACAGAAAGACTTCGTATTGTCTAACAAAGATTGCGTAACTGCATTTATTCAGGAGCCACCATCACAAACATGTAAGATTCGCATTTGGATTTATTACAGTACGTCATGGAGAATGTTTGCTTGCAGATTTAGCAGCAGCAAATTGCGCAAGAAGCCTTATGAAGAAACACAGACTAACTGTAAACTTTCATTTGAGCATAAAAATGCAACAGAGATGGCTAAACTCTTTTGAGTTTATCCATGTTTTCAGATCATCAGCACTTTTTTGAAATGCAGTTGCCAAGTTGGGTAAAACGTAGGAAACGATATCCGTTTATATCCGGATTTTAACTTTTGACATTTTCAATATAAATGATCACAATTTAAATGTTTAATCAGGCCGTCTTGGGCTTTTGAACATGAAAGTATGCTTGCATATAATTTCCTTCCACAATATGATGAATTTCCAAAGTAGAAATAAGTAGGAGAAATTGTAGAAATGTTAATGCAATGTCAGCAGCTGAGGCTATAATTATGGCATCTTCCAAAAAAAAAAAAAAATCAAATAAAACCGAACAAAATAAAATTGAAAATACAATATAATAAAATTGCATGAGGTGTTTTGAAATGTAAAAATTATACAAATAATTTAAAAAAAGATAAAAATGTTTTCTGGAAGGAACAAGCCTTTAAGAGATCTTATTAAATAAAACTGTTGTCTTTGCATTAAGCATAGCAGTCCAATAAGATATGCTTGATAAAAACAAATGGGTTTTGCAGAACATAAATAACCACTTTTCACAAGAAATGCATGACATTTCCAAGTGAAACAGAAAAACAGTAAGGTGGGACTTAATTTTATCTATCTGGAACCAGATTATAAAAAATGACTGTTTCATACCAAAACGGAGGCACGCCTGGTTGAAAGTTTCTGAAAATTATACTTTTTGAGAACAAAAATGTACCAAAATTTATTCAGACACCTTCATCATTTCTCACATTATCACAGTATATTCACTATAGTTTAGAAAATGGTAATAAAATACAACAGAACAAATTCGTCTTGATAATGACAGATAACTTTGATAGGAAAGTATGTAATGGATTACAATCAACCAAAAATTCAGACAACTGTTAGATCGCTAAACTCCAGCTTCTGGCTTTATCTGTGTTTTCAGATCATCAGAGCTTTTTTGAAATGCAGTTGTTGCCAGGTTGGGAAGGTCAAGTAAAACGTGGGGCGGAACCTATATCCGTTTTTGTCTGGATTTTAACTTTTGACATTTTCAGTACAAATGATCACAATTTAAAAATGTTTAATCAGGCAGTCTTGAGTTTTTGCACATGAAAGGATGCAATGTCAGCAGCTGAGGCTATAATTATGGCATCTTCCAGCTGTAAATATAAAATAAAACCGAACAAAATAAAATAGAAAATACAATATAATAAAATTGCATGAGATGTTTTGAAATGTAAAAATTATGAAACTAATTTAAAAAAAAAAAGGATAAAAATGTTTTCTGAAGGGAACAAGTCTTTAAGAGATCTTATTAAATAAAATTGTTGTCTTTGCTTTAAAAGCACAGCAGTCCAATAAGATATGCCTGATAGAAAACGGGTCTTGCAGAACATAAATGACCACTTTTACAGAAAAAAATACTAAGGTGGGACTTAATTTTATCCATCTGGAATTAACCGGATTATAAAAAAAATAAGTGTTTCATACCAAAACGGAGCCATGCCTGATTGAAAGTTTCTGAAAATTATACTTTTTGAGAAAAAAAATTTACCAACATTTATTCAGACACCTTTAACATTTCTCACATTATCACAGTTTATTCACTATAGTTTAGAAAATGGTAATAAAAAAGAACTCAGAGTTAAACTGTGTCCGAACAAATTCATCTTGATAATGTCAGATAACTTTGATAGAAAGGTATGTAATGGACTACAATCAACCAAAAATTAAAGCAATTAAAGAAAAACCACTTAAGCAAAACTTGGTCAAGTCAACTTTCTGTCCTAAATTTGTAATCAATTTTAGTGGTAGTCCACTGTATGATGAATTTTTGTGTATAATATGTTACAGTTTACTTTATTTTACTATCCTCACTTATATAAATTAACCATAGTGTCCTGCTCCCACTAGTAAAAAAAAATAACAAAAATGATATCTGGTGTCTTAATAATTTTGGTTCGACTGTATATCAGCCCAGCAGATAAGTCATCTGATATTTGACCATATCTGAATCAGTTTTGATAAATGCAAGTAATGCTTAGAATCAACAGTTGTTGTCAATAGATAGCGATCACTATCTGCTTTAATTTTAGCAGCAGTTTTGTGTGCATCTTATTTGCAACTTATTTCCCCATATCCGTCATCAGACACCCTGCACACTAGATAATGGACACTGGCCACTGAAGATCTCACAAACGGTCGATAATCTGTTCACATACAGCTCAAGGGTTAAATCTGCTAAACGACACATCAACAATATGATCCTAAAACATGCTCTTTGTCCATATACAAAAAGCTGCACTCAGTAATTAACAGCAATTTCCTCATGCATTTGCTGGCCCCTTCAAACCTCTGATGGGCTCCATCCAGCCTCGAAGACGCAAACCATAACCTCTCCATTAAGAATTAAAAGCCTCTGGTTCTGAACTTCACTGTCCTGTTCACATTATGTGTGTGCCACAGACATGGAGATCCCACAGCACACTGAGATACTGAGCAAGACTCATACTGTAAGACAGACATCCTAATCCAGCAATGAAATCACCACAATATATTGCAGTTACCTGCTCATGTACCAGAAATGCTGGGTGTGCTCACATGCCTGCAAGCGATGCAAAACTCTTCCTTCACTGTTATTCATATAGGTTTGCAAGGTATGACTTGAAAAATTACTAAAATACAATGGGTATCAACAGGTTCTGGCAAAATACATAGTTACAAACATCAATAAATACCACAGAGACATTATGGTAGCACGTTCAAACAACCTTTCTGTGCAACAACTGTATTAAATATGATATTGTTTCAGAATTTATGAATTATGAACTTCATATTCTATATGAAACTGTTTAATATGACGTTTACCATAATCATACACTAAAGGATCTAACATACTTTCAAGAATATCATGTTAGTACCACGGTACATGTACACTACTAGTCAAATTTATTTAATGTTTTTAAAAAAAGTATTTTCTGCTCACCAAGCCTGCATTTATTTGATCTAAAGTACAGCAAAAACAGTACAATTTTGAAATATTTTTACTATTTAAAATAACTATTTTCTACTTAAATATATGTTTGTGGTTTCAAAGCTGAATTTTAGCACCATTACTCCAGTCACACGATCCTTCGGAAATCATTCTAATATTCTGATTTGCTGCTCAAAAAAGAAAATTATATATATAATATTATTATTTTGAAAACAGCCGAGTAGAATTTTTCACGTTTTTTTTAAGAATAGAAATGATCTGAAATAGAAATCCTTTGTAACATTATAATTGCCTTTATAATCAATTAAAAGCGTCCTTGCTAAATAAAAGTATTAATTTCTATAATGTATTTATAGTATATTTATACTGACTCCAATGTCACAAAAGCGTTTTATTTCAGATCTGATCTTTGGATCTTTCTATTCATCAAAGAATCCTGAAAAAAATTACTCAACTGTTTTAAATATTGATAATTATATAAAAAAAATTCTTCAACATCAAATCAGCATATTAGAATGATTTCTGATCCATATTGAAAACAGTTATTTTAAATATGAAAACTATTTCACAATATTACTGTCTTTGCTGTAGGCTATTTATTAAATGCGAATAAATAAAAAACATCTAAACATAAAAAATCTACAAAAGTTCACAAACTTTTGACTGGAAGTGTACTACACATGCATCAAATGGTACTTTTTGTAAGTCATTTAACACTGTACAGAATGATTACCATATTCGCATACCATGCTATTAGATACTCAAAGTACTTCAAAGGGTACCACAGTATTGCCATGCTACATGCCCGAAAAACATGGTCATTTTCGTTAGTGCGATAACAGTATTAACGGTATTCTGAGGTAACTAGGCTATAGTTATTGTGGGCAAGTGTTGTACACAATTACAGACAGATGACAATGCCATAGTACTGAATGTACTCAGAGGGACATTGTAAATGTAACGTTACAATATCCAAACAAAAACGTTTGTTTGTTTGTTTCATTAGCACAATAATTGTAGTAACTACGCTTTTCTGGCGGAAACTGCGGTTACCATGGTAAATTTTCATACGGGTCGCCCGTGCGGAGACTCACCTGTAGTATGAGCTCGTCTTCCCGAGACCTTCTTCTGCATGGACTCTCTTAAATCTCCCATCCTCCGCAAATACACACACACACCGAACCGCAGAACCGACCCAGATGACGGTTCCGAACCAGCCACAGGTCTCAGAACAGCAATAGTCCCGTTAATGCGGCGTCCCGTTTGCATTCACACAAGCGCATGAAGAAGTGAGGACGATTTAATACGAACTGTTCCGGCTCTCCAGAAACGGATTTTTTTATTTCATATCGATCGCCTCAGATTCATTGGCATTCCGTCGTAACGTCACCGATATTTTCACGCCTTTCCAAGCGCGCGTCGCGTCAGAAGCCGCTCCATATACCCCTCAAACCGCAAAGAATGCTCACGCACACACGAATCTAACATTTATCCCCCGGGCTCGGTCGTGACATTCCCTCTCCGCGTAGTAAAATCGTGCGGTAAGTCCCGGTCCCGCACTGTCCGCAGCAGCAGCAGGTCCCAGTCAGATTGATTGCTGTATATCTTCGCTACGATCTTTTTTCCATACGAGCAACGTCGTTGCGATTCTCCATTCCAGTTGCGCATACTGGACCCGCATCCCGTTTCCCGCCTGCGCTGCTGGCGTTTCGTACGTCATCCATTGGTTGCCGTAAGAGGAGCTGCGCTATTGACGTACGACGCTGCAATTTTCCGCTGCTTAGGAACCACTGGCACACTGCTGGGACGGGCTTAGTGAATACAGAGGAGACTCCGAAATAGTATGCTGGGCGTGGAACGACGTCATTTCCTGAATTTCTTAAGCCTTTGTAATCAGTAGGGAGTGCCAATGGATAAGAAACAAATCAATTAATCAATACATGCATTTATATAATACTTCGTTGCATAAGATGATAGATAGATAGATAGATAGATAGATAGATAGATAGATAGATAGATAGATAGGTTATATACACAATCTATACTCAGATAGATAATTTATGTACACTATATACTAATAGACAGATAGAGAGAAAGATAATTTATATATACAATATATACTCACAGATAGATAGATAGATAGATAGATAGACAGACAGACAGATAGAGCATTTATATACACAATATACACTGATAGACAATTTATATACACACTACTCTAGACAGATAATTTATATACACAACATATATACTCTAGATAGATAGAGCATTTATATACACAATATACACACTAATAGATTTATAGACAATTTATATACACAAATACTCTATAGATAGATAGATAGAGTATATGTTGATAGATATATACTTAGATATAGATGAAAGAGATTATATACTATATAAATTATATAGTGTGGAATACTGACTGATGATAGATGATAGATAGATAGATAGATAGATAGATAGATAGATAGATAGAGTATATGTTGATAGATATATACTTAGATATAGATGAAAGAGATTATATACTAGATATAAATTATATAGTGTGGAATACTGACTGATGATAGATAGATAGATAGATAGATAGATAGATAGATAGATAGATAGATAGATACACAACATACATACTCTACATAGATAGAGAATTTATGTACACAATATATACTAATAGATTGATAGACAATTTATATACAAAAATATTCTGTATATAGATAGATAGATAGACATGGATGATAGAGCATTTATAAACAATATACACTGATAGACAATTTATATACACACTACTCTAGATAGATAGATAATTTATATACACAATATATACGAATAGATAGATCATTTATATACACAACATACATACTCTAGATAGATAGAGCATTTATATACATAATATATACTAATAGACTGATAGACAATTTATATACAAAAATATTCTGTAGATAGATAGATAGATAGACATTTAAGGGCATGATCTGGCTCTTTAATTACATAAACAGGTTCATACCAAACAGCCTTTGAGGTGTGTGGGAATTTGATGTAAAGCATCTTGACTGTCATCGCAATGCAAGCAGGCTTGTAAAACATTTCTCATCAGGTAAATCCTGTTCAGGCACTCCCCAAAAATGCACTTTCTGTTTTGATAAAGGAATAACTGGACCGGACAGCAACTGTCTTGTGTTTCACTGCAGACTGTAGCACCTACATGACGTCAATAAAGTCAAATTACATAAAACTTCATTGCAACAACCACTACACCAGTCTGAGCCGAACGAAAGCAAACGCACACCAGCTGCACTGCGCTCCCCCTGTTCTCACTGATGGAGTGGTACATCCCAGCACCTCTCCTCCTCCTCCTCCTCCTCCTCTTGCTGCTGTGTCCTCCATCACTCCATTTCCTTTGATTCTGTTTCTCCTTGAGGACGGATTCGGGCCTTCCTGCCGAGCGTTTCTCTTGGTTTCTCATCCTCCGTCTCTCCACCCTTCTTTGAAAAGAAGAAGAGGTGAGCAAGGATTTCAAGGCAACATAAAGAAGGTACGTTCCATCCATCCATCATCATCCCTCCATCCATCAGAACTGGAAGAGAACGTGATGCGCTTCTGTGGCCTGTGCAGCCATCATAACTGCATCACTACAGATATCACATCTTTGTGACGCTTTAATAACCCATTTTCAGTCAGTCTTTCCAGGTTATACATTCGCTGCATGGCTCTGCATGGCTTTAGTCATTTTTAATGTGCTTTTATGTATTTTTAATGTACAGTGCTCCCCTCCCTTTTACCTGTGTATGACTCATGCAGACTCACAGGGATATTTCTGCATGCTGCAGATTAACTCTTGCATGTTTAATGCAACAGAAACATCATTTATTGTTTTTGGTGGGTGCAAAAGGTTACATCAACATGACTGATGTTAGGAGTACTTGTCACTTTTGTCACATACCCTAAAAAAAGAGCTTCTACGCACTAAAGACGTACATGCTTTTTAAGGAAGCTGCCCTTTGGCTGTCTAATACAAGCACATATAGCATGTGATAGTCAGTAGGCCGCTGCATATCATGTCATTGCCATATCAAGGTCAAAGGTTCATGTGATGTAATTCTATAGTTCACATTTTTTTTTCAAAACCATATGCATTTTTCTGTGGTATACACAAAAGACCCTTCAGTAGATCTTTTTTCAAATAATGCTAGTTCAGTCCACAGTAAAACAATACCAGTTTTAAGTAGCACAGGTATATTTGTAGCAATAGGCAAAAATACATTGTATGGGTCAGAATGATCTTTTATGCCATAAATCATCAGGATTTAAACAAAGCTCATGGTCCATGAAGATATTTTGTAAATAAATATATCAAAAGATAATTTTTTATTAGTAATTTGCATTGCTAAGAATTTCATTTGGACAACTTTAAAGGCGATTTTCTCAATATTTAGAATTTTTTGCACCCTCAGATTCCCGATTTTCAAATAGTTGTATCTTGAACAAATGTTGTCCTATCCTAACAAACCATACATCAATGGAAAACTTATTTATTCAGCTTCAGCTTTCAGAAGATGTATAAATCTCAATTAAAAAAAAAAAAAAAAATAGCCGTATGGCTGGTTTTGTGGTCCAGAATCACATATTTTTTTTTTTAGAAACAGTTTAATTTTTTTCTCCTCATAGCACTTAATTTAATTTACAGATTACTTTTACATATACTGACATTCCAAAATTTAGGGTAAGTTTTTTTTTAAAGAAATTAATAATTTAATTCAGCAATGATGCAATAAAATTGACCAAAAGTGACAGTATTTTTGACAAATTCATCAAAGAGTCCTGGGAAAAATATAACAAAATGTTAAGAAGATCAACTGTTCTCAACAATGATAATGATAAGCAATGTTCTTGAGCTTCAAATCAACATATCAAAATGATTTCTGAAGGATCATGTGACCCTGAAGACTTGATGCTGAAATTCAGCTTTGCAGAAGAGGAATAAATTACATTTTAAAACATATTAAAATAGAAAAGAGTTATTTTAAATTGTAATAATATTTCACAATTTGTCTGTTTTTACTGTATTTTTAATCAAATAAATGCAGCTTTGTTGAGCAAAAGAGACTTTCAAAGACATAACTGACCCAATTGTGCATATGTGTGAATATTTATGAGAAATTTGAAATCTAAATCTCTCCCTCTTCTTTGTATTTGTATTCCTAAGGAAACCCCCAGGAAAACCTGCCAGATCCCTCGACACCCTTGATCCCATTCCCACATGGAAGCAAAGGCCAAAGGATCGTCAAAGTCTGCCTCCAAAGCAGAGAAGAAGGAGGCAGCACCACCTCCAAAGCCAGACCCCGTCTCAGCTGAACCTGCAGAACCCGAAAAGCCGGCGGAAGATGGAGCGACCAACCAACAGGGTGCGGCGGAGTCTGCAGGAAGTTGCTGTGAAAGCTTAGAAAGTTTGAAGCCTTTCCTGATTGGAGGAGCTGTCATTGCGCTTGGAGCTGTTTTGGTGGGCGTAATCTTATTAGCCAAGAAAAACTGACCTGAGGCCTATGATTGGTTGTTAAACAGTGGGGTTGATTAGTTAACAGACTATTAAAGTTTATATAAAGGGGGTGGGGAGTCACTAGTAGGGTGAACATATGTCCTGTTTTCTTGACATGCCCTTTTGAGGATTTCTAAACTGCCTAAAATGTTCAAGTTGTGGCTTGACTGAAATGTAGTTGGACCAATAGCATGCATGCATTGTACATAATCGACCAATCTTGGCACACAAGAAGGTGGGATCTACAGAGAACGGCCAAAGCAATGCAAATGAAGACTAAAACAAAGACAAAAGCCGGGCATTTTAAGCAATTTGGAAATCCTGGCCAGGACATGTCCTGGAAAATGCATATGTATGGTCACTCCACACACTAGGCGTCTATATTTTATGCTGTATTTTAATTTCAGTGCTTGTGGTGACATCCCGCCAGCTATTAAAGCAAGCTAGAGATGCATTTATGCCAAACACTTTTTCATATAACATTAAACACAGTTGTAGCCAATGCACATTTACACCAAAACGTTCATCCTAGTCACTTTGCCTGCTGGTTGACGCTCAAAAACATCCTCATCCAAGCCACAATATTGATATTAAACCAATTATCCAAAAATTATTTCCGTTTTTCAAGGTGGACTTAAATCTACTGCCAACTGTACAATAAAACAACATTAAGATGCATGATTCAAGTTGAAAAATACAGTTTTCTGTCCTTAATGGAAATGCTGTTGTCTTGATACCGAAAAAGCAATTGGTTTCACACTTAAATGCTTGTGCAAATCCATATGTACATATCAAGCCATTGGCATCTATTGCAGTTAGGCCTGTATTGCTAAGAGAAGGCGTAGAAATGTAAAGAAAATCTTAGTTTCAAATAATGTATATTATATGTCTTCATTTTGTATTTGACATCACCTTCCGTCAAACGAACACAAGCCATTCAATATTTCAATAATCTTGCCTGTGAATTTGCATACTGTAGACCATGTGTGCCATTTCAAAATCTTAGTTTCTTGTCTTGAACGACGTCGACGATTTTCTGAAGTGGGCCAATGGAAATAGATGCAACGTAGATTATGACGGCTCTCGGCCAACAGCTTTCAATTTCGCAATTACACCACGACGAGCGCTACACACAACAGAAACAATCCCTAAATGCATGCAGACACGAACAATATACACTCACACGTCACATGACATACTGTTACAGAAAATGACATTTTCTTTAAAGTGCGTATATAATGCAATAATTCAAATAGAACTCTGTATTTAAAAGAAAGAAGACTGTGTATTAGTTGTGACTCTGATGGTAAAGATGTGGACGATGACGCGGCAACATGGCGGTTGTCTTGGTGGTGATGATGACGATGATGAGTGATTATGATTTTATTTGTTTGTTCTAATGAAGTCTACCTGTTCCTCTGATGTGGCCCCTTTCCTCCTGCCATATGTATTTATTTTGCACACAACCTCGCCTGCTGCCTTTCTGCTGTTCCTCGTGTGAATTAAAACAAGATGGCTCCCTTGTGACTTGATGACCTTATTAAAGGACAATGAACCATATTTTCCCAGAGTCAGTGTGTTTTTTTTCTCTAGTTATTTTTGGACAGAATTCAATACTTGAAGTCTATTTTAAGCACAGTGACTATTAACAAGGAATTCGTACATTTGATAATATAGACATGCATCTATCACTGGAAAAAGGAAAAACAACAACAAAAACATAGGTCAGAGGTGATGCTAAATATTTCATCAAGGGGTTAAAAATCAGTAATCTAAGCTATGTTTTAATATTCTTGCTGTAATCTTACAAAACGTTAGGTTTTTGAAGTGTTTACTGAATTTTACACCGTAGAGTGTTTTCACAATCGGTCATACTGGCTGCACAGAACGTAAACATTATTGTCATGTTTTGGGCTGTAATTGGTCAGATTGGGAAAAACATTTGGAGTACTATAGACTGCCAAATGTTATAACAAATGAAGGAGAAGATCTCCAGGGCAACATTCTCTTGACAACATTCGTGTTTGTTCTTATCATTTCCGATCAAGTAGGTGACATATTGAGCAAATATCTTAATTAATACTGCTCATACCTATCTTTACAACCTAATAACTTTAGTTTGACAAAATAGCACCCAGTCTTGCTTACCAAGTCCTTCTTTATATGATTTAGCAGCTTCCACACATTTTTTTCCATGGTTTAGACAGCATAAATTTGCAGAATAATGTAGTTAGTAATAGTAGTAGTAGATATGTTTATATGATTCTTTAGGGTCTTAATGAAAAGTCTATAATATACACTACCAGTCAAGTTTGGACACACCCTCTCATTTAATGTTTTTTAAAGAAGTTTCTTATGCTTATCAAGGCTGTTTTCACTTGATCAAATACAGAAAAAAAAAATAATATTGTGAAATATTATTACGGTGTAATCAATTATTTTCTATATTAATATACATTAAAATTTAGTTTATATCTGTAATTAAAGTTGAATTTCCAGAATCATTACTCCAGTCTTCAGTGTCACATGATCCTTCAAAAATCATTCTAAATTATGCTGATTTATTATCAGTACTGGAAACAGTTCAAACTGCTTAATATTTTTTTTTTTTTTGGAACCTGTGATACTTTTTTCTGAATTTTTGATCAATAAAAGGTTAAAAAAGAACAGCATTTATTTAAAATAGAAAGTTTTTCTAACAATATACACTACTGTTCAAAAGTTTGGGGTCAGTACATTTTTATTCTTTCTTTTTTGAAAGAAATTAATACTTTTATTCACCAAGGATGTGCTAAATTAATAAAAGTGATAGCATAGATTTACATTGTTAGAAAAGATTCATATTTTGAATAAATGCTGTTCTTTTTAACTTGTTGTTCATCAAAGAATCCTGAAAAAAGAATCACAGGTTGCAAAAAAATATTTGGTAGCACAACTGTTTCCAACATTGATAATTCTAATAATAAATCAGCATATTAGACTGATTTCGGAAGGATCACGTGACACTTAAGACTGGAGTAACAGCTGATGAAAATTCAGCTTTGCATCACAGGAATAAATTATATTGCAAAGTATATTAAAATAAAAAGCATTATTTTATATTGCAATAACATTTTGCAGTATTACTGTTTTTTTTCTGTATTTTTGATCAAATAAATGCAGCCTCGATGAGCATAAGAGACTTCTTTAAAAAACATTAAATGAGAGGGTGTGTCCAAACTTTTGACTGGTAGTGTATTTTGGTTAAAAATCTCAATAGACACCCTTTTATCTTGTCAAAATCAGCTCTGCAAAAAAAAATCACCTCATTCTATTGCATATTCCTTTAAATTCAAATGATCTCTGCTCACCCCATCCCTCTCTTCTCTCTGTGAAGTGACGAGTCATTGTTTTAGCTTTAGCGCGTTTAGCCGCAATACTTGCTAACTAGCACGTTATTAGGAAAGGTGACTGCAAAGATTAATTAAAAAACATATACTTACTTCTGCTGTAAGTAAAGCTGGATCACGGATGATTTGCGCAAATGCATTTATGTAGATCGGGAAGCAATCAGATGTCGGGAGTACATGAGGACTACTATGTTCATTATTACATCCAACAACAGAACACCTCAATCGCCTAGGAGCCATTCTTGTCTACGTCCCTGCTCTTGATGATGACAATTGTCAATGACAACTGACCTATCATTAAGCCCCACCCGCCTTAGTTACTGTTGCTGCCTCGGACAAACAAACAGAGTTTCCCACTGTATTATAATGACAGCTGTCAGTGTGAAAACCTTGTCCAAAGATGTTTTTGATCAATTTTGAACACAGAAGGACCACCTCTTGCCGAGGAGCATTCAAGTAGGGCTGTAATATGCCATGGAGGGATATATAAATGATTTTAAAATAAATATGGTGAGTAACATGATTAATTTGAAATCAAGGGTTTACAGATCGCAATGCAAACGGAAGAAATCTCATGTTATGGTCGTCACGATCACAGATGGCAACATCCAGGATCAACACTGTTCATGTACCACAGTGTAAGATTAATTATTTTACATTTAACCAGTTTAATATGGAGAGGCACTGAAATGTAGACCTTCGTTTATGTGTTTTTGACCTACACTGTACATGATGTGATAGTAGTTAGTTCTTTTTGAGGTTTGTACGTTAGCATGGACTCACTAACTTTAACGTTAGCTAGTTTTAGCCAGAGATATTAACGATATTTACAGACATTACCTGCTTGAGCAGATTAAAAGGCCACTTAATGAGAGTATGACAACCAGAAAATAAACGTTAAATAATCAAATAAATTCCAAATTCCATTGCCAATCCTCTCAGGATACCTAGAATCAGTGTAACAGATACATCAGGCACATCATTTTATTATTTTTGTAGCATAAACACCATTAAAATGACGAGAGCTTCGGATCTACCAATGTTTCTTTATGGCGCTGAAACCTACAGATGTCCGAGTTCCATCTCCGCGCAGCTGATACTCAACTGCCATTGGCTCATCTGCGTTCTGGGGCGGGGCTTACCGATAGGTCAGTTGGAATATTACAGCTCACTCAGGGCTGGTCTAAGGTAAGACGGCCGTGTCAATCAATCTATCGTAGGAGCAGCCTGTTATGTCACACCGACAAGAAGCTGACAATAGCTTGATTTGAAAAAGGGGAAATTATTTTTACAGATTAAATAAAAACCACTGGGTGGATTTTTATCTTTATAGGGTAGATACACACACACTGCCAACACACATTTATGTTCAAACAACATGCAAAAGTCAACTTTGCATCCGATGACCCTGTTAACTGTGCTGTTGTTTACATCCTAATATCTCCAAAGTGGCCGCGCATCCGGGTAATTGACCAAACCGTGACATAAGTGCAAACCCTCTAAGTCATGAAATAAATGGAGATTATTTTATTCTTGCCCTAGTTTTAAAAATTATTGTATTGTTTGAAACAACCCTAGTTTTTAACAGTAAGAAACAATAATAAAATAAAACAAATACAATTTTCGTTGAAGGCTTTATCAGAAATGGAAATGGAGAAAGTAGCATCTGGCTAAATGAAGCTAAAAACGAAAAACATAAGATACAATAATTGTAATATTTTTATGCATGTTGTTACAGAGATCAGGGCCTGTATTTACAAAACATTTTATCTTACCACTAAGAGTTCTCCTATATAGCAGTAAAAAAAATAGTTAAGGGTATTCTCTTAAAACCTATTCACAAAGCTCCTGAAGCAAACTTTTACTAAGGAATAGCGAGAAGTCTTAAAGGAGAAATTCAATTCCATAACAAAAATTTAAGATACGTATCTGTATTTGCGTTTATCAGTTTAGTGAGTTATCAGTTATCAGTTCCACTCACCGCTGAAAACGCCGGACTTTTTGTTCAGTCCTGAGTTCTGCAAGCTATTTAATCCTGTCATTATAACAAAGCCTTTAGACGCACCTGTAGAACGCACGTTCAGTACCGCGGAGAGTTTCACGCAACCGTTAAAACGAAAGCAAAACGCACGCACGCATTCAAAAGCAATTTTAATATCCCGCGTTCAGAGAGCGACAATCCCAATGCGCGCAAATTAGGCTATACATACATATATTAAAAAAAGTTTGCAAACCACTGACCTAGAGAAATGTGGGCTTTCTGTGTGGAAGCTGAACAGACATGCGCTTACTGCAGGACAGATGGATGCGCCGGTGCGGTAATTTGCTCTTAGAATAGCTTACTCCCTCATTTTTGGCATACAGGTAAAAGTAAAACATTTTTATAACATACTTATTGTTTTTCCCTGACACATTTATAATCATTACATCTGCGGTGCGAGCAAGCTTTATGCGTGCTTAAGCGCTTATTAGGATATGTAGGCAGTTAAAGGCTTATTATAATGATTTAAATGTTTTATTAATAAACGTACGATTAGTCGACTAATGCTTAAAATGAGCGACTACTAGTCGACCAGAAAATCCTTAGTCGAGGGCAGCCCTACTTCAAAGGGCTCTAAATGATCCCAGCCGAGGAAGAAGGGTCTTATCTAGCGATAGGAGAGGAGTATCTGTCAGAGATTTATTCATAGAAATATTGTAGAGAGCGATATTATGTTGCCATATTCAAATAAAGGTTTAAAAATAAAAATGTGTCACTAACTGTCACTAATGAAACAAATATATGTTCAGCTAATTGTCAGCCTTTTACATGTGTGCTTCTCGTAAACAATTAGCGGATATGCATATAAACAGCCTTTTAATTACAGAATAGAATAATCATTGCTAAAAGACATGCAAACATAAACAAACAAACAAACAAACAAAAAACTTGTTAATGAAAACAAGGATATAATCAAACGAAAATTTGGAGTTAGGATAACCTCCAAATCCAAAAAAAGATGTGTGGGAAAAAAATGTGTGCAAATGTAGTATGTTTCTAAATTTGCCAGTGACAGCCATTTTAGCCCTGCTGGACAACAACAACAACAACAAACAACAACAACAACAACAAACACAACAAACAAAAAAATAGAATCTCAAAATTTGTAATGGTTTTACTGGTTTTAATGGAAACTGTAATGGTGCCAGTTGGTCTCTACTGGTAATTGGTCGCCTTTTATTGGTGGCTTGTTAGAACCACTAAATCCTAATGTCCCAAAACACACTACATGAAACCGTTTTTAAATGGATTTAAATGGTTAAAAGTTGATGGTTTGTAATGGTATTTGTGGTGGAAACAATTAGAGTTTCTGTGATGGTTTCTGTTGTTTTGTTTTTGTTTTTTTCAGTAGGGAGGACAGTTTGTGATTTTGTTTTAGTGACTTAGGAAGTCCTCTTTACTACTCCTGATGTTTCAGATATGTAATGTAGCAAATATTTAGGAGTCCACCATTTAATATATACCAATTATTGGAGTTTGACAGAATTTTCTCACGTTGTTCACTTTCAGAAGCGCACGGATCGCTTCTTATGACCTTGCTTCCGTCCGTAAGTATTTCACAAACGCAACGCGGAAGTGACGCAGCTGTAATGCGTTTGTTTTAAGCGGCGCAAGAGGAACGTGTGTAGCGTGTGAGATTGTTTAGGTAATGTTTCTTATATTTTTAATAGCTTTAAACTTCTTGAAGAGTAATAACCGGTTCTAATTGTAAGAGTTTAGTTAAGGATTCATAACTAAGTATATCGATAATTATATCGAGCTGAGCGGCACTATTACACATTTTACTGTAAGTCTTAGGCTGCTTGATGAGTTTTGTACCGTTTCTGAACAATGTAAATTATAAACATATACATTTCGGAACATTAATATTATTACTATTTTAAATAACTGCTTTCTATTTGAATATATTTTAACATGTAATTTATTCCTTTTAGCAGTCGCATGATCCTTCAGAAATCATTCTAATATGCTAATTTCCTGTTCAAGAAATATTTATTGTTATTATTATTAAACAGCTGAGTAAATTTTTTTCAGGATTCTTTAATGAGTAGAAA
The DNA here is from genome assembly GCA_033026305.1 of Cirrhinus molitorella. NCBI lineage: Eukaryota > Metazoa > Chordata > Actinopteri > Cypriniformes > Cyprinidae > Cirrhinus > Cirrhinus molitorella. Next base: position 8,886,450 of record CM065118.1, on the reverse strand, counting down.
GCATTTATCTGAAATAAAAAGCTTCTGTAACATTATACACTACTATTCAAGAGCTTGGAGTCAGTATATGCATGTTGTTATATATATGTTTTTTGGGGGAAAGACATTGTAGAAATTAATACTTTTATTTAACAAGGATGCTTAAAATTGATCAAAAGTGATGATAAAGATATTTATAATGTTAAAAAAGATTTCTATTTCAGATTAATGCTGTTTTTTGGATCTTTCTATTCATCGAAGAATCTTGAATAAATTCTACTCAGTAGTTTTCAACATAATAATGTTTCCTGAGCAACAAATCAGAATATTATGATTTTTGAAGGATCATTTGACACTGAAGACTGGAGTATTAATGCTGAAAATTATGCTTTGAAATCACAGGAATAAATTACATTTTAAAATATATTGAAATGAAAGGCAGTTTTTTTTAAATGGTAAAAATATTTCATGTGCATGTTGTCTAATAAACTCTTACTTTTTTTTTTTTTTGACTCAGGTCTCTCATCCTTCACCATGATCATTCCTGTTCGCTGTTTCACCTGTGGAAAGATTGTTGGTAACAAATGGGAGGCGTATTTAGGTCTTCTTCAAGCAGAGTACACAGAAGGGTGAGTTCATGAAATTTCCATTTAGGTTTGGTTTCTCTGCATGTTTTACTTAATTGCAGTGTTAAACTGAATCTCACTCTGTTCATTTTCACAGTGATGCTCTTGACGCTCTGGGTTTGAAGAGATACTGCTGTCGCCGGATGCTTCTGGCTCACGTGGATCTCATTGAGAAGTTGTTGAATTATGCACCGCTGGAGAAATGAGGAGCTTTGTGTAAAATTGAAGATGAAAATCCCGTTCAGCCTCTCCTCATATTTTCAAAGACTTGATCCTAAGGGAAAAGATACAGGTGTGGGTTTCGACCCAGACCCGGCTGGTTCATTAGAATATATCTGAAGCAAGCTTATGATGTTGAATTTTTGTTTATTAGCATTTTGTTAAATAAAGATTGAAATGTATCTGCTGTGTGTGGTTCATTAGATTTTTTTTTACAATATCACAATATCTTGCAGGAGCAAGTATAACCTGGAAATTCTTTGCTTCTCTTCAGCTGTTTTCAACTAGTGCTATCAAATCATTAAGGAAATACAGTGTGGACATCTGCTTTATCGCCTTTATAATCTAGCGTACATGTAATCCTTACCTCCAAAAATGCAAAATATCATTATTCACCCTCATTATTTTCTACATTTGTCTGGATTTTATTTTGAGAAACATTTTGCAGCTCTTTATTATATAACAAAGGTTCATACTGACACATCTGCTAAGTGTTAGAATGATGAGAAAAGTAGAGAACAGACTGCAAATTAAGTGATTAATGTTGCTTTTAGAAATTTCGCATAAGCACTTGCCATCGCACAGTTACCAAATGTTGCCTTGCCAAGTAACTGACATAAGTTTAAGTTGAAGCACTAAAATGAAACAAAATAAAATCGTTTTTATTTACTAACATTGAGGTCAAAAGTTTGCATACATCTTTCAGAATCTGCAAAATGTTAATTATTTTACCAAAAAAAAAGAGGGATCATACAAAATGCATGTTGTTTTTTTATTTAGTTCTGACCTGAATAAGGTATTTCACATGAAATGTGTTTACATATAGTCCACAAGAAAAAAAATTCTAGTTGAATTTATAAAAATGACCCCGTTCAAAAGTTTACATAAGCTTCATTCTTAATACTGTGTTGTTACCTGTACGATCCACAGCTGTGTTTTTTTTTTGTTAAGTGATAGTTGTTCATGAGTCCTGTGTTTGTCCTGAACAGTTAAACTGCATGCTGTTCTTCAGAAAATCCTTCAGGTCCCACAAATTCTTTGGTTTTTCAGCATTTTTGTGAATTTAACCCTTTCAAAGAATGACTGTATGGTTTTAAGATCCATCTTTTCACACTGAGGACAACTGAGGGACTTATATGCAACTATAACAGAAAGTTCAAACGCTCACTGATGCTCCAGAAGGAAAAATTATGCATTAAGAGCCAGGGGTGAAAACTTTTCTTACTTTGTGTGAATTTCATTTTTTTTTTCCATTTAGTACTGTCCTTCAGAAGCTACAGAAGATACTTACATGTTTCCTAGAAGACAAAATAAGTTACATTTACCCTGATCTTTAAATTAAGAAAGTTTTCACCCGTCAGCTCTTAATGTATTGCTTTTCCTTCTGGAGCATTAGTGAGTGTTTGAACCTTCTGTAATAGTTGCATATGAGTCCCATATGATAATTCAGGTAACAACACATAGTATTAAGAATCAAGGGGATGTAAATCTTTAAACAGGGTCATTTTTATAAATCCAACTATTATTTTCTCATGTGGACTATATGTAAAAGTCTCTTAAGTGAAATATCTTATTCAGGTCAGTACTAAGTAAAAAAAAACAACATGCATTTTGTATGATCCCTCTTATTCTAGTAAAATAGTTAACATTTTGCAGATTCTGCAAGGTGTATGTAAACTTTTGACCTGATTTGCTCATTAAAGTAACTGATGAACAAATGTTGTCAGATTCAAGTCATTACGACCTGTGTGATTTGTATTTTGGATACAAATTAAACTGTAAGGAGTAAAAATGTTGAGTTTATTTATTTTCAAACATTAAAGGCTGGGCAGGTTTTCTGCTTTATAATACAATAAACGTAAAGCAAAACGAATTATTATGGGACTTCATAATTAGTAGCACTGTCCCTTTAAAAATTGATGCAACGCCGAAAACTTCCATCCGCTTTCACAAGTTCTCATTGAAACACATTCCCCAGGAAACAAACACTAGCTTTCATTAGACTTAACTTTTATTAACCTTACGTGCGTCTAACCAGAGCTCAAGGACGAACTCGAAGGTTAAAATACACACCTGCTACGTTTGCACGACATAGAAACAAAGAACTATTCAAAGCAACATTCAAATAATATTTAAATAAGAATGTGATATTGACCTTACCAACATGGCGTCAGCTAAACGGCGTTTCCTGCTCTGATTGTGAAACAGTTGCATAAACTCTCCTTCAAAATAAAAAAAAACTGTCAGCCAAACACCTGATCAGTCACACATCACTGAAGATACTTAACGATAACATGTTTTCAGCAACTGTCGCACGAAAGGTACGTTAATTTGCTTTGAATTCAAATGTGGCGAGAGGTTTTAAAGATCTTATTTGACCTCATGTGTCTGAAGTGAGATAACAAGGTCCTCTTTCTGCAGCATATCATGCTGATATCATACCGCTTATGTCTAGTATCCAAATCAAATCTTTTGTTGGATTTTGATTCTGTTATCTTATTTTGATTGAGCAAGGGCAGATGAGGACGCTAAAACATGAAATGTACTCTGAATTCATACATAAGAATGATATGTTTTTTATATACTAGCTTGTATAGTTAGAGTTTGTGTTTTCCTCTTTTAAAGACAATGTCCTGAGCAGATATTTTAATTGTTACTGAACATCTAATGTTACAGATGTTTTGTGTGTTTTTAATTAAACAAACCAGGTTATTATAGTTAACCAAAACTATATATTTTCCCAGGTCCTTTATTCTGTTTGCCGGACATCACTGCGGCCAGCTGTCAGCACAGTGATTTCTCGTGGATACCGTGGTGATGCCCCAGAACCAAACATCATTGAGATCCCTCTGCCTCCATGGCAGGAGAGGGCAGGAGAATCCCTGGATATCAAGAGGAAGAGACTCCTCTATGAGAGCCGCAAGAGAGGCATGCTGGAGAACTGCATCCTTCTGAGGTCAGCAGGACAAGAAGACATCTTAGACAAATACCACTGTCTCAACAGTGGTTATTCTAGGCTTGCCAACAACATATTATATTGTCTAAGCATCTTTAGGATGAATTCTGTGAGCTGTATACACTGAATACTGCCTACTGTGTACAAATGTACACTACCAGTCAAAAGTTTTATTTTTCTTTAAGATTATGTCTCTTCTGCTTACCAAGCCTGCATTTATTTATAAAATTTTACTATTTCAAATAACTGTTTTCTATTTGAATACATTTAAAAATGTGATTTATTCCTGTGCTTTCAAAGCTGAATTTTTAGCATCATTACTCCAGTTACATGATCCTTCATAAACCATCAAACATTCTGATTTGTAGCTCAAAAAACCTGTATTATTATTATTATTATTATTATTATTATTGTGTTAAAAACAGCAGAGTAGATTTTTTTTTTTTTTTTCAGATTCCGTTGATGAATAGTAAGTAGAAAAACAGTGTTTATCTGAAATGGAGATCTTTTGTAACATAAATGTCTTTATCTTCACTTTTGTTCAGTTTAAAGCATCCTTGCTAAATAAAAGTGTTAATTTCTTTATTTTATTAAAGATAAATGATGATCTTTTGATCTTTCTATTTATAAAAGAATCCTGAAAAAATGCACTCAACTGTTTTAAATATTGATAATAATAATAATAATAATAAAGTTTCTTGAACAGCAAATCAGCATATTAGAATGATTTCTGAAGGATCATGTGACACTGAAGACTGGAGTAATGATGCTGAAAATTTAGCTTTGCTCACAAATATAAATTTAATTTTAAAATGTAAAACTGTTGACTGGTAGTGTAGTCCAAAAACAAGCATAGTATTTATTACTATATGCTATATAACTATTCTGACGCTTGTTTTGTTACCAGCCTTTTTGCTAAGCAGTACCTGAACACAATGAGTGAATCTCAGCTAAAGCAGTACGACAGAATCATCAATGAACCTAGCAATGACTGGGACATATACTACTGGGCAACAGGTATGTATGAATGGACAAACTAAACAGATAGAAGATATAAACAATGGTGCAGAGCTCTGCTCTGGTATTCAGTTTACTTGATTTTATCTTTTTATATTTATATATATATATATATATATATATAATAACATGCATTGGTATGTCAAGCACAATAAGACCAAGAATGTGTATAAAGGAAGTTAATGGGGTCTAAGATGAGTTTGCACACATTACTAAATACTGTCTTTCTCCTGACAGAGGCTAAGCCCACACCTGATGTGTACCAGGGCGAGGTAATGGACATGCTCATAGAGTTTGCCAAGAACAAGGACATGGAGCAGCGTCTGGATGCACCGAATCTGGAATATCTGGACAAGAGCAGTTAAAACTTACCCAACTGCCAGAGACTGTCATAGAAAAGCAGAACTGAACTCACTTCAGACACATGAGACATGAGACTAATCATTTTAAAGGATCCTGGGCTTAAATACTTCTGCAGTGACTATAAAATGCACATCATATATCGGACAGTTGCATTCAGAAATAAAATGTTGAACAACTTTTATGTCATCATACAGGTTAAAAGCTGATCCTTTGTAATAACTTTAAATGTACACTTTATACATATACATTTAAGTTGTAACTGTGTGAAATGTGTACTGTATATATGAATATTTCAATTAAATTAAATAAATTATACAGTAAACAAAAAACATATAAATGGGAAATCTGATTTTGAATAAACTCTGTAAAAGTGACTGTGATGTGAAAATACCAGTTGTATTAAAGGTTCTTCTAACCAATGACATTGTTTATGTTTCTGCAGGCTTATAATAGCCACAGGAAAAGTATTTTTAAAGATTGATGTCATTTTAAATACACTATTTCTGTGTCTTTTTCTCATGACATGGAAATGTAGTTGCGTGAAGTTCACTTGATAAAAGGTTTTACAGTATTTCGCTTCAGGCATCGAAAAAGTTCACAGCATGAATCATGTTATTTTCTTAAGTACCTCAATTTACAACAAATTACGGTGTATTCAAAGCTCATGCACAGGGTTGTGCTAATGCACCATTTAGCCCTGATATCGCTGAATAGAATAGACTGATTGCATCTATTTGTGTAGTTATAATTTTAAATAATTAACATTGATTTGTCTATACACAGACCTTGAGCCTTGAATGCAAGATTTAAAAGGGCTTTATGCACAATAGAGACCTAATGAGATCTAAAAGGTGCTTAAGACACTTCAGATAATGTTGTTGTTGGTCAGAAATATTATCACAAAGATGTATTTGGTCATTTGGGACACTTAAAAATGTTTTTCATGAATGCAATGACATGCATATCTATACACAACGTGTTTTTGTCTCTACCAGAAGATGGCAGACTTTTCCTTGCTAATAAGGTGGATGTAAAGAGATGTGAAGCGACTAATGCAGTTTCCTCCCTGTTGTAAGACGTCCAAGTATTTTGACTAATCGAGTCTTTGACATCACACTCAAGCAGCGGTTGTTGGCCGCAGGAACAAGTGCGCTTCGCACCAAAACCGATCCGACACTGCCCTGAATGCTAAGGTACCCAGACGTCAAAGGGCATACGATTTGATGGCAGTGAGTTTGTAGTCATGACAGTTTTCGCCTTTAAGCGAGCACTGTCCCAGATATGTGTCTGTACCTGTGTACCCTGCATTTCTGAAAATGACTAAACAGTCGCTCTCACTGCTTAAAAGCACAGATGCCACTGGGACGTGGTTTCATTCACATAATGAACTCCAGAGTGACCAATATATCACATTTTTTCAGAAAACGACATAACAACGTTCTTTATTGGAATCGACGATTCCGTAAATAAACTCTAACTTATATGGAACCCTTTTTTTTGATGACATGATGTTTTTAAGCGGTTTTCTTTAAGCCCCCCTATGGTAAAAAAGAAGTTTATAAGATTGTTTACACCTTTATCTGGAGCTTTTAATGTGCTCAAAGACAAACCATGTGCGAATTCTTCAGTCAACACCATTGCTGAGCATTCTCTCCTTAAAACTGCTGTTTTAAAAATCTTGTCAACTTGCAGTTTTAGGCTTTTTCATACTGCGTGAGTATGTTGTTATTAAAATCTGTGTTTCTGAGATGGCAAATGGGAACATGGTTTGTGAACACATTAGGCCTAAAGAGGGTTTGCACTTGGGCTATGTCTCGATTTGGTCATTTACCCGTATGAGCAGCAATATTGGCGATACTCATCAGTGTTGCCAAGTCCGCGGTTTTCCTGCGGAATTGGGCTACTTTACCACTATTGCCGCGGGTTGTTTTTTTTATGTCCGCGGGTTGAAGCGACCCCAATAACGCAATATTTAGCCCCTGGAATGCTAAGTTTACCAGAGGAACCCCGCCAAAAAACGTGTATTTTACCCCCTGGAATGCTGTTTTTAATGGAGGACCCCCATCAAAACGCAATTGGGCTAGTTTTGAGTAGCAATTGGGTGGGGTTTGATATGAAAACCTGGCAACCCTGACTCAGACGTGAAACAACAGCGTGAATTGCACAGTTAATTAAGTAAGTAAAGTTTATTTATATAGCACATTTCTTTCAGCAAGCTGACCAAAGTGCTTTACAAAATCCAAAAGGTAAAAACATAAAACAGCAGAAAATACTAATACACAGTACACAAAACAAACTAATATGGTTAATGCACTACTGAATATGTTGTTCTGCTAATATATGCTGTCTAAACCATGGAAAAAAAATGTGTGGAAGCTGCATAGAGAAGGACTTAGTAAGCAGGAAAGGGTGCAATACTTGTGGTAAAGATATGTACGAGCAGTATTAGTTAAGATATTAACCTAATATTTGACCTACCTGACCGCAAAATATTCAAGTTTTGTTCAGTTCAGTGGCATTGTTTACGTTCAGTGCTGCCAATATGGCCAGTTCATGACTCCTCGTAAAAACACTAGTTGTTTGATAATGTAGTCAAACCAACAATTACTGCTACGTGTCCGATGTTGTAAAAAGTGATACATAAAATGTATTACCATTCTGATATGTGTGCACTTGTAGTTGAGCTCTTTCTCTTCGGAATCAGTTTCTGGTTTCACCATAAATGGATGAATGTATCCAATATATTCACTCGCCATTGTGTAGCATTTACTATTTGAGAAAAACGATTGAAAATGTGTAGCAGGAACCAAGCTGGTGTGATTGAGTGAGTGGGGGCGGGGACTAATTAACATATTTAAGGATTAAAGTAATTTTAAAGTATGAAGAAATTGATTTTAACCTGGGAAAATGTTTAAATATGTCATTTTAATGAACAGGAATGAGTTTCAAAGGACAAAATTTGTGAATGCAGAGGGACTTTAAGAACTGCTCACTGAAAAGTTAGGCTAGATATGTGAGCAAACCCCTGACCTGAACTCATCCAGTCTGTGCTATCCACCTTATTTTTCTGTAAATTTGTACATTTTATGGGTCTGGCTTCCAGTCTCATCCGCATCCAGCTATATACAAACAGCTTGTTTTGCTGCTTGATATAGCAAATTGGTGTGTCTTACCATATTATTTTAATGTATTATCTTAATTATGAACACACTAGTAGTGCAAACAGTTGTAACGCTTACTGCACTTTGTTATTCTTTTCTCAGTATTTCCCTACAGCGGTTAATGATCCCGGAAGTCTCACACATTCACAGAAAACAACTTCTGCGTTGAAAAATAAGGTGGATAGACATACATCAGTGATACCTCAAATTATATGGCTTCCGGTGCAGTTCTCTAGAAATGTCTAACAACTGAACAAGGGAGCTAACGTTAATTGAAACACATCCCTGTAGCAAAATATGCCAGAAATGGCATATTTTAAATAAGTAATTACTTTGCGACCGCTGAGAAGCCATGTTCTGTATCCACCTTTTTCTTTAATGCGGAAGTAAGTCTAGAGTGAGACTTTCAGTTCATTAGCCGCTATAGGGAAATAATGAGTAGAATAACAATGTGCAGTAAACGGTGAAACTGTTTGCACTACAAACCAGTGTGCTCATAATTAAGATAATACATTTAAGTAATATGGTAAGACACCAATTTGCAATATCAAACAGCAAAACAAGCTGTTTTGTACAGCTAAAAATAGCTGGACGCTGATGAGACTGTAAGCCAGACCCTTCAAATTTACAAATGGCTGTGCCCGCTCTTACAAGGAGAAAAAGGAGCATAGTATGAATGTGTGTAGTATAAATGTAATCTAGACATACTACATTCATCATGTTGTCATTGTCACGTGACCTACCTGCGTCACTTGTGTTGCTTCACTGCCATTCATAAATCCACAAATACTAAAGTACCTACTCTATTATGAGTACTGTGAATTCAGACATACTTCTTTTGTCACATACTCTTTTTCACCTACTTTAAAGAATTTTGGTTGCAGCCCAACTCTGAACACCTCAGCAACCACATGGCAATGGCTTTGTGAACACTCACAATGCCTTAGCACTGACAATATAGGCAAGCAACAGTCACATTCTTTTGCAGGGAATGTAAAAATCCACTGTTTTGCTGTTATTTTGAGATAAAGTATGCCATGCACATCACCCTAAATCCTGGACAGGAACATGAAGGGAGGGTGAAATTGTCATATAGCTTTAGAAAGGAACTGCTAGAACTGTTGCCAAGTTGTAGAGGCACAGGAAAGGAAGAGGAAATGGTGGTGGAAGAACTAAAAAAATGAGAGAGTGAGTTTCTAAAAAGTGCATAATGTCAAAGGCAAACATACACTACAGTTGAGGTAAAAAGTTTACAACACCTTGCAGAATGTGCAAAATGTTAATTGTTTTACCAAAATAAGAGGGACCATATAAAATGCATGTAATTTTTATTTATTACTGACTTGAATAAGATATTTCACATAAAAGATGTTTACATTTAGTCCACAAGAGAAAATGATAGCTGAATTTATAAAAAGCAAAAGTTAATAATACCATTCCAGCAATGACTGTATGATTTTGAGATCCATTTTTTCACAATGAAGACATCTGAGGGACACATATGCAAATATTAGAGAAGGTTCAAACGCTCACTGATGCTCCAGAAGGAAATATGCATTAAGAGCCAGGGGGTGAAAACTGAATTTTAAAATTAGGGTAAATTTAACTTATTTTGTCTTCTGGGAAACATGCAAGTGTCTTCTGTAGCTTCTGAAGGGGAGTACTAAATGAAAAAATATGATATTTAGGCAAAATAATTTAGGCAATAAAATGTACACATCTTCATTCTGTTCAAAAGTATACACCCCTGGTTCTTAATGCATTGTTTTTCCTTCTGGAGCATCAGTGAGTGTTTGAACCTTCCTGAACCTACCTGTTTTAGTTGCAGTCCCTCAGTTGTCCTCATTGTGAAAAGATGGATCTCAAAACAACACAGTATTAAGAATCAAGTGTATGTAAACTTTTGAACGGGGTCATTTTTAAAAAAATTTAACTATTATTTTCTCTTATGGAATATACGTAAACATATTTTATGTGAAATATCTGATTCAGGTCAGTAATCAAATAAAAGATAACATGCATTTTGTATGTTCCCTCTTATTTTGATAAAATAATTAACATTTTGCAGATTCTGCAAGGTGTATTTGACCTCAACTGTTTGGGGTTGGTAAAGTTTTAATGTTTTTGAAAGTTTTTAATGCTCACCAAGGCTGTATTTATTTGATCAACGTACAGTAAGAACAGTGAAATGTTATTACAATTTTAGATAAGTGTTTTTATGTGAAAATATTTTAAAATGTAATTTATGATAATAAGTAGAAAGCACAATTTTCAGCATTATTAATCAAATCTTCTTTCAGAAATCATTCTAATATGCTCACTTGCTAATATTTTTGTGGAAACCATGATACATTTTCTTATCAGAATTCGTTATAAATGATCTTGATCAATTTATTTGCACCCTTGCTGATTTTGTTCTTCAAAAAAACAAAACAAACTAACAAAAAAACACCACAAACTGCATAAATCTAACAATAAACAACATTATTAACATGACATTAGTTGAATTTGAAAACGAACCATGTAAATGCAGAAAGAACAGCATAAGTGTGATTTACCAGCAAACATACAAGCATCAATGAGATAAAGTATAGCTATAAGAACATCTGCATATGACTTCATTTTACTCAGTGACTGATTAATTGAATCGGTTTTATATCTTTGACACGCTTTCACTGTGAAAAACATCTGAGACCTTGTTGTTTTATAATAGACACACTCAAACACACTCTTGCGACAGGCTGGTAGACCTGGTATGTATTCACACACACACGCACACCTCTCAGACAGAGACTGTGTGATACCTGGCTCACAGGTGAGCTCTGCCTTTATATAGCATTGAAAGAGCCTGCTGTGTGATCTCACTGACCTCTGCCATCTGTCTCTATGGAGATGAGGAGAAATGGAGCCGACGAAAGCTACTGCGTAACACGTCCACATATAACCACTGAAGACATCGACTGCAGCCAAACCGACCAACACTACAAAAACTTCGAGAAAAAAAAAAAAAAGAGACATAAAAGTATTTTCTGAAGATTAGGTACTGTGTAGGTTTTGCAGAAATATTCACCACATGCTGAGAGCTGCATTTTAAAAAAGACATTTTTAGAAACGAAATTTGTTCATACTTTTTCCATTGTAGGTTGTAATGTGTGTGGTACATGGTAATTATCTAATTAAATAAAACTAAAACCCATAAAAGAGTTTGTTACTTAAAATAAATGTTAACGTAAATAAATATATGTATAAAAAATAAATAAAGGTGCTTCACAATGCCATAGAAGAACCTTTTTTTGTCTAAATGGTTCCATAAAGAACCTTTAACATCTGAAGAACCTTTCTGTTTCACAAAATGTTCTTTGAGGTGAAAGTAGGTTCTTCAGATTATAAAATGGTAAAAAAGAGATGGTTCTTTAAAGAACCTTTGACTGAATTGTTCTTTGTGTAACTAAAAATGTCACCTTTATTTTTAAGAGTGTGTGTGTGTGTGTATATATATATATATATATATATATACCCAAAAACTAATGAAAATAAAACAGAAAACACAAAAACTTGAACTACAATAAGTAAATTAAAAATAAAATTCAAAATATGAACAAAAACTAACTATATTTTTATGTATTTAATTAATATTGTAATTAATACTGCATTACTGTAATTAATGTAATCTAAAAACTTTAAAAATAGTTTCTTGATATAAAATAAATATTGCACATATTTTTATTTCAGATAGCTGCCAGGTGAACATTTTTTTATTGTTCATTTAGTTTAACTTGATGTACAAAAGTAACAATACAACTAAATAAGCCTAAAACCTAATGAAAAATTAAGACATACTATATAGATATAAAAAAAAGCAATGAATAATAAAAATGATAAAAAGACACAATACATTTAATAAGTGTAAAAAATTAATTGATTAAAATGAAAGAGAAAATATTAAATTGAATGGAAAAAATTAAATAATTAAAATATTAATAAAAAAACTATAATATTACATATATGATACTAAAATAACAGAATCAGTGTAGATGTCATATTTAGTTTGACTTGAACTAAAACGTAAGAATATAAAAAAAAAAAACTCGTGAAGTAAAAATAGAGCACCAACATTATTGTTCTTATTGATGGCAAAATGAAGAATAAATAGTTTAGTCATGTAAAGAATGGATGAGTTTCATCTGACCTTGCACCTATATAGATGACTGATGCATCCTCCTACTGCAGACCACTGACGTCAGCTAAAATCAAGAGATCTGTTTGAGCTTTCTTAGTTTGAGTTAATGTGAATTGCTTTCAATCATGATGTGTTGTTGAGATGACGTCATTACCTGCGAGACCTGCCGCTGAAGTGCCAGCCATCGCAAGAACAGATTGATGGTTTCTTTGTGTGATGTGGATGACTGGGGTGATTATTCTTGTTAGAGAACCGCATGATGAGAAGTGTTTTGTTTGAAGTTGTACTTCTGAGACTCTGTAATGCTGTTATTTTAGGATGGAAATTGCATGTTGACAAACTAGCTTTCGGAATCACATAACAAGAAGTTTGGGATTCAAATGGTAAGTAGAAATTAGAGAAGTTAGCTTCATTGTAGACCACAACATGCTACCACAGTACAGAGGGTTTGCACTTACATCATGATTTGGTCAGTTACCTGGATACTCGGATGTTTGTTCTGCTAATTTTATGCTGAATAAACCATGGAAGAAATGTGTAGAAGCTGCTAAATCACAGAGAGAAGGACATAGTAAGCATGAAAGGATGCTATATTTTGACAAAATAAAGTTAATAGGTGGTAAAGATATGTAAGAGCAGTGTTAATTAAGATATTAGCCTAATATTTCATCTAGCTGACTGGAAATGATAAAAACTAACACAAATGTTGTCAAGATTCTTGCCCTGGAAATCCTGGTTCAGTTTGGCTAACTACAAACGCCTTTTGTTCCCCAGACAATTTTTTACATTCTTCTCCTTGATTTGTTATAACTTTGGCAGTTTATAGTACTCCAAATGTTTTTCTGACCAATTAGTACAGCCCAAAACATGACAACAATTGACCATTTTCAGCAGGAATAATCAGCAAAATATTCAAGTTTCATTCAGTTCAGTGGCATTGTTTACGCTCAGTGTGGCCAATATGGACGATTGACACCGCGTCGTGAAAACACTCTGTAGTGACATTTGTTTTACAATTCTGACAATTACATCTCGCAATTCTGAAAATTCTTTTTTTTTTTCTTAGGAATTGTGAAATATAAAATAAACTCGCAATTCTGACTTTTTTATCTTAGAATATTGTGTGATATAAACTTGCAGATAAAGTCAGAATTACAAAACAAACCCACAATTCTGACTTTTTTTCTCACAATTGCAAATTTGTTTCTCTCAATTGTGACTTTAAGAATTGCAGGTTACACGCAGGTTAAACACAACTGCGAGTTATTAAGTCAGAATTGTGAGATATAAATTTGCAATTCTGAGAACATGAATTTTTTCCCTCAAAATTGGACTTTATAATGCGCAACTGTGAGTTTATGTCTCAATTGCGAGAAATAGCAAGATACAAACTCACAATTCTGAGAAGATGTTAACTCGCAATTGCGAGAAAAGTCAGATACAAACTTGCATTTGCGAGAAAAGTCAGAATCGCGAATTTTTATCTCACAATTCTGACCTTTCTTCTCACAATTGTGAGCTTTTATCACAAAAAAATCAGAATTGCGAGATGTAAACTAGCAATTGTGAGAAAAAAAGTCAGAATTGCAAATTTTTATCTCAAAATTCTGAGAAAAAAGTCAGAATTGCGAGTTTGTATCACGCAATTGCGAGAAAAAAGTCAGAATTGCAAGAAAAAACGGAACTGCGAGAAATAAACTTGCAATTGTGAGAAAAAAGTCAGAATAGCAAGACACAAACCAGCAATTGTGAGAGAAAAAAAGTCAGAATTGCACATTTTTATCTCAGAATTCGGAGTAGTTTATATCACGCAATTCTGAGAAAAAGTCAGAATTGCGAGATGTTAACTCGCAGTTGCGAGAAAACAAGTCAGAATTGCAAGAACAAGTCAGATACGAGATACAAACTTGCATTTGAGAAAAAGTTTCTCACAATTCTGACTTTATTTCTTAGAATTGCAACTTTATATCTCAAAATTCTGAGAAAAAGTCAGAACTGCGAGATGTAAACTAGCTATTGTGAGAAATAAACTCACAATTGTGAGAAAAAAAGTCAGAAATGCGAATTTTTATCTCAAAATTCTGAGAAAAAGTCAGAATTGCGAGTTTGTATCATGAAATTGTGAGAAAAAAGTCAGAATAGCAAGATACAAACTTACAATTGTGAGAAAAAAGTCAGAATTGTAAGAAATAAACTCGCAATTGTGAGAAAAAGTCAGAACAGCAAGACACAAACCAGCAATTCTGAAAAAAAGTCAGAATTGTAAGAAAAAGTCAGATACAAGATACAAACTCAAGATACAAAAAGAAAATTTTTCTCACAGCTCTGACTTTATTTCTCAGAATTGCAACTTTATATCTCAAAATTCTGAGAAAAAGTCAGAATTGCGAGATGTAAACTAGCTATTGTGAGAAATAAACTCACAATTGTGAGAAAAAAAGTCAGAATAGCAAGGCACCAACCAGCAATTGTGAGAAAAAAAGTTAGAATTGCTAATTTTTATCTCAACATTTTGAGAAAAAAAAGTCAGAATTGCGAATTTGTATGACAAAATTGCGAGAAAAAAGTCAGCACTGCAAATTTTTATCTTGCAATTCTGAACTTATTTCTCGCAATTGTGAGTTTTTATCACAATTATGAGAAAAAAAGTAAGAATTGTGAGATAAAAAGTTGCTATTACCTTTTTTATTTTTGATTCAGTGGCAGAAACGGTAAATCATATCAGAAATGTTTCCTTTGCAACTAAAATAATAGAAGTATGAAAATTACTAAACTAAAACTGAAATAGAAATAAATTAGAACTGCACATTACAAAATGGCAAAAGTACAAAAATCACTACAGCTTAAACTAAAATGAAAATAATATAAATAAAAAAATATATATAAAAATAAAAGCTAATTCAAAATATAAACAAATACTACTATACAATACAAAAATAACACTGACCAGGCCATTTAAAAAAAATACAAAAAAACATGCATTTCCTCAAAACTTAAAGTTGATATAGGCCATGAATAATTTTCTTCTATTTAATCCAAAAGAAGATATTAAAAAAACGTTGCCATTCAAACAACACTGGTCCCCTTTGACTTTCATTCTATGGACTAAAACATTACTTAAAATATCTTCTTTTAGGCTGAAGGAAGAAAGTCACACAAGTTTGGAAGAACGAGGGTGAGTAAATGATAACAGAATGCTTTTTCTGAGGTGAAACATCCAGTTGGAAGTTTGTTCAAATCACTAAACCCACATATGAGCAATACTAACAGCGAGCACCGCTAACAACTTCCGATCTCAACAACGTCTCCAAGGTTTCGGCACCCTCTTCATGGAGCTCTAGACATCAGCTGGTGGGCGTCTACTCAAGACAAGTTAAAAACAGCTTCTGCACTAACCAGCATCTTGTGCGCAAACTCTTTACATAAATGCTCAGTATCCATGGAGAAGCCATTATGCAATTGTTTCTTGCACCAGTGATTGGCTGCGTCTGCTTCCCATGATCAATTCCCAAAACTTCACTTGTTTTTGTGTACAAAAACTGCAGCTCATTTGTCCTAAACACAAACACACACCTGTGGATTTAAGGGTAATAGTGTTGAAAGCACGCAGCAGATTTCTGCGTTCGCCTACAGCTTGTTTGGTGTGTGGATCTGCCGTTCGCCCACACATCTCTCTGACATGTTCCTGTCATCCTCCACTGCGGCGAGCATGTGCGTGGTCTGTGTTTGAGTCGTGACAGCCGCAAATTTCATCGTTTGCCCTCGTCTCTCTCAAAATTGCTCCTTTATTTCTCTCTATGCATAAATATGCAACACTCTTTGCTTGGTAAAATGTGTTAATGTTCATGTAGTGCTCACAAATCATACAACAGAGTCAGACGTGAGCGGTAGTATGGCAAACCCAGTGTGTAACACCTAAAATCAACATGAAATCAAAACATTCCTGGTTTTACTGTGCGTAAACAACGTCTTTGGAATAACATGCACTTGTTTCCCTCAAAATGTCTTTCCTTGACTCCATTCTGTTACGGACGCCTAATTTTCATGATCTAAAACCTAATTTCACTAAGAATCCTTTGGATGTACAAAATCATCTGATATTTTGATTATCTCAATTATTTTTCCTAGATGAGATTAAATAGAGATCAAATAAAACATCTGCTCTTGCTCTTAGGAAAAAGACTCCAGTGTTTGCTTAAGATCTCAACATCTCAAACCAAGATACCAAAAACTGCAATCTAAAGCCAAAGATCTGAGCTATAATATTCAGATTCATTTTATAGCTTTATACTCTCAGGCAGAAGACATTGTTTTTTATGTTAACATGCACTAAAAGTGCATGCTCGACCATTGCGCTTTTGTGTCTCAAGCTTTCAACTTTTAAAAAACGTTTTTTTTAATCACTGCCCTGTGTTTCATGTTTTTAAATGTAAAAACATGTTTTGTGGGAAAGGCACTTTACTCTCAACTGTTGTCTCATTTGTGCCTACTTTTACTCAAGAGATTTAAGGAGAAACATCAAGGACAGTCAGTGTGAAATGCTCTTCACAACCCATTTTTACAACACTTTACATATGTTGACCAAGACTTTACCTATTGATTTCACAACCAATTTTATTTTTTAACATTTTTATTTAATTTATATTCACTAAAAATTTGATGAAACTTGATTTTATCCATCCACCCATCAATTTCAAATCTCATTTGACATCCATAATATGACACATTTCCAAACAAAACAACTACATATTCACATAATGTAGGATGGAACATTATTTTATCCATCTGCCAATCAATTTCACAGTTTTATATGCATAGTTTGACAAATCTCCAAACAAAACAACTAAATATTCACAAAATGTAGATTGGAACATTATTTTATCCATCTGCCAGTTGATTTTGCAATCCATTTTACTTCCATAATTCTATAAATTTCCAAACAGAACAACTAAATATACACAAAATATAGGATGAAACTTGACTTTATCCATCTGCCCATCGATTTTGCAACTCATTTGATATCCATAATTTGACAAATTCTGAAATAAACTAAATATTCACAAAATGTGGATTTACCTTGATTTTATCCATCTGCCCATAACTTTCACAGATTTATATCCATAATTTGCCAAATTTTCAAATAAAACAGCTAAATATTCACAAATGTAGGAGAGACCTTGTTTTTATCCATTCGCCCAATAATTTCGCAAATCATATTACATTAATAATTCGACAAATTCCCAAATAAAACAACTAAATTTAAGATGTAAGTTGATTGAATTCATCTACCCATTGATTGTGATCCATCATTTGACTAATTTTCAAATAAAACAATAGAATATTCACAAAATGTAGGATGGAACCTTATTTGAAAAAGAAAAATCATAAAAATGTCCAAATTAAACACCAATATACACAAAATATAGGATTAAATTTGACTTTATCCATCTGCCCTTCAATTTCGCAACTCACTTTACATCCATTATTTGGCAAATTCTGAAATAAGCAACTAGGATGTAGCATGGAACATTATTTTATCCATTTGCCCATTCATTTTGCAATTTTATATCCATAATTTGACAAATTTCCTTATCAAACAACTTAATATTCACAAAATGTGGAACAGAACATTATTTTATCTATCTGTCAGTAGATTTTGCAATCCATTTTACTTCTATAATTTGACAAATTTCCAAACAAAACAACTAAATATACACAAAATACAGGATAAAACTTGAATTTATCCCTCTGTCAATCGATTTCAATCCATTTTACTTTCATAATTTGACATATTTCCATACAAAACAACTAAATAATCACAAATGTAGGATGGACCTTGTTTTTATCCATTCACTTTCGCAACCCATTTTACTTTAAAGATTTGACAAATTTTCAAATAAAACTACTAAATATTTACTTAAGGTAAGATGAAAGTTGATTTTATTCATCTACTCATTGATTTTGCCTTCCATTTTATATTCATAATTTGACTAATTTTTTAAAATGAAACAACTGAATATTCACAAAATGAAGAATGGAACATTATTGTATCCATCTGCCAATTGATTTCGCAATCCATTTTACTTCTGTAATTCTACACATTTCCAAACAAAACAACTAAATATACACAAAATAGGTTGACTTTTGAAAACTTGACTTTATCCATCCACCCATTGATTTTGGAAATCATTTTATATCCATACTTTGACAAATTCCGAAATAAGCAACTAAATATTCACAAAATGTGGACTGAACTTGATTTTATCCATCTGCCCATCAATTTCGCAAATTTATATCCATCATTTGACAAATTTCCAAATAAAACATCAAAATATTTACAAATGTGGGATGGAACTGGTTTTTGTCCATTCGCCCATTGATTTTACAACCCTTTTTACTTTAATAATTCGCCACATTTCCAAATAATCTAACTACATATACATCAAATGTAGAATGGAACTTTTTATCCATTCGCCCATCAATTTCACAACCCATTTTACTTCCATAATTTGACAAATTTCCAAACAAAACATTTAAATATTCACAAATGTAGGAGGGAACTTGTTTTTCTCCATTTGCTCACTGACTTCACAACCCATTTTACTTTAATAATTTGACACATTTGCAAATAATCCAACTAAATATACATGAAATGTATAACAGAACTTTTTATCTATTCGCCCATCAATTTCACAACCCATTTTACTTCCATAATTTGACAAATTTCCAAACAAAACATCTAAATATTCACAAATGTGGGATGGAACTTGTTTTTATCCATTCGCTCATTGTTTTTGCAAGCAAATTTACTTTAATAATTTGACAAATTTCCAAATAATCCAACTAAATATACATGAAATGTATTCATCCATCGATTTCACAAGCCATTTTTCTTTCATAATTTGACACATTTCTAAACAAAACAACTAAAATGCACAAATGTAGGAGGGAAGTTGCTTTTATCCATTTGCCCATCGATTTCACCACACATTTTGCTTCCATAATTTGACAAATTTCCAAACAACTAAATGTTCACAAAATGTAAAATGTATCTGAAACTTGACTTTGACATATTTCCAAACAAAACAAAATGTGGGATGGAACGTGATTTCATCATGCCACCCATTAACTGGATTGTGAAAAGCGACAGGCAGGAGAAGAGGAGTTTAAAATGAAACATTTTGGATGTCAGCTGAAAGGAAAAGTTGTTTTAGGCACAAAGTAAGTTATTTCATTTTGGTAAAAGGTTATGAACACCCCGTCTTATCTGGAATAATGTGCAGGAGATAAATTTGTGCAGGAACTGTATTAAGAAAGTAATGGCATCAATTTCAATCTCCATTATGTTTCCTGAGTTATGAAAGAGCGACCTCTGAGCAATAAAGCTTTCCTCTGGGTGCATCCATCGAGGTTATTTTCTACTTGTGATGTGCGTCAGCGAGGACAGGTGTAGTGCCCTGGATGACCGTCATGAGATGAAAGCCATTCCTCACAAACTAAAAGAGGATGTGTGTTTTCCACCAATTTCCGTTTATTAGCATCAACTTTATTCTCTTTCAACAAAAGACAGACGGAAACTCTGATTCATTCCGGATGCTGGTAGCACTGTTACAATTTGGGTCATTGTAAATGAATCAGAAGAACTCAAAGGTCAATTTACGGCAAAAAAGGTGGTGCAACATCGCAACAATAGTCTTATCTTGTCAAGAACACACACACGCTCACACAGAATTTCTTGAACCGAACAATGCTTTTTTTGTATTTTTTTGCTAGAAAAACCCTACAGAACATTAGATTTGTGCAAAGACAAAATCAGATCTCACAATATAATAACAAAAACAAGTTATTTAAAGAAAGAAACAAAACCGATTCTATCATAGAATTACTATAGGAACTGCCTTTTTAAGCAAAGTGAACTCATTCTCTCAACTTATAAATCAAGAGACTCCAAGAAACGTGTCAGTTTCCTTCTTTTATATACAGGTTTACATCTATTTACACTGTACATTTATGTCAAAATAAATCATCAGTATGTCAAATCATATTGTGCACACCACAGAGATGCTGAGAAACGTCAGGGGTCTTTGTCAAAACTCCCCAGGTAACATTAATTTTCACAAGCACACACACAAGTTCACACAACGTCTTTAGATGGGTTGTCATCTCACACGTTAAGAGTTCATTTCCAACTCCGTCGCTCCACATTCAGACGTCCGTAACGCCTCTGCGACGACAGACGTGACCGTTCCAGTGCTGGTTGTTTCAAACCTGGTTTGGCATTTTGTTTCATAAGGTCAAAACATCTGCAATCCGACAGCTGAAAAACCAATTCGAACGCAAATTTGTGGATACGACAGTAAAACAGACAAGCTCACATTAGCCGCCTCACCGCGGTGAGTCACACAACTGGACGAGACAAAAACAAAGCATGCCGCTTCACCCGTGCATTTAGTTCATTTTCACATCAGGTGCTCGTCGTAACTCGCAAACCATAACTCGCTCAGATTTGGACTGTAAAAGCAGGACCGTCGAACCCTGCAAAAGTTCTTCAGTGAAAGAGAAAAAACTAAGCAAGATATTTAATGTTATATGTATAGAGTTAAACTCATCTGACAACATTAGGGGCATAATGGGACCCCTTTTTTGTTGTTTTTTGTTACTGTAAAAATATTAAAATTATATATATATAACAAAAACAACATCCATAATTAATAAAACTTATATGAAAAAATATTTAAATATTCCTCTTCTCAATAATAATAATAATAATAATAATAATAATAATAATAATTTAGTAATTTTAATAAGTAATTTAGCCATCTTCCAGTTTTTATTATTATAAAAATATAGTAAATAAATGAAAAAAAAATAAAAATAATAATAATAGTAATAACTATAACAAGTAATTTAGCAATCCACCAGTTTTTGTTGTTATAAAAATATAATAAATACAATTATTTAAAACATATTTTAAATAATAACAAAAACAATAATAAATAAAATTATATTTAAACATTTAAATATTCCTCTTTGTCTTTTACTTCATCTAATAATAATAATAATAATAATAATAATTATTATTATTATAAAAGTAATTTAGCCATCTTCCAGTTTTTATTATTATAAAAATATTGTAAGTAAATTAACTATTAATTAATAATAATAATAATAAATAATTAAGCTATCTTCCAGTTTTTCCAGTTTTTATTGTTATTAGAAAAAAGTAAATAAAAATAAATATGAATAAATATTTAAACATTTATCTTAATAAAAATAAATAAATAAGATCACAAGACTCAATTACAACCAGTTAGAAAATAATTTAAAGTCATCTTATGACTCAATTACGTATAAGTTAACATTTGTGGCATAATTTGGCAAAATTCTTAGGGTTATTATTATTATTAGAAAATAAATAAATAAATAAATAAATAAATAATAATTACAGTTACATTTCAAACTTCAAAACAAAACGTGACACATTTGTGATTTAAAAATGTTCTTGGATTTTTGTTAGAAGCACTTTAAATTATTAATTTATTCTTTGCTTTTTTGTGTCTCCTTTTTAATTTTTTTTTATTATTTTAAATTAATTATTATAATTAAGTTTTAATTATCTGGTTATTAAAACAATAAAATAAATAAATAAAATACAATAATAACATTAACTTGTATGTGATCCAGAACATTCTTTTACCTACTAAGTTACATGTAGCAGAATTTCGACCCGTAAGATTGCACAGTGGGCGGGGCTACTCAACATGAAAGAATACAAAACAGTTGTCCAAAAAAAAAGTCACAAATTCAACCATGAGTTTAAGCATCGGTCCTGCTTCCAAGTCCAAATAAAAGAATCCACACACATTTTCATCCATCCTCTCTGTTTTCAGTTCAGTTAATTCTATTGAACCCACCTTCAACGACTGAGAAACACAGTACACAAAGTTTTTCTGAAGTGCTTGAATAATTTTTTTAGGTCTTGCTCTCACTTTGGTCTGTTTTTTGGCCTTTAAACTCTCGCCTCCCACACTTCCTTTTGTGTCTTTGAGGACGCGTCTGTCACAGCGTGTTAGTCGGGGGGAGGACAGGCTGCGAGAAACGTCTGGCAGTGATATTCACGTCGAACGTCTGCTCTGACACTAAGAGCACAGGCATATGGAGGGGAGAAAAGTGATGGATGTTTCGCTTCCTGAAGCACTGCGTGTGTGTTTGTATGAGTGGTTCAAGTCGAACGAGTACGAACGGATGTCCTAACCCTGAAGTTAACCCTTACATTACTGTTGTACACAAATATTGCTTATCTACAGTACATTGCCTTATGATTTCAAGTAAGCAGCTCGCTTCTTCAAAGAAGTTGTGTCGTCTGGTATAAGTATAGATATTTCTCCTAATTTAACTGTTGACATGGTAACAATTTGAACTCTTCCCTTTCTATATTTGCCTTTTTCTCCGTTACATAAGTAACACACAGAAATCGCAAGCAAACGCAGCATACAAAATGTTATTCGAAAAGCAAAATGTGATAGTATTGCTATTATATCCTGCGGACCTGCCATTTATAGCGCATATTATCCTCGGCGCCAGGCTAATGCTGCCTTCAAGTCGTGCCAGAAACTATATTGTTTATGAGATGAGACCATATGAACGGCAGTCGTAATTATTTTCATTGAGCGCAGACTTTGTGAGTTAAGGGCATGTTGATTGAAGAATTATGCCAGGAGTTAATTGCTAAGATAATAAGCTCTAATTGCGAATGTTGATGGCACAATTCGGTTTGCATGCATTTTGTGTACTGTTCGTGAAAAATAAACAAAACGCTACAAAATAATACTCATTTAAGTGGTTTATGAGCTGAGAGGTTACATTTTCCTTCATTCTCTAAAGCATAAACTTTTTAGGAGCTTTTTTTGTTAGCAGAATATATTTGACCTAAAATATGTACTTTAATACCCCTGAGATTTTAAGCTAAGACAAATAATTAATAACTGAAAAATATATTGGATATATGTTCTTGCTTTTGTGATGTAAGCTAATGGTCACATGATAAGCAGGTTAACAAATACCTCTCTCGCTCTATTATTTTTGTTTTATTTTAACACTATTTATATATTTTAACTTTATTGTAAAGTAAACTTTGGGAAACAATGCCCTAAAGCATTAATTAGACACATTTCTATCCAAGTTTACTTGTGCAAAAAAAACCAAAACAAAAAAACAATTGTTCATAATTATTTTTGCAACATATTTAAATTACATTAAATTTAAAAATAAATTAAAATAAATAAAATTTAATTTAATTCAATTTAATTTTTCAATACTTCTGGCACCAAAAACAAACAAACATTTGAACTATTTAAAAATGTAAAAAAAAAAAAAAAACAACAAACAACAACAAATAAAAAACCTTGAATATTGCTAAAATAATCGCAACATGCAGAATTAAATTAAATTAAATTAAATTAAATTTTCAAAACTTCTGGCACCAATAAATATACTAGAAATATTTACTTAAACTATTCTTAAATGTAAATTAAATGCAAAACAAAACAAACAACAACAATTAACAAAAAAGTGGTTTAGTTTTTCATGTTTGTTCCAAATTATTTTTGCAATGTTCAGATTAATGCAAAACAAAACAAAACAAAACACAACAATAACCAAAAAAAGAAGAAAACTAAAATTTTGAATATTGCAAACATAACTGTGAACAGAAAAGTGGAGATTTGTTTTCATGTTTGCTCAGAATTATTTTTGCAACATTCAGAATTTAATAGAATGGTATTTAATTGTATAATTTAATTTTCAATACTTCTGGCACAAAAACTAAAACAAAAAACAAACAAACAAACAACCAACCAACAAAAAAAACAAATCTTGAATATTGCAAAAATAACTGTGAACAGAAAAGTGGAGTTTTGTTTGTCATGTTTGTTCAAAATAATTTTTTGCAACATTCATTTTATGGAATTTATAATTTATTATTATTTATTGGAATTTTATTTTATTATTTAATTTTCAATACTTCTGGCACCAAAAATACTATGATTTTTTTCTTAAATGTAATAAAAAATAATAAACATAGTTGTTTTCTTAAATTTTAATAAATTTTATGATTCATGAAAATTAATAAAACTTACCCTGTGTATATACATATACAATATACAATATTTGTGTGAATATTAAAACTAAAATTAAAATGATTTGCAAAAATTGTTGCACAAAATGTATTAAAATAAATACTAAAGAATTTATTTAGCAAACGTTGTTTCCATAGTTTATCCATGTTGTCGTCTTCTTAAAAAAAAAAAAAAAAAAAAATCCTATATATATTTGAATGCAATTTTCATGCTGTTTTCATTCAAGTGTACCCTAAATTTAACTTAAAAGCGTAGGATGTGGATGGAAACCCAGTTATTTGTATGTTATTATGTTGCAAAAACGTACTGGAATGAATTGCTAAAATCATGCTGTAATTCTTCAAGACTTGAAGGCAGCATAAGTACAATAAGGAATCAATCGAATGGCCCCTGTGATCCAATCCTCAACACATACACAAATACAGACAGCGACAGACACATACAAACACACACACACACACACACACACACACACACACTAAGCCAAAGACGCACAAACAATTACGTAACTTACTATATTTTCCTGCTTACGCTCTTTTTCTTTAGTTTAGTGAGGTTCTAAATTGCACGTCTTATTTTGGAGGGACAGTAAGAACTTCTTGAGCCCTTTCGGAAATGAAAAGAAATGAAGTGCGTTTTGGCAGCGTTGAACTCACATTGGCAGTGTCATTGCATACTGGTTAAGTGGTTGATGCAATCCTCTGCAAGATGTGTACGTTACATGAGGAATGCTAGTTTAGATAAAAGGATTTCTTTATTTCTGCTTCTAGCACAAAGGCGTATGTGCCGACACACAGGCTTCAAACAATCACTCCTATCTTATCTATCGCGCTTCGCTTTGGAAGAAAAATCAGTAACGTACTCTACGCAAGTACACAAATGCTTTGGACATCTATATATGTATATACATATAAAGTTTGAGCCAATAAACCGCACATGAAAGAGGAAACTGACCATAGTGTGTTGTCGTATTGTGTTACTAAGGTCCTGTTTACACCTGGTATTGAGATGTGTTTTTATAGATCCAATCACAACTGAATGAAGCTAAACACAGTTGTAAATGGGTCTGCAGCTTTTGAGATTGTTTACTTTAAATAACACAACTAGACGAGACAAAATATAGCAGGCTGCTTCACTATGAAGTATATATTCACTATAAAAGCAGGACTGTCAACACCATAGAAGTTTCCAATGAAAATTTGTCTTCATTGAAAGAGAAAATGCAAAGTGAAGAGACACAATCACAGCCAATAAGAAAATATCAGAAATTTTGAGTTTCGACAACTTTTGGGGCAACCTGAAATCTTTCTGTTTTTATTATTACTATTATTATTATTATTATTATTATTATAAAAATAGTAAATAAATGATATTTAAATAATATTAATATGAATAATAATAATGATAACAGTTATCATAATCACATAATCATAACCAGAAAATATGTGGTATTTGAAGACAAGTTGTGAGTTCAGTGTACATTAAGTTGGGGAATAATGTGGCAAAATCATCTTTTCAGTTTAAAAAATAATTTTTTTTTGAGCTTGTCCACTTTCAACCACTTCTGGAGGTAGTTGAAAATACATTAAATCAGTTTGCTTTTGTCGTGACTATTATATATTTTATTAATATTTTGAGTCAGTTATTACTTTTATATTTTTTGTTTTCATGTGCCGATACCGATGATTATACAACCGATATATACTACCGTTCAAAAGTTTGGGGTCAGTAAATGTTTATTCATTCTTTTTTTTTTTTGAAAGAAATTAATAAATTGTTACATTAATAAAAAGTGACATAATAGATTTACATTGCTAGAAAAGATTTATAGTTTGAATAAATGTTGTTCTTGAAAGAAAAAAATACAGGTTAAAAAAAAACAACAAAAAAAAACAAACAAAAAAAAAAACATTGGCGGCACAACTGTTTCCAAAACTGATAATTCTACTAATAATTCAGAATATCAGAATGATTTCTGAGAGATCATGTGACACTTAAGCCTGGGAAACTGAGTAACAGCTGATGAAAAATCAGCATTGCATCACAGGAATAAATTATATTTTAAAGTATATGAAAATAAAAACCATTATTTTCTATTGTAATAACATTTTGTAATATTACAGTTTATTTTCTGTATTTTTGATAAAATAAATGCAGCCTTGACTTCATAAAAAAAAAAAAAGTCTTACTGACCCCAAACTTTTGAACGGTAGTGTATATGTCTGGTGTAAAAATTTTAATTAATGTCAAAATTTAGAATAACAAGGGCTCTTTCTTTACATTTACATTTTCTATTATTTTATCAGCAAATCGGTTTTGAAAATTACTGATAACCATAAAAATGCTTATTATCAGCGCCGATAATTGACCAGGCTGATACACAGCAAGAAGTCCAGAGTTAAATTAACTCTCCTGGGAGTTTATTTGAGTCCACACTCAAGAGTGTGAAGTGTTAAAATCAGAGTGTTAAATTAACACTGAGTCAGAGTTAAAGTTAATGAGATAATCAGTGATTAATTACATTTACATTTACATTTACATTTAGGCATTTGGCAGACGCTTTTGTCCAAAGCGACATACAGTTGGGAGAACATAGAGCGATTCTTCTTAAGGAGACAAACAGACACAGGCAGTGCTATAATACCAGATTTCAAGTGGTGCTTCAGACAAGTACAAGCTAGAAAGGGAAGGAATAAAGAGATTCATTTTTTTTTTTTTTTTTTTTTTTTTATGGTAACAGCAAATAGAGTTGAAAGAGATGAGTTTTAAGCTGTCGCTTGAAGCTTGTCAGGGAATCAGCATTCCGGATAGGGGTAGGAAGATCGTTCCACCAGCCAGGAACAGTAAAAGAGAATGTTCTGGATAGTGATTTAGCACCTCTCTGTGATGGTACCACAAGGCGTCGCTCACTAGCAGATCTCAGAGTTCTGGAGGGGGTGTAGATTTGCAATAGCGAGTGCAGATAAGCAGGTGCAGTAGCTGTGGTTGTCCTATATGCAAGCATCAGAGTCTTGAACTTGATACGAGCTGCAATTGGGAGCTAGTGCAAGGAGATAAAGAGAGGTGTAACATGGGCTCTTTTGGGCTCGTTGAAGACCAGCCGTGCTGCTGCATTCTGAATCATTTGTAGAGGTTTGATTGTGCATGATGGAAGACCAGTCAAAAGAGCATTGCAGTAGTCCAGTCTGGAGATGACAAGGGCCTGGACAAGAAGTTGTGTAGCCTGCACTGTTAGAAAGGGCCTGATCTTTCTGATGTTGTGCAAAGCAAACCTGCAAGATCGAGTAGTCTTTGCAATATGATCTTTGAAAGACAGCTGGTCATCAAAGATGACACCCAGATTCCTGATTGAGTTTGAAGAAGTGATTGTGGAAGAGCCCAGCTGGATGGTGAACCCATGCTGTAAGTTTGGAGTGCAAGGAAAAACAAGAAGCTCAGTTTTTGCCAAGTTAAGCTGGAGGTGATGTTCTTTCATCCACGTTGAGATGTCCGCCAAGCAGCCTGAGATCCGTGCAGGTACTGTTGGATCATCTGGTTGAAATGAAAGATGGAGTTGTGTGTCGTCAGCATAGCAATGGTAGGAGAAGCCATGTGACTCTATGATGGGACCCAGTGATGTTGTGTATATGGAGAAGAGGAGAGGACCAAGAACTGACCCCTGAGGAACCCCAGTGATCAGTTGATGTGTTTTGGATACCTCTCCTCCCCAGGTTACCGTGAATGACCTACCGGTGAGATAGGATTCAAACCAGCGAAGCGGAGTTCCTGTGATGCCCAGCGATGAGAGGGTGGACAGGAGGATCTGATGGTTGACGGTGTCAAAAGCGATGATTTTTTTTTAAGTGATGATTGATCATTATTGAAGACACCTGATGATAACAAGCAGAAACGCCAAAGGAGAAAAATCAAAATTTTTTAGCAACCATTATAGCGGTCAGTGTTTGAATTAGTTGGTCTCTTGACCCTTACACATTAGAATTTGATTGGCTACTGTATTTCAGTTATAACAGCCAGACAAACCAAAGGAAAACTGGTCATGTGGTCTTAGTCTATGTTTTGACATGTTCTTAATGTAGTGACCTATATAACAGAGTTTAGTTTCTTTACTGATTATATCAACCCTGTGACACAATATCTATAATCAGACAGATGTTTTTTACGTTTATTTTGATAAAAGCTTAAAAAAAAAGCCTTTAATTATGACATACAGACATGAAGAGTCAGCGTGAGAATCACAACAATGGTGAGCATCAAAAAAGCATGTTGTAACCAATAAAAACTCACCCATGCCTCCCATCATGCATTGCGGCATGCATAAATTATGAGCTGAATTTTCTCTCTAATTTCCTTTATCTGTTTTTTTCTGAATATGCTGTTTGTCACCATTGTTGAGATTCATACTCTGGTTCTTGATATCTGTGTGTGTCTAAGCAAATTACTTCTTCAGAAACATATAAAACACCTCACAACAGCTTGATTGTTCTTCTAAAATAAAATAAAAAATGTTGTCGTGGATTCACAAATCTAAACACTCAAGATAATTATTTGAGCTGAATCATTGAACTCATTTAGAGTGTAACCTCTGAGTTATATTTCCAAAAATGGAAACATAACTTAAGAGATTAGCCTCCAAAAGAGTTAAATGATTATGTTACAACACAATCATCATCATCATCACCTGATGACTTGTGTTCTTGATTTGTCTGGCTGAAATCTAGCAGCCAAGCAAAATCTAACTTTAAAAACATAAGGGTCAAGTGACCAACTAATGCAGACACTGACCACTATAATGGTTGCTTAAAAATGTTGATTTTCTCCTTTGGTGATTCTGCTTGTTATCATCAGGTGTCTTCAATAATGATCAATCATCACTTAATGATTCACTAATTATCTCATTAACTTTAACTCTGACTCAGTGTTAATTTAACACTCTGATTTTAACACTTCACACTCTTGAGTGTGGACTCAAATAAACTCCCAGGAGAGTTAATTTAACTCTGGGCTTTTTGCTGTGTAGATATGTATACTGTAAATTATAGCTGCACGTTTGATTCATGAGTTATATATATGTATATGTATATATACATTAGAGGCTGACCGATGTATCGATTTTGCCGATTAATTGGCACCGATAGTTGATTGTGTGACGTTGTGTCCGTTACTAAAGCGACTAAGAAAGCTTTATGAGAGCCATTGATATGTATGATGAGAGCGGCCTCTAGAGGCGGAAATCACTTACAACACGTGCTGTTTGTTTACACACCTGATACTGTGCGCTGAACAGAGCGGGACACTTCAGATGCGGATTTAAAACATTGACATAGTCAATGTTTAGTGATCGTGCATGTTTTCATATCATTACTTAGTAAGTACTTAGTTGACTAGATGCTGCATTAGTACAGAATATAGATTGTGCTTTCTCTTTCCGTTTGCTCTGTTGTTTTAAACACCGAACTTCAAACTCATCTATGCCTTTTTTTGATCATTCTCGAAGTAAACTTATGTCCCTTTGGTGATTAAAAAAACAGTTTTAGACCACTGTTTGAACTTAACGCAACGCATCTGGGGTGTGTGACAACTGATCTCCTGGACGCGGCGCTGGCCTTCTGCTCGGTTTGTGACTAAAATATTTTGTTATTTTGATTAGATATTCATCGAGTGTTCTAGAATAGAAGCAGTTAAACTGTGAGACTATACATACAATATCCATATGATGTAATTTCAATACTATGGCTTTTGTGTAGTATATGTTTAAAGACTGTTTAAAAACTTCACAATAAGAGTCCATTTGTAGAATTAATAAAGTAATAAAAGATTAATAAAAGCTGTAGAATGCAAGTATTGTTCCTTGTTAGTGTGTTAATTTCAACATTTACTGATATTTGTAAATATACAATTAATATTAATACATTTATTCTGTATGGTTCAGTTCCTTTTTTAAATAGTAGACCATTGTTTTAGTTTCCATTCAGTATCCATTTTAAAAACTCGGTCAATTAATTGGTAAACTCCAATATTGGTCAACCTCTAATATATAGTGTATATATATATATATATATATATATATATATATATATGTATATATTGCAATTTAATGAATATTATTAAGTAATATTTAACTTAATAAAGCATTATTAATTTAAAAATTTTGAGCTTGTCAATTTTGGACCACTTCCAGAGGTAGTTGAAAATACATTAAGCAGATTACTTTTGTTGCGACTATTATAGTTTTTATTCATATTTTGAGTCAGTTATTATTTTTTATAATTTTTAGTTTTCAGTTTAGTAGTTTAATTTGAATAGTTTAATAATTAGTTTAATTTAGTTAGTTTAATTTCGGACTCAGTGTGCAAGGACCGTAAAACTGGTGTAGACACTAATGTGGTTGAATGTAATCAAATCAAACTTACACTATGTTGTGCTAAAACACACAGATTGCTATCAAAATGTGACTGTAACTGTTTCCATTTGCTTCCTTTCCCGCTCACTTGTAAGAAGCGTAATGGCTTCGCTCAATCTATTGTATTTGTGTGCCATTCTCAGCGCTTCTGCGAAACCAATATAGAAGTAAATAAATGGTAATGCATCATGATTGACCACTTGTGATTGGATCACTAAAAACGCATCTTAATACCAGATGGAAATGCATTTAAATCAAGTGTACATGACTAGAAACGTCTGCATTCATGTACTTGCGTAGACCCACTAATGAGGATCGTTAAACGAGAGAATTTCGTTTTTTTTGTCCCATATTTTGTTTTATACACTTGTTGGAATGTTCTAAAATTGTTCAAATGTATTTCCCCTACACACTTGAACTGATCCAGTCAATTAAAGTGAGTTTGAATTTGTAAGTTTTTCTCAGTTTTTTTTTTAAACAAGACCTCTTTTTTTTCTGTCACATAACAGCACCCACAGTACATACAGACGACAAAGAGTTCCAGCGAATTTTCTACACTGTTCCAAGAAAAACATCAAGAGGTGACGAAGTCCAACACACAACACGTTCATCCCTCTTTCAGCTAGGTATTGCACTGTGGTTGCGATCCTTTCCGGATCGTTCCGTACGCTCAGAGGGACGGTGAGACACAAACATGGCAATAGAAGGGTCTGTTCGGGAGATTGTTTTCAGCCGTTTCAAGTTCAGCGATTGAAGCTGGATGATAGAAGTCACCCTGTTCCGCGGTCCAGCTGTTCAGAGAACAGTCGAGTTGTCAAACTTTTTTTTCTCAAGGAAGACGAGTCTGTTTACCTCTCATCGGTTACGCAAGACTTTCTCTCCCAGTCTTCTTGGCAGTGCTTAGCCTCTTTTTGGTGGGAAAAAATAAAAGCAGTGAATAAAGGAAGGGTCTCCATAAACAAACTGCAGGAAAAAAAAATCAGAAAGGAGGAAAAGAGAGACAGAGAGAGACAGGGAAAGAGAGAAAGAAAGATAGTTGGATGGCTTTTGGTACCCGTGTTTAAACTTGTGCATATCAACAGGGTTTTGAAGGTGTTGTTTACTTTTGGTGGGCGGGTCCTTCAAGCTTTGAGAGCGTGCCATTGGGCAACGGCAGTGCGCGGATGACTCATCATGTCTTTCCAATGCTTTACCTCCGCTGGGCCACTCTTCCATGAGAGATAGATCTAGACATATGGCATGAAAAGAAAAAGAAGGTGGAAAAAAATAAACATTGTGCTTCCACTGAGGTAATTTAGCAATAAAGTTACAAACCTACAAACTAAAAAAACACAATATAATTAAGTGACCATTTTGTACTCCATAAAAATTATTTTTCCAAGTTGTAAGTAAAACCAAGAGTACGTTTTACAAGAAAATACTATTTTAGTCTTTCTGTTCAAAAATATCAAGTTTAATTCAAAGTGTTACTTGTAATTTCCTTACTTGGCAACCAATTTTTAAATGTAGTTAAACTTGTGTCTTTTAAATTTACTTTAGCAAATTCAAGTATACAGTTGAGGTCCAAAGTTTACATACACCTTGCAGAATCTGCAAAATGTTAACCATTTTACTAGAATAAGAGGGATCATACAAAATGCATGTTGTTTTTTGCTTAGTACTAAATAAGATATTTCACATAAAAGACATTTACCTATAGTCCGCAAAAGAAAATAATAGTTGAATTTATAAAAATGACCCTGTTCAAAGGTTTAAATACACTTGATTCTTAATACTGTGTTGTTACCTGAATGATCCACAGCTGTGTTTTTTTTTGTTTAATGATAGTTGTTCGTAAGTCCTGAACATCTTCCTGAACTGCCCACTGTTCTTCAGAACAATCTTTGGTTTTTCAGCATTTTTTGTGTATTTGAACCCTTTCCAACAATGACTGTATGATTTTGAGATCCATCTTTTGACACTGAGGACAACTAAGGGGCTCATATTACAGAACTATTACAGACGGTTCAAAACCTCATTGATGCTTCAGCAGGAAACATGATGCATTAAGAGCTGGGGGTGAAAACTTTTTAATAGAATGAAGATGTGTACATTTTTCTTATTTTGCCTACATATCATATTTTCTTCATTTAGTACTACCCTTCAGAAGCTACAGAACATGTTCGCCAGAAGACAAAATATGTGGGCCAGTTGCATATAAGGTTTAGACTAGTCTTAAAAAGTTAGTCAGATATTTTTTTCTTTAAAACTGCTCATATTTCTTTTAATTCATTTACAGAAAAATGTAGATTAGTCTAAGTTTAATCCAAAACAAAGACTTATTACCCTGTGGTTAACTGATAGTTGATAAAACTAGTACTTAAGACACTGTCTTAACATTGAGGCTAAGTTTATGCAACTGGCCCCTGATCTGATCTTGAGATTCAAAAGTTTTCACCCCCTGGATCTTAATGCATTGTTTTTCCTTCTGAAACTCCAGTGAGCATTTGAACCTTCTGTAATAGTTGCATATAGTCCCTCAGTTGTCGTCAATGTGAAAAGATGGATCTTAAAATCATAGAGTCATTTTTGGAAAGGGTCCAAATACACAAAAAATGCTAAAAAAAACAAACAAAGAATTTGTGGGACTTGAAGAATTTTTCTGAAAAACAGCGGGCAGTTTAACTGTTCAGAACAAACAAGGAACTCATGAACAACTATCACCGTCAAAAAAACAAAACACAGATGTAAACTTTGAACGGGGTAATTTTCATAAATTCAACTCTTATTTTCTCTTGTGGACTATACGTAAACGTCTTTTCTGTGAAATATCTTATTCAGGTCAGTACTAAATACAAAATAACATGCATTTTGTATGATCCCTCTTATTTTGCTAAAATAATTAACATTTTGCAGATTCTGCAAGGTGTATGTGAACTTTTCACTTTTAATAAACAGCATTATTTATCAACATACAGATTAGAGGTTGACCGAAATGTACTTTTCAGGGCCGGTGTCGATACCGATTATTACAGAACAAGTTGACTGATTACTAATGTCAAAGTTAAGGAAAACAAGGGCTCTTGTTTCTTTAAATTTACATTTGAAATAATTTTATCAGCAAACCAGTTTTGAAAATGACAGACACCAATAACCATAAAAATGCTTAGTATCAGCGTCGACAATTGGTTGATAGTATAATATAGATATGTATACTGTAAATGTATATATTATTAGTAAGAAATCATGCTAATATGCTGGTTTATTATTATGGTAAAAACAGGCATATTTTTTAGAACCTATGATTATTTTTTTTCAGGATTCTTTGATGATTCTTTATCAGTTTAACACATCCTTGCTGAATAAAATGATTAATTTAATTTAAAAAAATGAAACACGCACACACTGACCTCAAACCTTTGAACACTGGTTTATAGTGTTACAAAAGATTTCTAATATTCCAATATTTCTGTGTAGTTTGTGACATCACACCTTGCCTATGACATCATTGCGGCTCAGTCTGTCCTTATCCATGACTGTGATGACGATGGTGGTCTCTCTGAGGACGTGAGCGGGGACATCAAAGGGGAAAGACTCATTAAAGACAGGGTTCAAACACCTCTTCATCACCACCGTCTTTTTCTTCTCCACTCGTTTATCTTTGTTCATCAGCCACACTTTGACGTAGGGGTCTGAAACGCACACAAACAGGGAGCGGGTCCACAGTGAGTCGCGTCTAGGGAATCAGAATTCCTGCGATGAATTCTAAATTACACTGGAGATGATTACTGCGCAGATGGCACCTTGACAAGGACATTTTCACAGAAATCCCATAAGCACTCAGTGTACAGAATATAACTATATTACATCCATTTAGCAGATGTTTTGTGGAATAACTTACAGTACATTCAAGGTAAACATATATACAGTGTGTCATGTGGGAATCAAAACCCGAGATGATGCGCTAGTGCCATATTCTACCAGATGAGCTACAGGAATATGACTATAACATATGATGGTAAATATACAATGAGGTTTTATGGGTGTATGTTGATACCGGATGTTCCCCCGATGTCCATGGCTTTGAGATTGCGTGCCTTGATGATGCTCACAGTGATGGTGTTGGCAGTGGGATTGTAACACAGAGACACAAGCAGGTCTCCTCGACTCCCCTGAAGAAAAGAACACAGTAGGTCAGTACCAGACTGGTTCACTGGTTCAAACCTCACTGTCACGCAAGCTGGTTCATATGAGGTCACAGATTTTTCTAGGAGAAATAACCTGGCACATATAATTCAAAAACATTTTCAGTCAGTGTTTGACCGTTATAGGATTTTTAATGTTTGATGCTGATATTTTGCTGTTTTGTTTGTCTATTATTAAAGCTATAAGCTCCAAGAAGATGTGGTTTACAGAGAATTCATGTGTAGTTTCATAAATATATT
This sequence comes from Cirrhinus molitorella, assembly GCA_033026305.1. NCBI lineage: Eukaryota > Metazoa > Chordata > Actinopteri > Cypriniformes > Cyprinidae > Cirrhinus > Cirrhinus molitorella. The sequence continues at coordinate 8,850,988 of CM065118.1, read as the reverse complement.
AAGTTTCACTTCACTGTTTTTTTTGCTACCGTCTCTTTTTGTCTCCGCATATTAAAATGTTTAAAGCGTTTTAGATACATATATATACAATAAAAATAAATATTTTAGATATTAATAAATGTATATTATATATACATACAATTTAATGATGGCAAATCACACATAACAGAGTAAATTTCATTCTAAAATTATTTTTTATATGAATAACTTTATTTCATTTTTAATTTCTTGTCTACATTAAAATTAATATATTATGTTATATTCAGTACTAATATTTATTATCTGTGTATATACATTAAAAATAAATATTTTAGATATTAATACATGTATATTATATATACACATACAGTTTAATGATTGCAAGTCACACACAACATTGTATTATATTATACATTGTATTATATTCAATACTAATATTTATTATGTGTGTGTGAGTGTGTGTATATATATATATATATATATATATATATATATATATATATATATATATATATATAATATTCTAAATATTATTTTGTACAATAAAATTACAATTCTAGATATCAATTATTGTACATTATATACACATAATTTAATGATATCAAATCAGACACATAAAAGCTTAAATTATATTTTTAAACATTTTTGATATAAATAACATTAAAATTAGTTCATTATATTACATTCAGTACTAATATTTATTATATGGTTGTGTATATATAATAAAAATAAATATTAAAAAATAATATTAAATATTATTAGAAATTAAATTATGTATATTATACACACAATTTAATCAGGGCAAATCAGATACATAACAGCTTAAATTACATTTTTAAATTATTTTTTATAAATAACCTTTCATTTTCATTTTCTTGTTTACATTAAAATTAGTATACTATATTCAGTACTAATATTTACTATGTGCAATATTAGAGATATTAATAAATGATTACAATTTAATGAGAGAAATCAGACACTTAAGTAACATTTTAAAATTATTTTTATATGAATAACTATTTTATGATTTTATTTTTTATTTCCTTGTTTACATTAAAATGAATACATTATATTCAGTGCTAATAAATATTATGTGTGTATATATAATAAAAATAAATATTATAAATATTATTCTTTTTTTAAATATACGTTATATACAACCAAGTAATGATAGCAAATCAGACACAAAAGCTTATATATTACATTTGAAAAATGTACACTGGGACATTTGATCAAGTATTCACAGTAACCTACCTTAAAAATAGTCTTATATTAACTTATATGAAATAAAAATATACATAAAAACTATTTGTGACCCTGGACCACAAACCCAGTCTTAAGTAGCATTTGTAGCAATTGCCAAAAATGTATTTTATGGGTCAAAATTCTACAAAAAAAGATCATGTTTCGTGAAGATATTTTGTAAATTTCCTACCATAAATATATCAAAACTTAATTTCTGATTAGTAATATGCATTGCCAAGAACTTCATTTGGACAACTCTGAAGGCGATTTTCTCAATATTTAGATTTTTTTGTACCCTCAGATTCCAGATTTTCAAATAGTTGTATGTCAGCCAAAAAGCGTTCTATCATAACAAACCATACATCAATGGAAAGCTTATTTATTTAACAAAAATGTATCTTTATGACTGTTTTTGTGGTCCAGGGTCACATATATCTGAACCATATATTGTCTGTTACTAAAATTGTCTGTAACAAAATACTTTCATTCTTTCCGTAATGATCACTCATGCAGTTCTAATCACCTCAAATTAATTGAGTGACTTCAACTACTTTAACAATTCATTTGTCACACCACAGGACCATTTCAATGAAGTTTTAGTAACTTCAATCACTAAGCACTGCACCGGCAATGGACTTTCACGCTGAAATCAATGAGCCTGTGGGAGATCTTTTGGACGCCTCACGCCAGAAAACCCTACCTGGAGAACTTCAAAGCCCATTAATGCTAAAAACACACTTGTGGTTCTCTTGTTCTTGTGTAAAAGGGCTACAACATTTGACAGCACCCAGCGCCCCATTACTTCAGGCTCTGCACGTCATATTCCACCCACTGCACAATTAACATTGTATTGTTCCTGTCCCTAGCTAACCCCTTTCAGTAACTTCATCTCTTTGGACGCTTATTATTGGCGTCTGTTGCTCCTGCTTTGGTGTAAAACTGTGCAAAACGTTCTTTAAATGTCATAATGACAGAAATGGTCATTTAGTGGAAACACACAGATCTACTCACACTGCCATCGCTGCAGGGTTTCAGCTCCTTCCAGAAGGTCTGCATGTGGGCCAGATCGATCTTGTTTAATGGGATGGACACCTCCCCTATTGGGTCATTCCTGCTAAAACGGTCATAATCTAACACTTGCAGGTACAACGTGCGCTGGACCACCTTCTCATACGGGAACCCTGGGAGACAAAGATGAGAGGAGGATAATTTTAGCTCACTGAAATTATTTACAGCTCAATATGGGGTACAAAAATACTGTGAACCAGCCCCCTTCATTGACCGTTTGATGCATGCTGCATAGAAAATTGCATTCTTTTGTTTCTGCTGGGAAATGTTTCCCGTTTAGAAGGTGCTGGGTTGATATGAGCGCTTGTGAGGAAGAACTAATACACAATTGATGATACAGTGTTTAATGTATATAGTGCTTAGTTAAAAACACTTTGTAGCAGTAACAATGTCTGACACAAATGGAGCTGATCGTAGTTAACCTGATGGACGAAGAAGAGAAAAGAGAGAAAAGCCTACAAAATGAAAATAATGCATGCAATGATGCCAAATGTTGGGTAAATATATGTCAAGACTGCATGTTTTTGACCTGACAGTTTCTAATTAAGTAATATAATATACATATATGTGAGATCTACTCACATATACTACTGATCAAAAGTATGATTAATAATTTTTACTGAGCAAAAATGCAGTTGTAAATTGCTCAAAAGTGACAGTAAAATCATTTATAATGTTACAAAAGATTTTTGTTTTAAGTAAATCATAATAATAAATGTTTCTTGAGCAGCAAATCAGCATTTTACAATGATTTCTGAAGGATGCAATGATGCTGAAAATTCAGCTTTGCATCACAGGAATAAAATACATTTTACAACATATTCAAATATATATCAGTTATTTTAAATAGTACGAATATTTCACAATGTTACTGTTATTACTGATCAAATAAATAGAGTCTGAAGTCAGAAGTCTGTCAACATGGGAAACCACAAGACTAGGAACTCTAAACACATACAGCTGAAGTCAAAAGTTTACACACACCTTGCAGAATCTGCAAAATGTTAAATATTTGATACAAATAAGAGGGATCATACAAAATGCATGTTGTTTTTTATTTAGTACTGACCTGAATAAGATATTTCACATAAAAGATGTACAGTCCACAAGAGAAAATAATAGATGAAGTTATAAAAATGACCCTGTTCAAAAGTTTACATACACTTGATTCTTAATGCTGTGTTGTTACCTGAATGATCCACAGCTGTGTTTTTTTGTTTAGCAATAGTTGTTCATGAGTCCCTTGTTTGTCCTACACAGTTAAACTGCCTGCTGTTCTTCAGAAAAATTCTTAAGGTCCCACAAATAGTTTGGTTTTTCAGCATTTTTGTATATTTGAACCCTTTCCAATAATGACTGTATGATTTTGACATCCATCTTTTGACACTGAGGACAACTGAGGGACTCATATGCAACTATTACAGAAGGTTCAAACGCTCACTGATGCTCCAGAGGGAAAAACGATGCATTAAGGGGTGTAAACTTTTGAACAGAATGAAGATGTGTACATTTTTCTTAATTTGCTTAAAAATCTTTTTTTTTTTTTTTTCAATACTTGCAGTATTTTATAGTTCATACTGACCTTCAAACAGGAAGGTCTCGTTCCAGTGAGGATTGAGGTTCTTTCTTTTGACCTTGGTCTCAAGTTTGTGCTTCTTGTCAGGCAGAAGGTAGATTTTGACAAACGGATCTGAAGTGCCGGAGAAATCTTTCGCAGGTAGATCCTGACCCTTCAGAATTTTCACTGTCAGTGTGGAGTCCTGAAAACTGTATCCCACGCTGAACTGGATGCGTCCCAACTTCTCACACACAGGCCCTTCGTGTTCCTCTTCCTCAGAGCCTGGTGACAACTTACAAACCAAAGTAGACAAGCTTGTCATTAAATGCCCAGTCACTTTACTTTAAATCATTATTAACAAAACCACATTTCAGTGTGTCCTGCACCATAACTGAACTGTGTAAAGTGGCTAAATAAATTTCTTTTTTACACAATTTGTATTAAATATTATGAAATAAACAACTGGGTACAGCAAAATAATAAAAGGATAGGAAAGAACTAATGCAACATCTTTCTATGGTGTCTTTGCTGGCTGTTTAGCTTGTTAACTACAAATAAAACTATTAAACTAATAATTGAGATAAAGAAATTAAAAGATATTAATATATGAAATAAAAAGTTGCATTGGCAATGAGTGAATTAAATTATGTTATGTTATGTTACGTTACGTTAAGTATAAATATAAAAATAAAAGGTAATTCAAAATATTAATAAATACTAGCAGTATAATACTAAATAACACTGAATATGATTCATGAACAGATTACGTTTAATGAATTAGTCAAAAGCACTCGCAAACTCATAAGCTATTGGTTTAAATACCAAAGCTTTAAAAAAGTATTATATAGTTGCTAATTACGAGACAAAAATGTCAAAATCTAAGAGAAATAAAATAAGTGTAAGTACTAAAATTACTAAAACTAAAATAAAAATGAACCTAAACTGATTTTATAAAAGCAAAAACTATAGCAAAAACTCTTCAACCAAAAATAAAACTGAAAACACAAAAATAAAAACTGAAAATATTAATAAATACTAGTACATAAAATGTCAAAATGACAAAAATGTCAAAAGCTAAGAAAAATAAAACAAGTTTAAGTACAAAAATTTCTAAAATTGAATTAAAAAGTAACCTATATAGAAATATATATATATATATATATATATATATATATAAAAAACGAAAACTAATAAAACAGAAACATAAAAAACACTCAAACTTCAACTAAATTAAAATTTTAAATAAATAACACTGAATTTGACTCCTAAACAGATGACTCTTATGAACAGATTCTTTTAACGAAACCTCACAACCCTTACAAACTCCTAAGTTATCAGTTTAAATACCAAGCTTTGAAAAGTATTATATAGTTGCAAATTATGGGACAAAAATGCCAAAAACTACGAAAAATACGTTTAAGTACTAAAATTACTAAAACTGAAATAAAAATGAACCTTAATAGACGTTTTTATAAAAAACTAAATCTAATAAAACAAAAACACAAAATAAACAAACTCATTAGTTATCAGTTTAAATATCAAAGCATTTAAAATGTATCATATAGTTACTCATTATAAGACAAAAACATGAAAAGCTAAGAAAAATAAAATAAGTTTATATACTAAAATTACTAAATTAAATAAAAATGAGCCTAAATAAAAATATTTATAAAACAACAACAACAAAAAAACTAATATAACAAAAACACATCATAAAACCACTGAAACTTCAACTAAAAATAAAAATGAGAATACACAAATAAAAGCCAATTCAAAATATTAATAAATAATAACATTAAATCTGATTCCTGAACAGATGACTCTTACGAACCGACTGTTTTTTTAACGAATCAGTCAAACGCACTATTTTTAAATACCAAAATGTAAAAAAAAATTTGTGCTTTGTATGTTTACTTTCTTTTTTGTTAATGAGAATTTCTTGAATCAGCTTAGCAACATGCTCTATTGGAATCAACTAAGTCAAGTGTCTTGCGCTTCACAATACTGATTTGTTAGTCGCTACTGGTTTGAATCAGGCTAACTAATGTAACAGACTCCCCTGCTGCCTAAACATGACTAACAAAACACTACAGTGCTGCCGGGATGCTCTCAAACGAGTTGTGAAATGCTGTTGCCTTCATATTAATATGTGGTGAAGGGCGAAAAGTTGGGAACTGGTTGGTGGTCTTTACAAACACCTTAGTGATCCATCACTTAAAGTGGTCTGACAAGCAGCAGCATATCGAATTAATGAACTCCCATCCGTGTCAGGACCTTGGCTAAAAGTTGGGCTTAATTTGACATGCCATGCCCCGATGCCTGGTTCCCCCCCAGTGGGACTCAGAGCTGTGAGAGGATGGTGCTTACAAGAGCTTCTGGCACCCTCTTAAAGAGGAAGCACCATCATTAGCCCTCATCACATCTCTTTAAAAACGCCTTACCGCCCACGTAATGACACACAGACCCTGTGAAGGCCGTTGTCCTTATCCCCGCAGCACATTGTACCAGTTCTAATTACGGGGCTTTTGTGGAGGTAAGTTCCCTTTGACACATCTCACTGTGTGAATGACTGCAGTAAGGAAGAACACCAATTACACATGATGCATCCCTGTGTTTAAAGGATTCACATCAAAACTAGTGCTGCTTCAGAGAGACAAAACAAAAAGAAAACTATGGAAGCTCATTGCCACCATGGAATAAAAATATAAAAACAATTTCTTGCAATCTTGACTCGCAGTTGTGAGACATAAACTTGCAATTCTGAAAAGAAATGTCTGAACTGTGAGTAACAATTTGCTTTTAAATTTTTTTATTGTAAATAATCTAAGATGTAATTTAAACGTGAAAAAAGTAACAGTTGTAAAGCTCAGAATTCGTAGAAAAAAGATCTAAACTCATAATTACAAGTTCGTAACTTGCAATTTTGAGATAAAACTGACAATTGTGAGAAAAATGTCTTAAGAGATATAAACAGAACTGACAAAAGCGAGATGCAATCTTAAAATGAAAAAAAAATCTGAATTTTGAGGTGTAAACTTCAGAGAAATTGTGAGATATAAACTCGCAATTATAAGTCTGAAATGTAAGATATAAACTTGCAATTCTGAATGAAAAGTCAGAACTGTGAGGAAAAAACTGAAATTTAGAGAAAAAAGTAAAAAATGTGAGACAAACTCAGAATTAGGTCAAAATATTGAGATGTAAACTTACAATTACGAGTTATAATTTGCAACTGTGAGATATAAACTCTTAAGTCTGAGAAAAAAGTAAGAAGTGTGAAATAAAATTTACAATGACGTTTTTATTTTTATTTAATGGCAGAAACAACAACAACAAAAAAACAATAGCGAGATTTCGGAATTCATACAAAAAAATCTAGATTTTGAGAAATTACAGGTTTAGAACTTAAAATTTTGAGATATAAACTGGCAGTTGTGTGAAAAAAGTCTGAAATGCAAAAAGGAAGTCAGTTTGTGAAATAAAATTCAAAGAAAGTCAGAATTGTGAAATAAAATTCACAATGTCCTTTTGTGAGAAAAAAACTCATAACTGAGGTAAAACGTTTGAATTGAATTTTTTTCAATAGCAGAAATACAAAACAAAAATGCGAGATGTAATCTCAGATTTTGAAGAAAAAAGTCAGAATTTTGAGGTGAAAACTTGCAATTTATAACTTGCATTTGCGAGATATAAACTATAAAGAGGAAAAAAATTGAGACAAACTCAGAATTAGGAGAAAAAAAGTTACAATTTGGAGATGTGAACTCACAATTACGAGTTATAACTTGCAACTGTGAGATATAAACTCTTAATTCTGAGAAAAAAGCAATTGCCTTTTCTTTTTTTTTTTTTTTTATTTCAAGCCAGAAACAAAAAAGCAGAATAGCAAAATGTAATTTCAGAATTCAGAGAAGAAATAGGATTTTTAAGCTTATAACTTGCAATTTTGAGTTATAAACTGGCAATTGTAAGAAAGAACTCTGAAATGCAAGATATAAACTTGCAATTCTAAAATGAAAAGTCAGGATTGTGAGAAAAAAGTCGTAACTGAGATAAAAAGATGCAATTATACATTTGTGTACATCTCACAGAAATGTGAGATGTAATTTCTGTTTTTGAAGATTTTTTTTTTTTTTGAGATGTAAACTTGCAATTATAACTTGCAACTGCGAGACAAATGTGAGATGAGACAAACTCAGGATAAGGAGAAAAAAGGTCCAAATTTGGAGATGTAAACTCACAATTATAACTTGCAATTGTGGGAGTATAAGTCTAAAATGCAAGAAATAAACTCCTGCAAGTCTGAAAAAAGGGAAAAAAGTAACTGAGATACAAAAAATAGATGTGAGATGTAATTTCAGATTTTGAAGAAAAAAGTCAGATTTTTTTTTTTATTCTGTGGCAGAAATAAGCTTCAACAAAAGAACAGTACACAACCAAAGGTTCCCATTACCATCAGCATATCACTGGTAACAGAGTTGGCCAGGTCTGAGACGGAGGAGTTAGCGTCTGTCCGGCGGCTGCTCTCGTCTGGGGTCTGACCTTTGGGGCTGCTGCCGGGTTTATTAGATCTGGTGAAAAGCCACAAGAGTAAAGTGTCACTTTTTATAGCATGTAGCATTAAACACTTTCCCCCTGTCTTACAAACTTCATATGCAAAGGGATAGTGCTATTTGTTTGAAACTGGGTTTTTGGTTAACACTGCCTGCTGATCGATGCTGTAACTACACCATCTGACACAAAAAGTATTAGTTTGACAGTCATTTAAAATTAGCAGTGCGTTCTGACAAAATGAAAAGCAACATACCGTTCAAAAGTTTGAGGTTGGTGTGATTTTTTATTGATTTAATAAAATAATTAATTTAATTTAAAAAATACAGTAAAAACAGTAATATTGTGAAATATTATTACAATTCAAAATCATTGCTTTCTATTTGAATATATTTAACATGTAATTAAGCTGCTAATAATGCTAACATGTTAGTAATTTGTTAATCATTTTAGAAACATGTTAACAACATGCTAATAATGCTAGCAGAATGCTAGTAACATGCTACTCATGCTAGAAACAGGCTAACAACTTGCTAGTAACATGCTAATCATACTAACAACGTGTTAGTAACTTGTTAATCATTCTAGAAACATGTTAACATGTTAATCATGCTAGCAGCATGTTAGTAACATGCTAATCATGCTAGAATCATGCTAGCAACATGCTAGTAACTTGTTAATCATGCTAGTAACATGCTAGTAACTTGTTAATCAGGCTACAAACATGCAAACAATGTGCTAATGATGCTAAAAACATACTAGCAACTTGCTAATCATGCAAGAAACATGCTAATAACATGCTAATCATGCTAAAAACAGGCTAGTAGCATGCTAATCATGCTCGCAACATGCTAATAACTCGCTAATCATGATAACAACATGTTAGTAACTTGTTAATCATTCTAGAAACACGTTAACATGCTAATAATGCTAGCAGAATGCTAGTAACATGCTACTCATGCTAGTAACTTGTTAATCATGCTAGAAACATGCTAGCAATGCGCTAATGATGCTAAAAACATACTAGCAACTTGCCAATCATGCAAGAAACATGCTAGTAACATGCTAATCATGCTAGAAACAGGCTAGCAACTTGCTAGTAACATGTGAATCATGCTAACAACGTATTAGTAACTTGTTATTCTAGAAACATGTTAACATGTTAATCATGTTAGCAGCATGTTAGTAACATGCTAATCATGCTAGAATCATGCTAGTAACTTGTTAATCATGCTACAAACATGCTAACAATGTGCTAATGATGTTAAAAACATACTAGCAACTTGCTAATCATGCAAGAAACATGCTAGTATCATGCTAAAAACAGGCTAGTAGCATGCTAAAAACAGGCTAGTAGCATGCTAATCATGGTAGCAACATGCTAATAACTCGCTAATCATGCTAACAACATGCTAGTAACTTGTTAATCATGCTAGAAACATGCTAGCAAGGTGCTAATGATGCTAAAACATACTAGCAACTTGCTAATCATGCTAGAAACATGCTAGCAACTTGCTAATCATGCAAGAAGCATGGTAGTAACATGCTAATCATCCTAGCAACATGTTAGTAACTTGCTAATCATGCTATCTAGCTATCAAACATTACTCTTTAAAACTACTTTAAACTTCAAACTATTTCAGACTGAAAACTATAAAACTTTTAAAAACATTCTGATCAAGTTTGTTTTGACATTTTTATCTAGTTTATTCCCAGTCTTCAGTGTCACATCATCCTTTAGAAATCATTCTAATGTGCTGATTATAAACATTTCTGATTAACATCAGTGTTGAAAACAGTTATGCTGCTTAATATTTTTGTGAAAGCTGTGGTAGGTATCAACTGAAGGTAGTACACAGCAAGGCAGCTCATTTTAGAAAAGAGACACTGAAGTCACATTGAGCCACAGTCTGATCTTTGTCCTCACTGGAAAGCTTAAAAAATAGTGCCACAGTTGTAATACAAGGACATTACAGTTCTGTGGAGATTTGGAATAAATAATAAATGCAAGACAAAGCACATCCCAGAGTGAATCTGACAATGTTCTGCTTGAGACAAGCATTACGTCCAGTATTTACTCAGTTCAGAACAGCGAAGAGATAAAAGGATGGAAAACCTGTGCGATAAAACAGTGCTTTTCATATTCTTTTTTGAACAACAAAAAATTTGGATCAAAAGAAAAATCCAAAGCACAAACACGATTATCATCACAGCTAAAGGGTCTAACATCTGAATTTTGATGAGAAAACAGTAACGGATGAATTGGAGTCTAAAAAAACAGAGAGATTTCGGAGGCCATGGCAGTAAGTTGAGGTTATGCAAATGAATCTGTCTTGCATCATTTCCTGTCCTATTTCTGTTTTCCTATCAGTGGCAAAAGGCAGAAAATAAAAAAGGAAACAATAAGGTAACTACCAAAACAACTGAGAGAATATGTAGAGCAGAAAGCATAAAGAGAACAGACACAAGGACACATTAACAGATCAATAAAACCACGGATGGGAATCGAAAGGAATGTAATGATTCCATTTCAATTTCCAATTCCACTTACTTATTTCTTAATGATTTTCAAGCAACTTAAGGGTCCCTAATGATTACAATAATGATCCTTTGGGGCTTTGGAGGAAGTAATTTGGTAACTATATACTAAACAAAACCAAAAGGGAATCGCTACTACAAACACCAAGGCTTTGTTGAAAAACCTAGTGAGCTGCCTATACAAGCTGAATTTTTAAGGCATTATATAAGTGCACTCTTAATGCAAAAGGCTTTAAAAAATTGTTTGCATGAGCATACTTCCTTTTAAGATACTATATTTTGGTCCTAACTTTTTACTGTGAATCAAAAGCAATTCTAAAATGATTAAAAATTAAAATTGATACTAAACTGAAATAACTGAACTTGTAACGCTTCGGCTCGGATAGCTCACGAGATCAATAGGAAACGAAAGAGATGAAAAGCGAAGAATTTGGTGTCTCACACGTTTAATGGCTGGTACATCGAAGTACGCTTCTCTCATACATGAGAGTTAAGCTCTTTCGTGGCGTTACAAATAAAAGTAAAAACAAAACCATAACAGAAAGGCAGAGCGAACTTATCATCCATAATGGCTCTTACTTAGATACCCGTAGACTCTCTACGTCATCACCACCAATGATCGGTTTCTTAAAGGGCACACTGCACAATAATATAATGTATGTAAATACATAGTTTTGGCCGTTACAAACTACTAACTGAAATAAACAAAAAAAGTACTAAACTTACTAAAACCATCAAAAATGACTGAAATAAAAATATAAATAAAGCAGAAAAAAGCAGATAACAAAATTATTAAAACTAAACTTAAAATATACAAAATAAAAGCAAATTCCAAATATTAAAATATGAATAAATACTATAATAGAATATCAATTATACAAACTGAAATAAACTAAAATAAAGTACTAAAATCACTAAAACAATAACAAAATATAAATATTAAAGCAGAGGAATATGACAAAATCAGGAGAAAAAAGTCACAAAAGCAGATAACAAAATGAATAAATCGTAAACTAATATTAAATTATAAAAAAGCAAAATAAAAATGATAAAATATGAATAAACACTATAAAAGTATATAAATTTATACTGAACTGAAATATTTGAACTACTGATTGAAATAAACTGAAACAAAGTACTAAAACTACTAAAAAAACTAAAATGTCTGAAATCTAAATCTAAATATTAAAGCAGAAAAATATGACAAAAGCAGAAAAAAAAATCACAAAAGATGATTTAATCAATTATTAATCAAACCTAAACTAAAATTAAAATATAAAAAAGTACATTCAAAATATTAAAATATGAATAAATACTATAATAGTATATAAATGACACTAAACTGAAATACCTGAACTACTAACTGAAAAAATGACTGAAATAAAAAATAAATATATATTAAAGCAGAAAAATATGACAAAAGCAGAAAAAAAAAAATCACAAAAGTAGATAACAAATGACTAAAATTTAAACATAAAAATTCAAAATATTTAAATATGAATAAATACTATAATAGTATATAAATGATACTACACTTAATTAACTGAACTACTAACTGAAACAAACTGAAATAAAGTACTAAAATTACTAAAACAATCAAAAATGACTGAAAAAATACAAATATTAAAGCAGAAAAATATGAGAAAAGCAGATAACAAAATTAATAAACTAATATTAAATTATAAAACAGCAAATTCAAAATCTTAAAATATGAATAAATACTACAGCAGAACATATGACAAAAGCAGAAAAAAATCACAAAAGCAGATAACAAAATGACTAAAACTTAAACTAAAATTTAAATACAATAAAAGCAAATTCAAAATATTCAAATATGAATAAATACAATAATAGCATAGCATAGTATAGTCTCTCGCTCCTTATAAAAGCATGTACAATTACTACAATTACAACTAAAATTAAAATAAACATATTTTTAAAAACTTTTGTCATTATAGTAATGAAGCACATTACAAAATTACTAAAATAAGAGCTCATTCAAAAAAAAAAAAAATAATAGTACAAATAATACTAAAATAACATTTAAATTAACACTAACACATCAATAAAACTCAATAAAATCACTACCAACAACGCATATATAGTGTAAATATTAAATAAGATATTCAAAGTGTGCTTGCAATTGCAGTTTCTTAACTCCATTAATTTTACTCCATTTATTACAACAAAACATTGGTGTATACCTTTAACTACGTACTGTCATATGAACCAGTCGGATTAGACCCTGAATGAAGTGTCAAAAGCCTTGAGTAAACACAATAACAATTCTAGTTTGATTTTGACATTTTTTGACACTGTTTGACTTTGAATTCAGTGAGATTAATTTAAAAGATAAGACTCAAACAAGCAAATAATTCACAAACGAATGCTAGAAATGCATACAATGCACACTGTAAAAAACTTAAACCAGCTCTTACAATGATTTCCAACTATGAGGATAAATCTGTGCGCAAATGCGTGCTAGCAGTATCGTCACCCCTCCAGTTATTACGAGTCACAGTGGAACTGAAGGAGTCCAGACCTAATAGACCTATGATGAGTTTGTAGTAATATGGCTGCCAGAGGGGGGAGACGAATAGCCGCCTTTGACTTTTCATCCCCGGGGAAAGAAAACGAGAAGAAACAAGTGCCGTTGGCACAGCAACGGCTGGAGAGATGGCGAGTGCACCTGGTGTGTGGAATGCTGGGAGATACGGCTGGAGTGACAGGCAGACTCATGACGGAGAAGACAGACATGCTGTCTGAAGAGTGATGATCCACCCACCCACAAACACGTCCTCATGAGACAGCCACAGTCATCATTTCATAACACCCTGTCTGAATTTGTCTCTGTCACAGAAATCCTGCAAGAGTAACTTCCTCTTGCTGTAATGATGATCAGAATGACACGGTCAGGGTCTGAAGGGGTTACAGTGACCACAAGCGCTCCTTATGTTCTGAGTGACATGACTGAAAGCCTTGTGTTTCTATTATGTAGCACAGTCCTACATGTAGTTAGCTTGATTTGGATTTAGATACTACCGCGTATTGACCCGAATATAAGCCGACCCTGGTTATAAGACGACCCACCTTTTTAAAGATGTACCTTTTGAAAAAAAGCTTTTTGAAAACTAAATCTTTTGAAAAACAAAATTTTCATATTGTATATATTTCCTTTTTTAGTTTTTGTTTTAAAAGTATAGTACCATAAAAATAACAGTTAACCCATCTAAATTATACAACAATTAGGCTATCCATCTCATAGTAGCCTACCAACATTTTATTGACAGTAGAAGTTAAATCTTATTGTAGTCTTTAAATATGAGTACTGTCTTACGTTTTAAAATCACTTACAGAGGAGTTTGGTTCCATCAGTCAAGACTCTGCTGTAAGCTTTTCTTTTTCTTTTACATTCAACCACGCTGTTTTAACATTACCAACACACATTACATGACGTATTTCTTGGCACACCTATAGTTGTGGGTGTATTTTTGACAAGTCTAGACCCTAAATATAACACGTTTTTTCAGATGTATTTCCAAGAAAAAAAACTTGTCTTATATTCGGGTCAATACGGCACTTAAAAGAGACCTATTGTACCTGTTTTTACAATATGTACTGTAATATAAGTTTGAGGTATCCTCTGAATGCATCTGTGAAGTTTCAGCTCACAATACCCCACCAATCATTTATTATGTCATTTTTAAAATGCCTATTTGAAGTGGAAGCAGAAACACACCGTTTTCATGCATGTCTCTTTAAATACAAATGAGCTGCTGCTCCCCGCCCCCTTTTCCAGAATAGGGCTGTGCCTTTACAGCACATACCTCCGAAACTCTCAAAAAAGGTCTGTTTGGTTTTGATTATCATGCATTTTAAAGCCAGATTAGTTTAAAATTCTGATATATGGTTATATGGCACACAAAGCGGCTGTCACACGGCATGAGTACTAAACAAAGCTCTCTTTCATGTCTTATTGCACCAAGTTTAAGTGCAATAAGACATGAAAGAGAACTAATTTACTAGTTTATGTTAAAAAACACACAAGTTACAAAAACAGTTGGTTATGTCTGTGAAGGTAAACAGCAAAGAAATGGCATGTTTATATTAGATTAGTTTCCGCCACTGAATAAAAAAAGGTTATTGCGACATTTTATCTCACAATTCAGATTTTTTTTTTCTTCTCACAAGTCTTTTTTCTTGCAATTGCAAGTTTATATCTCACAATTCTTACTTTTTTCTCAGAATTGTGAGATATAAACTCACAAAAAATGTCATGGTGAGTTTATATTTTTCAGTTCTTACTTTATTTCTCAGATCTGTGACTTTATTTCTCAGAACTGCGACTCTATTTTTCAGAATTGGGACTTTATTTCTCAGAATTGTGATCTTATTTCTCGGAATTGCAAGTTTATATATAGCTTACGTATTAGTTTAAAATTCTAAAATCTGTGGACAGCAAAGAAATGGCATGTTTATATTAGTTGAACATTTTAGAAGTACAGATTTGGGTTTTGTTCTGCCACTGATTCTAAAAAAAGGTTACTGCGATATTTTATCTCACAATTTTATTTTCTCACAATTGCGTGTTTACATCTACCAATTCTGACATTTTTTCTCATAATTGTGAGATAAAACTTGCAATTGAAAGTTATAAGTTCAGAATTGCAAACTTGCAAATGTGAGTTTGTAACTCAAAATTCTGACTTTTTTCTTGCAATTGCGAGTTTATATTTCACAATTCTTACTTTTTACATGACATTTTTCTCAGAATTGCATCATATAAACTTACAATTGTGATAAAACTTTCTCTTGCAAATACGAGTTTATATCTCACAATTCTTACTTTTTTCTCAGAATTGTGTGATATAAACTCGTAATTCTGAGAAAAATGTCATTGTAAGTTTGTATTTCACAATTCTGACTTTATTTTTCAGAATTGCAAATTTATATATACATACTTTATATATTAGTTTAAAATTCTGATATATGGTTTTGTGAGAGCACACAAAGCGGCAGTCACATGGCATAGGGTGCTAAACTAAGTTCTCTTTCATGTTTCATTGCACTTAAAAATACACACTAGTTTATGTTTAAAAACACACACACACACACACACACACACACACGAGTTCCAGAAACGCAATTCTTCACAATTCTTACTTTTTTCACAGAATTGTGAGATATAAACTCACAATTCTGAGAAAAAATGACATTGAGAGTTTATATTTTAGTTTATATTTCAGAATTGCATGATATATACTTACAATTGCATAGGATTTTATTTCTCAGAATTGTGAGTTTATATATAAATAGGATAAATTCATATCTCGTACAGTATTTTCTTACTAGACACCACGGATAATGTTTCTTTCAGCCTTTCCAAGACATGCATTTAGCTGCACATCAGTGTTCACATCCCAAGTTCCTATACGTTTCCTCCCACAATATCAATTATGCAATATCCAAGGTTTCCTGTGGATTTTTACATAAGCATGAGTGGAGTAACCGCAGGGCAATCTGGAACACATGCGGCCTTTGTTCACATCCATACTTAAGGTTTTTATATCTAAAATCCTTCCATTGCTGAAAGATCAGGAGGTCATCGCAGCCTTCACTGCATTAATGTCTCCCGCAGGGCTGGATGGAGATTGTGTAAGCATCAGATTTTAACCAACAGACTCTGCTAAGGTTATTATAACCTTCGAGAGCATGTTTAAGAAGTTCTATTGTGGTACTAAGTTCCACATTGAACTGAAAGCAAAACAAAATGATTGCATTTGCATTCACATTCATTTTCATGGCAGGTGGTTTCTTACCAAAGTGACCAACGGGAGAGCATATATTGTGCTATGACAAATACATCAGGTACCAAAATACAGTCTAGGTCCAGATTGACGTGTGGCTCTCTGGGTGACAGAAGATGGCCAGCTGGGTGATTATTTATAAACTGTGTTACGCACAATTCAGAGGCAAAAACATTTTAAAACTAACACAGCCTGGAATAGCCTGACACTGCCATTATTTCAGTGCTTCGTACATAAAGAATAATAAAGACCTTCAAAGAATAGAGCACAAATAGGGCTTGCAAACAGAATTAGAAGTAGAACAAAAAGAGAATTTTTTTGCTGCTTTTTCAACAAATAGTCAGTGAATGAGGCACTAATCTTTCTACAAAATATTGATCTTCAAATTTACAATCTAAATTTTATGTGAGCCATATAAAAACAATATCAACAGATGGAAAATAGCTCCAAAAATAATTTTGTGATCCAACTGAAATTAATATTATTTCAAACAATATGAGGCTGAATAATGAATTCAGTGAACTAGCCTCAATCACAAAAATAAAACACACTAGCAAACTTTCAGAATAGATAGATAGATAGATATCAAATACATTAATAGTTTTACTACTGGAGAAATGGCTGATACAAATTCAGATTTGTATTACAGTAATAAATTACTTTTTAAAATATATTAAAACAAAGCAGCCATTTTAAATTAAATCTACGTTTCTATACATATCTATGTTTTTTTAAACAAAATACAGCAAAAACAGTAAAACTGTGAAAAATGGTACTATTTAAAATAACTATTTTCTATTAAATGTAATTTATTCTTGTGAATTTTTAGCATCATTACTCCAGTCACATGATCCTTCAGAAATCATACTAATACTTAGATTTGTTGCTGATTTGTTGTTGATTTTTTTATCATTATGTTGAAAACAAAGTTGATTTTTTTCAGGTTTCTTTGATTAATATATCTGAAATAGAAAGTTTTTGTAACATTATAAATGTCTTTTGATCAATTTAAAGCATCCTTGCTAAATAAAAGTATTAATTTCTATAATTTCTTTCCCCCCAAAAGAAAATAAAATAAAAAAAATACTGACTTCAAGCTTTTGAATGGCATAGTGTATAATGTTACAAAAGCTTTTTATTTCAGATAAATGTTGATCTTTCTATACATCAAAGAATCCTGAAAAAATGTACTCATTTAAATATTGATAATAGTATAAATGCTTCTTGAACAGCAAATCATCACATTAGAATGATTTCTGAAGGATCATGTGACACTGAAGACTGGAGTAATGATGCTGAAAATTTAGCTTTGATCACAGGAATAAATTACATTTTAAAATGTATTCACATAGAAAGCAGTTACTTTAAATAGTAAAAATATTTCACAGTATTACTGTTTTTACTGTATTGCTCAACAAAACAAAAAAAAAGCAGAACAAAATCAAAAATCATGACGAGTCTCAACGTTTTTTTTTCATGAAAGGTGCAGTCTCTCAGAGATGAAATCAGTTTCTCAGATTATCTCAGGTGACACAGTGACCTACCAATCTCACTTTTATAGTGAAAAATGTCTTGTAAAACTCATTCAAAACAGTTGAATTCACCTGCCGTTCCCCGGTGTGATCATTCATTTCATGCCCCGTCTGAGGGCTGTTCCCCAAACCAAACCCTCAAAGTTGATGTTCCATCCCAGGGTCATTTGGCAATCCGTCAAATGCTGTTTTCCTGACATTTACTTTCGAAGCAACACTTCCAAGTACCCACCAACCATTAATTCAAGGGACTAAATCTCAGCCATGCTCCATGAGTCTGCAATTATCATCATCATTACTGGCAATTCGGCCACACAGCAGAAAGGCGATATCATTTCTCTGAAACAAATGTCAGAAAGAGTGGGTGAGACAAACAGAGGAACAAACCCAGTAGAGCATCATTAGAGTGGCCAGCGCTCTTCAGAGCCGCAAATCGTGTTGATAATTGTGAGGATGGTGAAGAAGTGCTGAGGATGTGTGTGGGAAGAAGCCGTGTGTTTTTCTGAATATTCCAGCTTCTGCTTTAAGCACATGGGCATTCATTCTTGTCTCTTGAGCAAAATAACAAAGCAACATTTTTAGCAACGGGCCAGAAATGTCCCTGTTGGCTTTAGTGGTTAAAATCGCTGCTATGTTTCACTGGACTCTAGACTTTGTCTTTTTGTCTCTGAGAAACATTTTTATTTAGTTTACTCTTCACTAGAGATAAATCTAGAGAGATGCTGTTGTTCTAATGATTTTGTGGAAACCTTGGAAGGTATAACTTGCCTGTTTTTTTTTTTTTTACTGTTTTTGTGATCAATTTAACACTTGCTGAAAAAAGTATTATAACACCGCCTAGCATTGTATTTGCTAAATGAAATCCAATATTTGTTCCTTACTAATTTTGAGGTGCTGACTGCAAAAAAGTGTCCTCTCTTACAAAATATTATTTTAACTTCAACAATTGTTTGAGAGGTGAAAAAGTTTCATATTATTTCATAAACTGCCACAGAGACATGATTCCTCTCATCTTTTGAGCCAGGTTACAACTCAATTCTCATTTTTATATGTATGACATTATTTTATGCCTAATCCTGATTTTAAGGTTAGAATTATAGATAATAATCCAAACAGCGACAAAAAATGACATGATTTATTGAAAAAAAAAAAAAAAACTCTGACATAAAAAACTGAGTATTCTAAAATATTTTTTCACTCTTTTAAGTTAAATGACACGTTTTGAATACTTCTTTTTGGAATTAAAATCCAACCTTAGACATTTGGCTGCTTTTGTTACAAGTACACACTGCAGTCAAAAGTTTTTGAACAGTAAGATTTTTAATATTTTACAATGAAGTATTTTTTGCTCACCAAGCCTGTGCTTATTTGATCCAAAGTACAGCAAATCTTGAAATATTCTTTTTTACTATATTTTGAAATTTAGGTTATTCCTGTGATCAAAGCTTAATTTTCAGTATCATTACTCTAGTGTTCAGTGTCACATGGTCCTTCAAAAATCCTTGTAATATGCTGATTTGCTGTTTAAGAAACATTTATTATTATTATTATCATCAATATTTAAAACAGTTGAGTACATTTTTTCAGGATTCTTTAATGAATAGAAACATCCCAAGATCATCATTTATCTGAAAAAAAGAAGCTTTTGTAACATTATACACTTTTTCTTTTTTTTGGGAAAGAAATAATAGAAAGAAATAGTATTATTTTAAAAAAGTGATGGGAGAGACATTTTTAAATGTTACAAAATATTTATATTTCAGATAAATTCCTATCCATCAAAGAAACCTGAAAAAAATCTACTCGGCTGTTTTCAACATAATAATAAATGTTTTTAAGCAGCAAATCAGAATAAAAAAATGATTTCTGAAGGATCATGTGACACTGAAAAAAAAAACAAAACTAAAATGTAAAATTTAGATTTTAAAATATATTCAAATAGAAAACAGTTATTTTAAATAGTAAAAAATATTAAAAAAATGTTTTTACTATTTTTGCTGTACTTTGGATCAAATAAAGGCTTGGTGAGCAGAAGAGACTTCTTTAAAAAACATAAAAAAATCCTACTGTTCAAAAACTTTTGACTGGTAGTGTATAACATCATTCTAACCCTTGACACAGTTGGCTTAAGTGGTTAAAATCGCTTATGTGTTTCACTGAGCACTACAATTTGTCTTTGGTCTTCTATTGCTTCCAGACAAACATTTTCTATTGTACAGCTGTCGTTCTATCAGCATGGTGCTGTTCACTAGAGACAACTCCAGAGAGATTCTGTTGTTTTTTTGCTTTATTCTACAACACCACTTTCTTCTCTTAGTTCACAGTGGTATCTCGGGGATTGTCTGGACATGCTTAGTGGCCCAATGTGGCCCAGCTGTCTTAGTGAATCCATTAAACAGGGTCTCTGTTCGCCTTACCTACACTGTGAGGTGAACACTTGGGCAGCTGGCCTCCAGAACTACAGTATGATTTTGGATGTAGTCCTGGATAGACCTGGAATCACAGCCTACAGAAGGATTCAGTAAATGATTGTTCATGTGATTTTTTCACTGCATGGAAGCACTACTCCAGCTGACAAACCTAAAATTAGGGTGTTTCTTTGGGCCTGGACACAACAATTGGCCCAGGTATATCCTTCCTCATTACACTGACATTTATTTACACATTACATCCTCATTCCTTTAAAATAAACAATTGGTTTGTGTCCATTAAGTTCCAAATAAAAAATATAATAAAAATAACTTTTTAAAATGCCTAAAGGATTAGAATATAAAAATGTAAGATACATAAATATCTGCACTAATAAGTTATGTATCTTCTTTTAATGTTTTTGAAGGTCTTTTATGCTTTCAGGCTGTATTTATTTGATCAAAAATACAGTACTGTAAAATTGTGAAATATTTTAACAATTCAAAAGACTTATTTCTATTTGAATGTATTTTAAATTGTAATTTATACTTTTAATGCAATGCTGAATTTTCAGCATCATAAAGGCCCCGATATACTTAAAACGAAATCGAAGAACGAACTGAAATGACGTCATTTCAAACAAAATCAGGCCAAAACGAAGTTCGTTTTGAGTTCGTTTCGGCAGTTCGAAACAGCTCACCAAAGCGAACTTTTGGGGGAGTTCGTTTTGGCTCCTAAACACCTTTGAGCGCCCATTGGTCCGCGGTGATTACGCAGTCGATGGGCGTGTTCTGGAACTCCGCCTGCTTTGACGCGTGAATTTTTTCCCCCGGTTTGTTCCTCATTCAACGGCAGGCAGACAGGAGATCAACATCCAAAACAACAACTCCAAGGTAGCAACATGAATACACTGGAGAGTCGAGTAGCAGAGCTGGTACAGATGTATCTACACCTGTACGATCGCTCGTGGAGAGATTTTAAAGACGCGAGCGACTTTAAGCGACACGTTTAAAAAACCCGCCTCCAGCAGCGGAGGGTGTCCGAATGTTCGAAAACAGTATACCGTTCCTCTGCCTTTTCGAACTTCTTTTTGCCCTCAAGCGAACAACGAAAACGAACTTCGTTTGAAGTATATCGGGACCTTTACTCTAGTCTTCAGTCACATGATCCTTTAGAAATCTCAGAAAACTCTGTTACCACTTTTGATCAATTTAATGTGCACAATAAAAGCCCTAAGTTCTTAAACCTTGCTGACCTCAACATTTTGAATGGTTTTGTATATTATTTCTGGTTTTGGATCATCGCAAATACTGTTTTTGGATAATGCATTGAAATCCTTTTTTTTCTAGAAAGTACTGTATATGACAGACCTATGGAAGCAGTCTGTGACAAGTAGTACATATTACACTCAGAGCAGAGTATATAAACCTGCAGCCATGTGATTCTGTGGCCTTCAGGTAGGTTATCTGTAACTGTCATAGTAGCAGAACCACAGAAACTAATGAGGTGTTTACTGTATCAGTGTACATATGTGTGTTTGTTTCCTCAGAGCTGTTTGAGTGTCCTTCTCTGAACTGAAGGCACAGATGAATTGCTCCTGAGTCTCGTGGGCCTGACACTCATGTGGCCTGACAGCTCACCGCCGCTGTGACATCAGCCGCCACCCAGTGTGCCAACAGCCACCTAGAAGGGTCTAATCTTCAGTATAGCACAGACTAAAACCATTTAAGCAATTTTGTGTCACTGGATTTTTTAGAACATATTGTTCTATGTGCAGAAATTTTCTAAAAAAAATTGTGTGTATATATATATATATACAGTTGAAGACAATTATCAGCCCCTTATAAAATATTTCATTATTTTTCAAATAACTCCCAAGTGTTGACGATCAGCACTGCATTATCAACACAGCATTTTTATTCAGAAAGCTTTTAGGGTTTGTAATACAAATATAAATAAATGTATAATCAAGAATTTCAAAAAGTCTATTGGTCAACATTTTTAGCCCTCTGATGTTAATAGTCAATAGTGTGTCCCTTTTGGTTGATAACAGCCTTTAGTCGTTTGCTGTAGTTCTCAACAACTTTCAAGCATGTCTCCTGAGGAATGACAGACCCATTCTTCCTTAGCAAATCTCTCAAGCTCCTCCAGATTTGTTGGTCTTCTGGCACAAACTCTGGACTTTAGTGTGCCCCACAGATTTTCTATTGGATTCAAGTCTGGGCTTTGTGCAGGCCAGTCAAGTACACTCACTTTGCTCATTTGGAGGTATTTCTTCACCAAAAGTGAGGTATGCTTTGGGTCATTATCACGCTGGAAGACAAAATGTGGGCCCAAACCAAGTTTTCTTTGTTGTCTGAGGTTGTCTTTCAAAATATCATATAGTCTTCCTTTTTCATGTTTCCTTCAACCCTGACGAGATTCCCAGTTCCAAACGCACTGAAACATCCCCACAGTATTACACTCCCACCACCATGTTTCACTGTGGGAACACTGTTCTTGGGGTTGAATGCCGCTCCCTTCGTTTCTCCAAACATAGGCAACATCTCTATGCCAAAAAGCTCTAGTTTTGTCTCTTCCGACCAAAGGACACGTATCCAGTATGCATCACATTCCCCCAGGTTGTCCTTAGCAAACTTCATTCTAGCTTGGAGGTGTCTCTTCTTCAGAAGTGGAGTCTTTCTTGGTCGGCAACCTCACAGTTCATTCCTGTGCAGGGCTCTAGTGACTGTCTTCGTTTAGACATCAATTCCAGACTTGGCTCGGTCATTCACTAGTGTCTTGGCAGTTGTTCTTGGGTCTTTAGAAACCTCTCTCACTAGTTTTCTTTCCAAAGTTTTTGAAATCTTTCGCTTCCTGCCTCTGCCCGTCTTGTTGTCCACTGTGTTGGTCTCTTTAAACTAGGTTAATTAGGTTAATCAGGCAAATTAGGTTAATTTGGCAAGTCATTGGACAACAGTGGTTTGTTCTATAGCTAATCAAACTAGTAATTTCTTAAGGGGGCTAATAATATTGACATTAGCAGTTTTTTATTTATTTATTTAAATAAAAAAAAAAAATTATTTATTTATTAAAAAAATAGTAAATATTGTGAAAACATTTTCTTGCTCTGTTAAACAACACTTGGGAAATATTCAAAAAAAATGTACAATTTCACAGGTGGGCAAATAATTTTGTCTTCAACTGTATATATATATATATATATATATATATATATATATATATATATATATATATATATTTTACTGTTTTTAAAGAAGTTTCTTCTGCTCACCAAGACTGCATTTATTTAATTAAAAGTAGAGCAACAACAGTACAATTCGGAAATATTTTTACTATTTAAAATAACTGTTTTCTATTTGAATATAATTTAAAATGTAATTTATTTCTGTGATTTCAATTTTTAGCATAAATACTCCAGTCACATGATCAAATCATTCCAATATTCTGATATAAAGTTCACAGCATACACGAGTACACACCCTCTAAAACTTAAAGGAACATTCCACTTTTTTTGAAAATAGGCTCATTTTCCAACTCCCCTAGAGTTAAACAGACGAGGTTTACCGTTTTTAAATCCATTCAGCTGATCTCTGGGTCTGGAGGTAGCACTTTTAGCATAGCTTAGCATAAATCATTGAATCTGTTTAACTCTAGGGGAGTTGGAAAATGAGCCTATTTTCAAAAAAAAAAAAAGAAAAGTGGAGTGTTCCTTTAAGAAATTCAGCAATTACTCTTTACTTAGAAAACGTGTTAAGGTTCTTTGGAGATATAATGTTCAAACAAACCTGCTTGATCAATTACCAAAGAAGAATGTCAAAATTATTAATAAAAATAAGATTTTGGTGTGATTTTGTAGAGACGAGCTGAGCAACACTCCCCATTAGACCAGGGAATTTAAGGAGGTTGTTCACCTCTCTCGTAACCAATGGTTTGTTGTTGGTAAAAACTGTCATTTGTTTTCATGGAATGACAGTCTCATCACAGAGGTTTATGTAACACATGAGTCTATCAAAGATATTATCTAAATCATTATCATAAAAAAAAAACACAGAACAGGCTATACAATCAAAGCATCCTTTTAACCTTTCACAGGCATCTTCTGACCATACAAACACAGTCTTAGAGCCAATCGGCTGCTTTTGAATCATTTTGAATGCTTTTGAGAGTATCTTCACACCAAGGATATTAAATTATGGTCCGATTTTCCCAGTGGGAAACTCTCTAGGAAAATAATACGGTTGGCAACTCACCACAAGCAGAATGATTTCTGAAGGATCATGTGACACTAAAGAATGGAGTAATTATGCTGAAAATGTAGCTTTGATCACAGGAATAAATTACATTTTAAAATATATTCAAATAGAAAGCAGTTATATTAAATAGCAAAAATATCTCACAATACTACTGTTTTTGCTGCACTTTGGATCAAATATCAAATAAATGCAGGCTTAGTGAGCAGAAGAGACTTCTTTACAGTGCAAAAAATGCTTTTCTTACTTTTTATTATTTTTTTATATTATTATTTTTTTTATTATTATTTTTATTATTTTATTTTTTTGTCTTGTCTCTAGCCAAAATATTAAAAAATAAATAAATAAATATATACAAGAATGATAAATTAAAGTAAAAATTATTGTCTTATTTTCAGAAAAATTAAGTGAAAAAAGCTAAATAATCTGCCAAAGTGGTAAGCAAAATCTCACTTAATTATGACTTGTTCTGAAAACAAGAAAATAATATTTACTTGTCTATAAAATTATTCTTGATTTAAGAATTTTTAGATATTTTGGCTGTAAGAACACAATTTTTTAGTGTAAAAAAAATTAAAAATCTTATTTTTTATTTCTATTTTTTTACTTTTGATTGGCAGTGTATTTGGTTATAATAAATAGCAATATTCTAAAACAGTGTTACAATTTAAACATATTTCTAATCCAATTTAAAAAAAAAATGAAATGTATTTTTGTGATGCAAAGCTGAATTTTCAGCATCATTACTCCAGTCTTCAGTGTCACATGATCCTTCACAAATGCTCAAGAAACATTTAGTATTATGAATGTTAAAATAATGAATAGCTGAAAACATATTTGTGTAGTCTGTGATTTTTAGGGTTCTTTGATGAATTTTGTAACATAAAAAGTGTCTTTATTGCCAATTTTGATCAATAAAATTATACATTTCTTTAAAAAAATATAATAAACCTTGCTGACCCCAAACCTTTGAATGGTTGTGTATACTACACTGCAAAAAATGCTTTTCTTACTTAAATTTTTGTCTTGTTTCCAGCCAAAATATCTAAAAATTCTTAAATCAAGAAGGATTTTCTAGACAAGCAAAAATGATTGTCTTGTTTTCAGAAAAAAAGTCAAAATTAAGCGAGTTTTTGCTTAGAACAAGCAAAATTATCTGCCAATGGGGTAAGAAAAATAATTGTATAAATAATCTTATTTCAAGACGAAAACAAGATTATTTTGCTTACTCCACTGGCAGATTATTTTGCTTGTTTCAAGCAAAAACTCACTTCATTTTGACTTCTTTTTTCTGAAAACAAGACAATCATTTTTTACTTGTCTAGAAAACCCTTCTTGATTTAAGAATTTTTAGATGGAAACAAGACAAAAAAATCTAAGTAAGAAAAGCATTTTTTGCATCATAAATAGTGTTTTTAGATCAAATTAAATGCATTCAAATTTTTTACTCTAGGAACTTGGACGCAAACCAAACTAAAAAGATTATTCACATCAAATGAATGATAAGTTTGGCATCAGTACAAACACTGAAAGTGCCTCACATTGTAAACCACTTCAGTTTAACACCCAAAACAAGAAAACAGATGCATTTCTGGTTGGATGGGTCACATTTAAAGCTGCAAAATAGCTGATATGTCAACAGAACTCTGTATTAATGCACCAAGTTGCACTGTGCTGTGAGATGGGAGAAAACGATATACATTTATAGGAAGAAGAAGGAGCAGAAGACTAGGATGGATGACTGAAGGGTTGGGGTGGGAGGAAATGAGAGCAGTGAACATATGAGGCAGGCACGGAGCGAGAGATGAGCATGACAATGTGGAGGCGTGTTGATACACACGTGCATGATGCATGGAGCTAAACTGTCAACATGTGGACAGACTGGGGGTGAGACGCCAAAGATGGTCGCTGCGTGATGGATGATGCTCCCATGAATATCCAACTGCCTGTGGAGAACAGAAACCCACATATGAGTGAACTGCTGGATCCACTGGTGCTAAGCCACATCATCGCCTGACGGATGGAATGATATGTGGAGAGTTTGACAAGTGTTTCTTTCAGCTTGGAGCTCATGGCACTCCAGAAATAAAAAAGCGGCCTTATCAAAAAACATACAGTGTTCTGCATTTGGTCTAAAACAAGGATACCATGCAATGGACAGTGTGAGGCTGTGCACAGAATATAAATAACACCATACTGCATGTACTATTTCTGCAGTGTGCATACTAGGGTTGCAATAAATAATCTGTAAAATCAATTATGAAAATAATCAACAAATCTGAATAGCACTTAATAGCATGTCACATTCCTTTACAGCTGAAAAATACAGCTGCGCTGCTGAGTGACATTTTTATATAAAGTTTGCCAAACAACAGCCACTGCAGAAATCACAAACTTCCCCTTTAAGGTACCTTCACCCAAATACTAAGTCTAAAAATACACAATTCCTCGATATCACTTGCTGAATTAAACATGCATAATGAGATCATGTGATAACAATGCAGCATTCTCCTGAAATGTTTATCCTAAAATAGCACATTTTGTTTTAGGCATAGGCATTATGCATTAGACTAGTATTCTATTTCTGCTGCTCTAAACTCAGATCGGGTTAAACCAGCCTCTGCGGGGGAAGCCTTCAGCCGCTTGTATTACCCGAGGAATTTCTCACATGAATTAACAAGCTGAAGTTTGATTTTGTGATCTAGTTTAAGACTTTTCTGTGCTGCTCATCTTTTATTGGGCCCATAAGCATTCTCTCACTCTCTTTAGAGTTAATTAGCGCTTTCTGGTGCACAAATCACTATTATTACAGCTCATATTTAGGTTTAGGGGTGTGAACACCTAATTCAGAGTATTACAATTCTGCACGCACCTTGTGCCTAGACTTGGAACAAATCTTCACTTTAGATCAAATGGCTTGTTGAGATGAAGACAGCTGTTGCTTTTTTAATTGAGTAGACTTGCAATGTTCACCTGGTGGACAAAACAAGTGAAAAGTCTAATAACTGTATCTACAGACCATAATATCACAGAGAATACCCTTAATTCCAAGCAGAACACACTAGCAACCACCAAGAACATGTTAGTAACCACCTAGCAACCATCCAAAACAAAACATGTCAGCAACCACCCAGAACACCCTAGCAACCACCTAAAACACTTTAGTAACCACCTAGCAACCATCCAGAACAAAACACCTCAGCAACCACCTGGAACACTTTAGTAACCACATAGCAACCATCCAGAACAAAATACCAGATAACCAGAAAAGCAACCAGATAAAAACCACCCAGTACACTCTAGTAACTACCTAGAATTACGTAGCAACCACAGAACTATTTAGTAATCACATAACAACCACCCAGAAAAAACAGGACACAAAAAAACAGAACACCCTAGCAACTACCTAGAACTCCCTAGCAACCACATAACAACCACCCAGAACACCGTAGCAACCACCCAGAACAGAAAACTGCAACCACCCAGAAGACCTTAGCAACCACATAACCACCCAGAACACTGTAGTAACCACATAGCAACCACCTAAAACACCCTAACAACCACCTAGAACACACTAGCATCCATCCAGAACAAAGCACCCTAGCAATCACATACAAGTCACCCAGAATACACTAGCAACCACCCAGAACACTCTGGCAACAATCCAAAACAAAACATCTCAGCAACCACTCAGAACACCCTAGCAACCACATAAAAACCACCCTAGCAACCCCCTAGAACTCCTTATCAATCATCCAGGACACTGTAGTAACCAGATAGCAACCATTCAAAACAAAACACCTCAGCAACCACCCAGAAAACCCTAGCAACTACCTAAAACTCCCTAGCAAACAAATAACAATCACCCAGAAGACCCTACATAGCAACCATCTAAAACAGAACACCCTGGTAACCACATATCAACGCCCTAACAACACCTTAGCAACATGGTGATACGTTTTTTCACAGAAAAGGTATAGTTTTCATCATCATTACAAAATAAGAACAAATTAGAAACAAAAAGGTTCAAAAGTAACACATCTTCTGCAGTACTGCTCTTGTTATGCGACATATTTGATGTGTAATTGTCATTTGTGAAACACAGTTGGATTAGTGTGTCCAGAGAGCAGCTGCAGGAGTGTAAGGATGTTTGGAGACGTGGTCAAGATGCCGCTGACATCTCCCCGTCTGCTGCTCTCATTTGATCACACTGCACATCTCATTTACAATTCAATTAGTCTACGTTCCACCGCAATTAGACGCCCTCTGACACCAACACACAGAGAGTGGATCCTAAAGTCACAGGATTATGCAACCACTATCAGCCTATTCAGAATATTATCAATCTTCAACAATGATAGCATAAATCTAAATCCTAGATTTCCTAGAAAATATTTAAATGTAGATTGTGATGTGTACAATGTGAAATCCACATTAAACTGTCAAAAACACTGCAACACTGCAATAGTATATATATATATATATATAAAATTTTATCTGCAAAATACATTTTTTATCTGTTTTAATTTATTTTTGAACATCAGTACTGTAGATGAGATTTGCAATGTCACAATGTTCTAAAAATGGAACTGCAAGGAAAATAAAAATGAAAATGCAACTTATGATCTCACTTTTTTAATGGTTGCTTTAGAAAAAAGGATCTGCTACATTCATAAATGTAAATGTAATTGTAATTTTAGGGTAAAATATGACCCAGACAAGTTCTTAAAAGATTTTAAGATTTTGTCTTAAATACAGAAAATAAAATCTCTATTTATCCTGACAAGCAGGGTCAATCGACCTTAAGAAGCCTTTAGCAAAAGCAAAAGAGTCTGCATGGGAAATGTCACCTGTGTGATAGTTCTGTGATTAATTTTTGCATTTTGGAGCATTCTTTGGTCTACCAACTTTTGTTTCATTTCCTTAAGTAACCTTTAAACACTACAAAACACTGCCTCCAGTAGACAAACACTGAAAGAGCAAATTTAAGGCCATACAGTAATAAATAACTTTAAAAATGTGAGATTTTACAAAATGCAAATTGTAGGACGCAACTGAAATTATCATATTTATCACAATAAGTAATTTCCAATTTTGTTTACAATTTCACTTTAAAAAATGGATTAATCTCAGACTTGAAAATAAAAACCTAATGTTCATCTTTCTTTCCTTGTGACACTCACATTATTCATTCAAGAACAGTTTGCATTTATGTAGTGCATCTTTCTAGTGAGTTTTCCTCACCTCTTGTCACATTTAGCTGCTCACTGGGGTTTTATGACAGTATTATCTGTTAAATCTGGAACAATATTATTTATCGTGAGAAGTTCAAAACATAAATTTGAAAAAAACTTTTTCAGGTTTAAACGTAAATGTGGTTACAAAAAAAGATGCTGACAAGACAAATCTTGCAGATAATATTGTCATCACTTGCAATTTTTCTTACACAGTACAAAACTAGTCTTTATACACTCTCAGAATCTCACTCTCACTGGGATGGCACCTTTTTAAAAGGTGTACCTTTGATACCTTAAAAGTACACATTAGTACCTAAATGGTGCATATTCAGACCTTTTGAAAGGGTACTGACCTAGTGACAGCTTCTGTACCTTTTTTCCTGAAACTGTGCATAAAAAGCCATTAAAAGGTTAGAGAATGCTTTATCTAAAGCACTAAAGCTGTGAATGATGTAACGGAGCCCATCGTATATCCTAGACAGATACAGCCCAGTGCACCAGACAATCATCTCTTATAAAAGCTGCCGATGGCCTGTCGGACACATATGCAGTGTGCACTGGCGGAGCGCTGAACCATACAGCCTAGCGCACATTAACCCGTCTTCCTCCATGAACCTTGTCGCCAAACATGCGGGAGAGAGTTAAATCTGTATTTATGTCCTGTGCGTGTGTGTCTCGCTAAGCCCAATGCTGTCATGCTTGGCCGCTCTTTATTTCCATATCACTAGGAGGGTGATATTGAACCGGCCCGGCCCTACCTCTCTGGCGGAGTGCTTCCATCGCTATCTGTGCATGTGTGTGTATGTGTGAACGCGAGAGGGAAATTGTGAAACGTGTATGTGGTATGTGTGCGTGTCTGACAGTGACTTAAGCTGTCCGTCTCAGCACGATGGTTCTGCTCTGAAATGACACACAGCAGTGAATCTGGCAACAATGAGGAGGACAGCTATAAGGAAGATGACTGGATATGTGTGGGCAGTTTCCTCGAGATCCGTGTCTGATCTCGTGTAAGACGGAGATTTTACCTTCATTAACCTTTGGAATGACTGATCGGATTGCCGAAGTGAACAAAAGCGTTGACGTTTAATATCACTTGAGCTGAAACAATCACAGTGTTAAAGGAATGAAAAACTTCTGTCATCATTTACTCATCTTAAGTCATTCTAAACCTGTATGACTTTCTTTCTTCTGTGTAACACAAAGGGAATGTACAGTACAGTACAAGCATTACACTATTGTTCAAACATCTGGAGCCAGCAAGACTTTTTAAAGGAACATTCCACTTTTTTTGAAAATAGGCTCATTTTCCAAATCCCTTAGTTAAACAGATGAGTTTTACCGTTTTTGAATCCATTCAGCTGATCTCCGGGTCTGACGGTAGCACTTTTAGCATAGCTTAGCATAAATCATTGAATTTGATTAGACCATTAGCATCTCGTTCAAAAATGACCAAATATTTTCAATATTTTTCCTATTTAAAACTTGACTATTCTGTAGTTACATCGTGTACAAAGACCATGATTTTCCAGGCTGATATGGATAGGAACTATACTCTTATTCTGGCGTAATAATCAGGAAACTTTGCTGCTTTACCACTGGTGCAGCAGGCGCAATGATATTACGCAGCATCTGAAAATAGTCCCCAGCCAGGTAATATCCAACATGATCAGCACTAAGCCACTGTGGTAATAGTAAAATAGCCGGGGACTATATTCAGGCACTGTGTAATATCATTGCGCCTGCTGCACCCATGTAGATATTAAAGACATAATGTTACAAAAGATTTATATTTCAAATAAGTGTTGTTTTTTCTTTAAAACTTTCTATTCATCAAATCTTGAATATAAAATATATCACCGTTTCTACAAAAATATTAAGTGGCACAACCATTTTCAACCTTGATAAATATAAGATTTTTTATTTTCAATCAGCATATTAGAATGATTTCTGAAGGATCATCTGACACTGAAGGCTGGAGTAATGATGCTCATTATATCAAAGGAATTAATTACTTTTCAAAATATATTAAAATAGAAATTGGTTATTAAAAATTGTAATGATATTTCACAATATTACAGTTTTTATATGTTTCAAAAACATTTTAATTTGATCAACTCAAAACAGTTTTTGAATCTTCACGTGACCAACAAATAAAAAATTTAAGTAATAATTTACTGATTTTTTTCTTTTGACTACAGTATGTAATTGAAATCTTTAAAGAATCAAAAGATTCAACAAATGTTTTAATCAGATCTTTTCAAAGATAGAAATGGTGTCAGTGTGATTAGTAATTTGTGACACTAATTCTGTCAGACATCTACAGAAGATGTTATTGAAAATTAACAAAAGTTTCTTTGACACTACCATGATGGAGATCAGTATGTCAGTGTGATTAGTAATTTGTGAAGCTGTGATGCTGTTTTAGCAGTTGTCTAATCAGTTCTTGAGAAATTGAATGTTATCTTGTATTTCAGTTTATTTAATCCAAGGTTGTGGCTGAAGTCAGTTGTACTTCTTGAGTTTCTCTTTCATTCAGTGATTCTGCTTGTTAACAGTATGTGTTCATCTCTAAAGCATAATCATCACTTAATTAATCACAGTATTATATCATTAACTGATTCAGTATTACCTAACACACTGTAGTGTGGACACATAAGTGTTCATTTAAAACTGAGGATTTTGCTGTGTATGTAATTTTTTTTTTTTTTTTTTAGAATCACGATTCATTGAAAAGGTCCAACTTAAAAGAACAATTATTTGAATCAGATAATTTTTTAATGATTCTATTTGATTCAGTTCTTATGACAAACTGCAATAATATTTCACAATACAACTGTATTTTTGATTAAATAAATGCAGCCTAAGAATAAAACCCTTATGTCAACAGTTTTTGAATCTTCACGTCATCAGTAAACAAAAAATTAAATAATTATTTACTAATTTTCTTTCCTTTGACTACAGTATGTAATTAAAATGTTTTATATGAATTAAAAGATGAACTGAAATCAGACCTTTTCACTGATTCAGTTAACAAAATCAGTGATTTGGTCCTCAACACGAACTTAATGATTCAATGATTCAAACCTATTCAGAACAAAAAAAATAAGTGGAACAACTGTTTTCAACATTGATAATAAGAAATGTTTCTTGAGCAGCAAAACTGCATATTAGACTGATTTTTAAAGCATCATATGACACTGAAGACAAGAGTAATGATGCTGAAAATTCAGCGTTGTATCACAGGAATAAATTACATTTAAAAATATATTCAAATTGAAAATGGTTACTAGAAATGGCAATAATATTTCACAAAATTACTGTTTTTATTTTATTTTTGATTAAATAAATGCAGCCTTGGTGAGCATAAGAACTGTTTTTATTGTAATCTTACTGACCTCAAACCTTTGAAGTTTTTGAATTTTTACTGAATATTGCCATTATTTACTGAATTTTTTTCTTCTGACTACAGTTTGTAACTGAAATATTTTTAAATGAATCAAAAGATTCACTGAAAACATCCAACTTAAAAAAACAAAAAGTTGAATCAGATCTTTTCAATGATTCTCTTTGATTCAGTTCACAAAATCAATGATTCAATCCTCACTGGAAACTCCATTTGGGTGTGTTTGTCACTTAAACCCCATGTCTTCTGAAGATTTATGAGACTACATTATGATGATTTTATGGTGCTTCTGTGTGCTTTTTGAGCATCGAAAGCTCCAACACCTATTCTCTGTAATTGCGACATTATTTAAATTACTCACAGCACATTATTCAAAATGTGTCCTTTTGTGGAAAAATAACATGAGGGTGAATAAACGATGACAAAATTATTCTTCTCTTTAAACTGCTCACACAGTATCAATAAAAGCAGAATACAGTAAAAAGATGTGTGTTATTAAGCCCTTTGTTCTTATACTCCTAAATCCCACCTGCGGTTCGCTCAACAATGGCAGGATATCTAGGGATCATCGCTTGTACCCAGCCTCCCATGTACCAATCAGTGCGTCTCCGCTGCAGTGATTTCAGCAGCACAGACAAACAAAAATACATGACTGGAACAGCAAGCTGGGAAACGACACACACCTTAAAACACTTCAAATCCATTATGTCACGGTGCAGTCAAGGGCTCCACTTCAGGGACGTCTTGAAAAGGAAACTTCTCTTGTTTCTCTCTTTCTCTCCACAGACACAGATTGAGGCTAAAGAAGACGGCTCTATTCTCACAAGCCAGACTTCTGACTAATGGCCTACAATGCCTTATTCTGTGCAATTTTAGCGGCACTTTATGATTGCTGCCGTACAAATGACTTCACCGCAATTAATCGGCTGTCACAGACACTCTGCAGGCGGTCCATGGGTGCTTGTCTAGTGCCGCCAAGGTGGCTGGCTAGAATAACTCATTTCCTTTAGTTACATCATAAGAGAATCGCCACACATATCTACAGGATCACGCCTATTCTGTATATCACTGGGTCAGCATCATCTACTAGGTGGAGGTATGTGACATAAATACAGATAGTGTGTAACAAATAAACTTTTACAATATTTT
Source organism: Cirrhinus molitorella (assembly GCA_033026305.1). Lineage (NCBI taxonomy): Eukaryota > Metazoa > Chordata > Actinopteri > Cypriniformes > Cyprinidae > Cirrhinus > Cirrhinus molitorella. Next base: position 8,816,259 of record CM065118.1, on the reverse strand, counting down.
ATTAACCAAAATTTATGAGGCTGCATGATTCGGCCAAATATCATATACTGCGATTGTTTTGTCATATAGTGTGAATGCGATTTGGACTATAGTTTGATAAACATTAACATTTTATACTGCAGATGCTTAGATATCCAGAAAAAAATCTAAAAACTCACACTGCAAAGAAAAAAAAAACAAAAACAAAAAACAATGCTTCTACAATGTGGTCTCCAAACTGATTTTTTGCTCACATTATGCTGCCAATACCAATGTTTACTTTCTAAAACGTTGATGCTTTGTAATCTCTAGATGAACAACAAAAAGTGAAGTACAGTTAATATTGATTATTATTATAATTATTATAAAAAAATTTAACTGTAAAATAAAAAATAATTATTATTATTATAAAAATAAGTGAAAATAACCAATATTGCAATATTAGTTATATACTGTAATATTATTGTAATATAAGTCTATATATAAATATTTAATAATATAGATTTTAAATTATTTTAATAATGCAATTTTTATTTTTATTGTTTTTATAAAAAAATAACAAAAACGTATTACTATTTTAAGATTACTGTTGCACTATAAAATTCATTAATAATAATAATAATAATAATAACAATTATTATTACTACTGTTATTAATATAAATTTTTTTGCTATTTCTAATAACTACTGAAAGAGAACCATTGAAATATTACAATTATACTGTAAATTTTAATAATAATAATAATAATAATACATTTCATATTTGTAAAATTATTATTATTAAAAAGTAAAACAAAAATAAATTATTATTGTTATCATTAGAAACTAAAAATAAGAGAAATATACCTGATATTGCAATATTATATTATGAATGTTCGTTTAATATTTATTGTAATAGTAATATACAATATAATAATATTTAATAATACATTTGAAGTTATTTCAGTAATAATTTTAACTCATTTTACAATAATATTATGATTTTAATAATAATAATATTAATAATACATGTATTAACTTTAAATTATTATTAATAATATTAATAAAACTGTAAAAAAAATATTATAAAACTAAAAATAAGAGAAATTGCAATATTAGTTATATATTGTTATATTATTGTAAAATTGGTCTAATATATTATTATATAATATTATTATATTTAATAACACATTCATAAATATGTTTAATAATAATAAAAGTTATTTTGAATATTAATATTTGTATATTTGTTGTTGTTATAAAAATATAACAAAAACATTACTATTTTATGATTGCTATTGTATTCTAAATTCAATTCAAATATTCATGACTAATTTAATAATAATAATACTAATTATTATTTTTATTACTGTTATTAATATTATAAAATATATATTTTTAGAAGCATTTTTATTAAAAATGTTTATTTTGCAATAACTATTAAAATAAAACAATTTAAATATAAAAATGAAACTGTAAATGTTATAAATAATACATTTATTCTTTTAATTATTATTAAAAAGTAAAACTGTAAAATAAATAATAATTATAGTTATTATAAAACTAAAATTAAGAGAAATTAACTATTGCAATACTAATTATATATTGTAATATTAATATATAGTGTTAAAATTTAAATATTTTATAATACATTTCTGAATTAGCTTAATAATAAAAATGTGATTTAAAATATGAATTGTTGTTGCTTGTTATAAAAATATAACAAAAACATATTACTATTTTAAGATTACTACTGTACTATAAGATACATTAAAATATTCATAATAATAATTACTACTACTGTTATTTTTATACATTCTATATTCTTATTTTTAATAACTCTTGAAATTGAACCATTGAAATATTACAATTATACTGTAAATTAAATACTACTATTACCATTACTACTAAATAATAACACTTTTATTTTACAATACCATATATATATTACAATAGGTATACAGTATGTCCTCACTTCAATGAGTCAAGGCCTCAATTTTTTTTTATTTTTGGCTGTAAACAAAAATGTTTGAAATATGTAAAAACTATGTGAATCCGGTGCTCTTGGTTTATATGTGTCACATGAATGAATGTTTGATTTTTGCTTTATCCTATTGTGTAGAGCACTTTGGTCAACCTTGGTTGTTTTTAAATGTGCTTTATGAATAAACATTGTATTGTATGAATGGGACAATTGTTTGCGAAAAAAAACAAATGCTGTGCCTTTACCCAATGGCCACCATTTCAGATCACATCACTGTAGCTCAAACCATCATGAATCATAGCACTGCGAGCACACTAGAGACGCGCAATTGTTTGCGCAGCACAATTAACCATGAAACAAATAAACTCCGAATGCACGAGCACTCAGTAGGGGCCACCGGCGGTCCAGACTACATCTGGTGCCCCGCTGCTCGATTCACAAACCCAAATGGCCTTTGCGACTAGATGCCGATCCATAAACGTAATGCGGCTCGGTCCTCTCATGAGCACACATCATCCGAATGTGCTTTCTGCTATTATAATCATACTCATAAGTGGCTCACACAGGACAATATAAAGGAAAGCTATAATTGAGCTGTGGCAGGTGGATATTGATACGGATGCATTTCTCATATTGCGCGAGCGCTACGGCCGCGGAGTTATTCTGATGAATGGCTTGTTTTTCAAACAGATTGATTCGGCGGGGCTCCTGGGGAGTGGCGACGGTCGATGGAGAGGCTTCGGGGCGCTGTTACATCGTGATTCATTTCAAACTGGGCCACGGGAGGGCGGAGGAAAGAGCGCGAGGGATGAGAGCGTAAAGGAGCATGATTATTTTAACACGGAGAGTACAAGCGCTTTGATGAAGAGCTCGGGTATCGGGGGAGCAGGTTAAGGCACCGTCTGAGCGGATCTTACTCACTCTTCCTCTCTGGTTTTATCCTCCGAGGAGTCAAGTTCGTCTCGCACTTCTCTTTCGGTGTGGCGGAGGCTTTTATGAGTTGTGTGTAAGAGACAGAGACAGCCGTAATACTGTAATGGAGATAGGGTTAGCGAGTTAACCGAATAGCAAAAGGTAAAAAAGCAACGCTATTAAAGGGTTACTCCACCCCGAAATGAAAATGTTGACATTGATTACTTACCCCCATGTCGTTCCAAACCCGTAAAAGCTTTGTTCGTCTTCGGAACACAATTGAAGATATTTTGGATGAAAACCGATAGCTTTGTGGCTGTCCCCTTGACAGCCAAGTAAGTTAAATAACACTGTCAAGGCCCAGAAAAAGATGAAAGACGTCGTCAAAGTAACGTTAGTCCATCTGCCATCAGTGGTTCAACCATACATTTATGAAGCTACGAGAATACTTTTTGTACGCAAAGAAAACAAAAATAACGACTTTGTTCAACAATAGGTCTCAACTGCCTTACCGTATTTTAGAGAGTATCCATTAAGCAAACAGCGTACGCTGTTCTCTGTCAGCCGCAGCACACTGATACGTTCTCTATGTTTATTTACGCTTTGATTCGAACGAAAACAGCGTATCCGCCTGACGCAGCTGACAGAGAACAGCGTACGCTGTTTGCGTCCAGGGGATACCAAGGTGGGGCTACGGTGAGGCGAATTAAACGAATTGTTGAATAAAGTTGGTATTTTTGTTTTCGCAGCTTTGTAAAAAATATGGTTGAATCACTGATGATAGATTATTTTGATGATGTCTTTCATACTCTTCTGGTCCTTGACAGTGTTATTTACTTGGCAGTCAATGGAACAACCACAAAAGCGGTTTTCATCCAAAATATCTTAAATTGTGCTCCGAAGATGAACAAAGCTTTTACGGGTTTGGAACGACATGGGGGTAAGTGATTAATGACAACATTCTGGGGTGGAGTAACCCTTTAACATACTGTAACTACTAGGGATGTAACAATATCAAAATCTCACAATATCATAATAATTCGATACACATAGTTAACAAAAAAAAAAAAAAAAAAAAAGACAAAGACAAATGGAAAATTGGAAAAATTTGAAAATTTTGTACATTTTCAAGCTAATTTTTTTTTTATCAAATGCACTTTGAGGGTTTAAAATGAAGAGCTCCAACCTATGTTCCTAAGTCAGAAAAAAGTCAGTGAATTGACTTAAAGTACCTGAACTTTAAAGGGTACTGTTAAAGCATAGTGGCTCAAAACACAACTTTAAAGACCTTTTATGTTAGAATAAGAAGTTATATATAAATATATAGAATATATTTTAAAAACTACGCTTTTTGCCCAGAAAACCTATCATTTCATATCATCATGTGACCATGATAATATTGAGACAGTTTTGCTATCACAATATCACAATATTGATAATATCGTTACATCCTTTGTAACTACAGTTTTTATTAGCATGAAAAAATATTCTACTTTTCCTTTCAAATGTATTGCAAATGTAAATGCTACAATGTTCTCTGTAGGGTTTGTAAGTTTAGAATGTTCAGGTTAATGAAGTAATTTATAATTATTCATGTTTTTATACTTATAGATAAATGTGTTTAGTAAATTTCTGCTGTTTTTAAAGTTTTTAACCAGAATATGTGAGTGTAGTGGAATAAAAGCATAATATCTTCACTCACTAGTGAGAAATTAATACTATTTATTTACTTTTACTTTTTTACTCAATCAAAAATTACTTTAATCAAAAATTACTTTTGAAATTTACAAAATATCTTCATGGAACATGATCTTTACTTATTATCCTATGATATCCTATGATTTTTGGCATAAAAGAAGAAGAGATCATCATACAATGTATTGTTGGCTATTGCTACAAATACACCTGTGTTACTTAAGACTGGTTTTGTGGCCCAGAGCCACATATTAAAAATTAAAATAAATGAATAATGAATAAAAATGTTATATATTATATAAAAATATATATTTTAAATTGTAATAATATTTTACAATATTACTGATTTCACTGTATTTTTGATCAAATAAATGCAACAGTATGTGAGCATAATTCTATTGTTATATTATATAATTTAACTTGAAATAAATATAAAAAATATAAAATAAATAAACAAATATCTTTAAATGATGTTTGCAATCCACAACATTGAAATTATATATTGGAAGCGTGGTCTAGTTGTTAGTATTAATGTGCTGGTGTTGAAACAGGAGATGCAGGTTTGATTCTTGACCTGCTGCATCCCATTTTCTTCCCATTACTTCCCTGTACTCTGCTATGTCAATTAACTAAAAGCAGAAACTCTATTAAAAAAAAAAAAAAAACGACATGGTTGATGATTGGTGGTTTGTGTGCTGTATGATAATGGAGGCTGGTGGGTGTGACCCTGCTGTTGCCCTAGTGACAGTGGCTCTGGCTACTGAGTGGAGTGATTGAAGGCAGTTATTAGTAGAGCAAGGACACTCTCCATGGCGACCATTCCAGACGGACCCCGGAGGGCCAGGGTGAGCTTTGATCACAGTCTGATGCTTTGACAGGCACCCTACCCCAACAGAGCGCCAGACACACAAAAAACTTGAGGCATGTTCCAAAACCCACAGAAGCCACATGGCTTTTCACATAAAATTTCACATAAAATACATTTACATATAGTCCACAAGAGAAAAGAATAGTTGAATTTATAAAAAATGACCCTGTTCAAAAGTTTACATACCCTTACTGTGTTGTTACCTGAATGATCCACAGCTGTGTTTTTGCTTTGATTTTTTTTTTGTTTAGTGACAGTTGTTCATCAGTTCCTTGTTTGTCCTGAACAGTTAAACTGCCTTCTGTTCTTCAGAAAAATCCTTCAGGTCCCACAAATTCTTTGGCTTTCCAGCATATCTGTATCTGTAGCTTCTGAAGGGCAGTGCTATAAATAATAATAATAATAAATAAATAAATAAATAAAAGATACTTAGACAAAAAAAAAAGAAAAATGTGCTTCATTCTGTTCAAAAGTTTTCACCCCCGGCTCTTAATGTTTTGTGTGTCCTTCTGGAGCATCAGTGAGCATTTGAACCTTCTGTAATAGTTGCATATGAGTCCCTCAGTTGTCCTCAGTGTGAAAAGATGGATCTCAAAATCATACAGTCATTGTTGGAAAAGGTTCAATTACAAAAAATGCTGAAATACCAAAGAATTTGTGGGAACTAAAGGATTTTTCTGAAGAAAAGCATGCAGTTTAACTGTTCAGGACAAAAAAAAAAGAGACTCATGAACAACTATCACTAAAAAAAACAACAACACTGTGGATCATTCAGGCAACAACACAGTATTAAGGAACAAGTGTATGTAAACATTTGAACGGGGTCATTTTTATACATTCAACTATTATGTTCTGTTGTGGACTATATGTAAACTTCTTTTATGTGAAATATCTTATTCAGGTCAGTGCTAAATACTAAACCCTCTTATTTCAGTAAAATAATGAATATTTCGCAGATTCTGTAAGGTGTATATAAACTTTTGACTTCAACTGTAAGTCCAGAGTGACCAAGTAGAGTCCCAAATCAGTCACTTATGAGGTCACATTTCTGTCAGGATTGCTTCTTATGTAGACAGTAAGAAACAAGGCAGTTTTAAAACAGCTTTCGTCAAGATGTCAGTCTTCAGTGTGATTGGATGCAGAAACTCTGAGTGGGCGTGTCTGAGTGATGCTCTCGTGGATCTCATCCAGCTCGCCACAAGCCGCTGGGTGTTACATTGGTGCTTTTGTGTTTCCTTAAAGGAGTCTAATACGTCAACATAAGGCAGAAGGACAGGCCGTCGAGAGCCGAACTTCCTTCGAGGATAAATGACTGGGCTTGTTAATAGGTTTGTGGAAAACAATAGCTGAGGGCAGGTAGTTCCTGACACACATGCTTTCGTGTGGAAGGACTGATGCAGGATAGAGCTAGTCAAGACTTACAAACACTCACCGATTCTAACGGGACCACATTAGATTTGCTTCAGTGTTATGAGAGTAGTTCTGAGTGTAGTTGTTATTTAGTTTGCTCTTCAATAATACATGGTGTTGGGAGACATTTCCATCAATTAATTATTTTGGAATCTTTTGTTAATTTAAAATGAGATTTAGTGATTCTTTTACATGGATAGTTAAACCGAAAATGAACTTTCTGTTATAATTTAAAAAGTATGACTTCTGTGGAAAAAGTTTGTCAATAAAATGAAAGTCAGTGGGGTTCATGTTATTTTAGACCTCATTCTTATCTAAAATATGTTATTTATTTTGTGTTCCACTGATAAAATAAAGTCTTACAGATTTGCAACAATATGAGTTTCTGGAGCAAAGACTGTAAGTGTGCTGAAATCTTTAGTGAACAACATGCTGTTTACAGATGGTTGTTTAAATTATTTAATAGTTTTAAATAATTGAAACTTTCATGTTTACCCGACATGTAAGCTCTGTTCCAAAAGCTACTGCACTGCCTTGCTGTCTTGCTGCCTTCTAAGGGAGCATCCTGACAGAAAAGTTTGTGATTTGGAACACCTTAAAAAAAGACAACACTGTTCATCACAGAAATATAACTTCACGCAAACAGGGCACAACAATAACAACTGATTTGGATGCGAGAGGAACAACGCAGTGCTCTAATATGCATAAATATACAGTTGTCCTCCAAAAGTTTTTAAAAACGCCCGAGGCAAAGTGGGGTTTTGGACAATATCAGCATAAATTCTTGTCATTTTAAATGACTCTGCATTGAAAAAAGGACAAAAAATATCTTGAAACAATTTTTATTAAATAAAAATGAATGAACAGAAAACATAAAATATTTTTGTACTTATGCATTTATGCCAATAAATGATTTATGCTGATTTTGTCCAAAACCTGACTAGGGTTTTCAAACATTTTGAGGACACTTTATGATGTTTCATGAATTTTTGATGGTTTTAAAATGTTTACATTATTTAATAATAATAATAATAATAATAATAATACTTTTCGAATAATATTATTAATAATAATAATACTTTTAAAACTACTATTTACAGTTTTTTCTTGATCAAGTATCATCAGATTAAATAAAATAAACAAACAAGCAAAAACAAAACAAAACAAAACAAAACATAATATTTTCTTTATGCATTTACATATTAAAAATTATTTATGCTGCTTTGATCCTAAACCTGATTTGACTAGGGTTTTCAAACCTTTTGAATGTATGACGTTTCATACATTTTTGGTTGTTTAAATATATTTAATAATAATAATAATAATAATAATAATAATAAATAATAATAATAATATATAAAATAATAATAATACTTTTAAAACAAAAATGTTTAAAGCAACAAACAGCAACAATAATAATATATCATTTTTATGACTTTTCCTGGAAATTAACATAAAAAACATTTTTTTTTTACTTCCAGGTTTTTCTTGACCAAGTAGCAGTAGATAAAAAAAAAAATAAATAAATAAACGTAATAATTTTTTACGCATTTACATCAAGAAATTATTTATGCTGGTTTTATCCTAAATCTGACGTTGTGGTGGGTTTTTAAACATTTTGAGGACACTTTATGACGTTTCATGAATATTTGGTGGTTTTAAGATATATATTTATATTTAATATTAATACTAATAATAATACTTTTGAAAAAAAATGAAATTTTTAAAGCCAATATTTTAAAAGCAATAAACAAACAACAACAACAATAATAAATCATTTTCATGACTTTACCTGGAAATTTACCATTTAAAATTAAACAAATTTTTTTCAATGTCCAAGTTTTTCTAAAGTAGCAGTAAATTAAATAAACAAACAAACTTATTTTTTCTTTATGTATTTACATCAATAGATTTATGCTGATTTCATCCAATACCTTACTTTACCTAGGATGTTTCAAAAGTTTTTGAGATTACTTTTAATGTCTTTATGATAGTTTTAATTATTATTTAATTTATTATTTAACAACAACATGAAGAAGAAAAATAATTGTTATTTTTATTATTATTATTATTATTAGTAGTAGTAGTAGTAGTAGTAGTAGTAGTTGTACTGTAGTATTATTATTATTATTATTATTATTAATAATAATAATAATAATAATAAATATGTTTTATTTATGAGTTTTCATGAAAATTGGCATTTAAAAATGACCTCACATTTCCAGGTTTTCCCTGATCACGGCAGATTGTGGGAATGGACCTCAACTGAGCAGACGGGATGAAAATGATTATAAATTGGGAGCAGATGGACACTGAGTAAAATTCCCGGGCGGGTGGGAAATTAAACTTGCTGGACTAAGATGGAAAAATACGTCCTGTTGCAGACCTCTACACTCCAGTTTAACTAGTCTTACGCAGAGAGACTGTATGAACTCCTGAGAGTGTCTGATTATAAAGTGCTGTGTGTGTATTTGTGTGGGTTGATGTGTGTTTAAAGAGACAAGACTGCTCTGGGCAGAAGCTAGAGTGGGGTGTGTATGTGAATGTTTGCGTGTGTGTGTGTGTGTGTGTGTGTGTGTGTGTGTGTGTGATACGTGTCTCAGCCAGACGGAGGAGGGTGTATTTTTAGTTGGAACTACACTCTCTTATAATGAGCACACCCCCACTGCGATCCCGACACCTCACTGAAACACAGATCACAGTGAGAGTAAGAGAGAGAGAGGGCTACCAAAGTAAATGTGTAATGATAGCTAAAAAGTTCAAAATGACAGACCAAATGAGCCAGACGAGGATTCAAGAACAAACAAGCCAAAAAAACAAAAACAACAACAACAAAGATTACTCACATGAATAATAAAAACATTAGCAAGAGCTCATATGAATATTTTTAGCATGCTAACCAACAAATTCCAGGAAAGTCACATTTGTTGCTTATTCCTGCATAAGACAACTGTCATTATGATCTGTTTTTTGCAAACACACAGCTTTTTCGCTTTACAAGATGGTAATTGGTTGATTGGAGTGGTGTGGGTTACTTGTAGATTATTGCGATGTATTTATCAGCTTTTTTGGCTCTCATTTTGACGGCACTCAGTCACCGCAAATGATCCAATGGTGAGTAAGTGATGTAAATGCTACTCTACCACTAAGAATTTTAATGTTTTTTGAAGTCTCTGTTCAGAAGAGCCTGCATTTATTTGATCCAAAGTACAGCAAAAACAGTAAAATTTTAGAAATATTTTGCATTTTAATTATTTTGATATATTTTAAAATGTAATTTATTCCTGTGATCCATCAGAAATCTTTCTAATATTCTGACTTGCTGCTCAAAAAAACATTTATTATTATTATGATGTTGAAAACAGATGAGTAGAAATTTTCAGATTTCTCTGATGAAAAGAAAGATCAGAAGAACAGCATTTATTTAAAACACTAATCTTTTGTAACATTATAAATGTCTTTATCAACACTTTTGATCAATTTAAAGCATCCTTGCAAAATAAAAGTATTCATTTCTATAATCATCACAAAAAATAAAAAATAAAATAAATAATACTGACTGCAAGCTTTTGAATGGTATAGTGTAAATTGTTATAAAAGCTTTTTATTTCAGATGAAAGCTGAATTTTGGAACTTTCTACTCATCAAAGAATCATGAAACAATGTACTCAACTGTTTAATATTGATAATAATACTAAATGCTTCTTAAACAGCAAATCAGCATATTAGAATGATTTCTGAAGGATCGTGTGACACTGAAGACTGGAGTAATGATGCTTCAAATTTAGCCTTGATCACAGGAATAAATTACATTTTAAATTATAATCGGATAGAAAGCATTTTTACTATTTTAAATAGTAAAAATATTTCACAATATTACTGCTTTTGCTGTATTTTGGATTAAATAAAGAAGCAGGTTCTTTAGAGACTTCTTAAATTTTAAATCTTACTATCCAAAAACTTTTGACTGGTAGAGTACATTTCCCAACACCTCGTCTGAAGACAAAACCAACCCATCTTTTAGGACAGCCTGAGGTTGAGTAAACTTTCAGCAGATTTTCACTTTTGGTGCAAATCGTTGCAAGCAGTGGGAGTAAACTCATTGGTACGACTCATTGACACTGTGATTGATAACCAAGTAGGATACACAAGGACGACCATTGATTTTGTGATAAGCTTGTGTGGATGGAGTACTTCATTAGCAAAAAACAGACCTCGTACTTCAGGACTTGCCAATGACTAACTGCTGATTGGTCACCTCCACTTCCTGTGGCGCTAACCAAAAGCTAAGACGTGACGTCAAGGACAACAGCACACACAGACACAAATATAAGCTCATTTCACACGTTTAAAAGCTCTCCAAATAAAGAATAGTCAATTGTAAAACATCTACTATAGTATAATGAAATATTTGGCACTGCAAGAAAATCAGCTCATCTGTAAAGCCTGATATATGAAATTATAGTCTTAAAAAATCATTAAAAAAATGGTGCGGCTTATTGAAACTTAAACAAAATTGTATCATATTTGATAAATCAGTCTTTTGTGGCTCATATAGTGTGACAGTGAGAATATGAAGCTAATACTTGAGGAGTTAAAAAAACATTTTTATTCAGAGGCTAAAACTGAGCGAAAAATGCAATTTGGTGCAGATGCTGACATTTATAAGGAAAAAAGTAAGATGAAATTCTGCTAGATCGTAATGTAAATCAGTGAGACAGACTTGCATACAATGCATATAAATATTAGTTGTTACTCTGTATCTCCTAGCAATATGTCTTAGTAGGATGATACTTTAGCTCTGTAGTTAATAATGTATGTAATAATGATTGAGAGATAAACAAATAAATGTTCCTCAGAAGCCTTAAAGGATTAGTTCACTTCCAGAATAAAAAATTCCTGTTAATTTACTCACCCCCATGTCATCCAAGATGTTCATGTCTTTTTTTCTTCAGTTGCAAAGAAATTTTTTGAGGAAAAAACTCCAGGATTTTTCTCCATATAGTGGACTTCAATGGGAGCCAACAGGCTGAAGGTCCAAATTGCAGTTTCAGTGCAGCTTCAAGGGGTCTTATCAAGTGAAACAGTTGGCCATTTTCTATACTTTTTAACCACAAATGCTTGGCTTGCATTAGCACTGCAATGCGCATGCGCATCTTCATTATGTAATTATGGAAAATACCACCCCACTACCGAACGGAAGAGTTTACAAAGCAAAAGATGCTAGGGCTGGCCCCTAAAAGTCAACTAACTGTTAATCGACGAGAAGAGGCTTAGTCGACCAAAATTTTATTAGCTGCTTAGTTGCAGAAAAAAAAATCACACAAAGTCACACAGTCCAACAGACCGTTAACGGCTCGTCAAACGCTCACCTATCATGCACTGACCTCAAATATGGCTTTTCATTTGAAAGATGTAATAGCCACTTTACATGTCTGTTCAATCTAATGTTAACCTAGAAAAATGTGCGTTATTCAGGTGTGGAAGCTGAACAGTAGCATGCTCACTGCATGACAGATGGAGGCTCCATTGCGATCACTTGCTCTTAAAATACTCCGTCATTTTTGGTCATACAGTTAAGAGTAATACAGCTTTCAAATCTGTAAAGGCTCTACGTTTATTTGTGTGCATTCACAATAACAATGAAACATTGTGCTTTTGTAAAATAATGAAAGCAAACAGGATGCGCTTTCTGCCGTCTCAGTCTCTGTGAACTTGATCGCAAAACGTCGAGACAGTGTAAATTTAAATTACAGACATGAATTTGCTTGCGCTTGAGCACTTATAAGGCTATGTCAGCAATTAAATGCTCATTATTATGATTTATATGGATTATTATTAATAAACGTGCGACTAATAGTTGACTAATGCTTAAAATAAATGATTACTAGTTTTTTGCCCTACCCTACCTTACCTTTTTAAACCAAAGTAAACAGACAAAGAACTTACCACATGTGACCTTTTGTGATTACGTAATGTGTGAAGACGCTAGGGCTGCCCCATAATAGTAGACTAACTGTTAAGACCGTTCACACTACCAGCAACTAAGTCACCTGGGGCTGGCGATGAGGTTGCAAGTGGGCGTTCACATTACTGGTTGCCTTGACCGTGAATCAGGTTTCGTGTCTGTAAATACAAACATTTTGGAGGCAAAATACTAAATATAATATAAATATAAACTAAATCCGTACATACAAACAAAAATGAGTGAGAAGCAGAGCCTACTTTTGTTCTGTTGCGTATGTTTATCTACGGCTGAGAGGAGAACGATCACACGAGCTTTACCGTCTTCCTTCCTATTGGCTGTCTCTCCCAAAAGTCGCTCTTCATTTGCATAAAGTTGAAGGATTCTCAACTTTGTCGCGTCGCTGGACACGCACCATCCGGTCACCAACGGCCATTGTCGCTCTTGTCGCCAGAAGTCGCTGACTCTCAGTTGAAATGAATGAGGTCGCATCGCTTTGTCGCTTGTAGTGTGAACGGGGCTTTAGTCGACGAGAAGAAGCTTAGACAACCAAAATGTTATTAGTTGCTTAGTTGCAGAAAAAAAAAAATCCATCAGAAGTGGCGAAGTCACGCAGTCAGTGATGGACAGATTGTTAACGGCTGGTTTATGTGGTAATATAATACATCGGGCAGGACATTAAAACGCTCACCTATCATTCATTCACCTCAAGTATGGCTTTTCATTTGAAAGATGTAATACCTATTTTAAATGTCCGTTCAATCTAATGTTAACCTAGAAAAATGTGTGCTATTCAGGTGTGGAAGCTGAACATGCATGACAGATGGAGGCTCCATTGCGATCACTTGCTCTTAAAATACTCAGTCTTTACAGATTTAAAAGATGTATTACTCTGAATTGTATGACCAAAAATGACTAAGTTTATTTGTGTGCATTCACAATAACAACGAAACTTGCTTTTGTAAAATAATGAAAGCAAACAGAATGCGCTTTCTGCCGTCTCGGTCTCTGTGAACTTGAGCGCGAAACGTTGAAACTGTGTAAATTTATATTACAGACATAAAAACTATATCTATAGAGAGTGAAATGTCTACTTTCAAATAAATCAATTCAAATACAAAACATATATTCTCAGATTATGTAATCTGTATGAAACGAGCACACCGGCGCTTCCACTACTGCAGAGATGAGGAGTCCGCATCGCCGATTCAATCTCTTAAGCCGCAAACAAAGAAAGCGCTAGTTAATTAAAAAAATATTAAAATGTTAATGCAGTCTCCTTGCTGTTTTTCCCAGACACATTCATAATTATTATATTTGCCAGTGCACTGTGGCAAGCTTTTTTTTCTTGAGCACTTATCAAAGGTTCATTATTATGATTTATTAATAAACGTGTGATTAATAGTTGATTAATGCTCAAAATAAACAATTACTAGACAACTAGAAAATCTTTAGTCAAGGGCAGCACTAGAAGACGCAAATTCACATTGCAGAGCTAGTGCGAGCTGAGCATTTGTGGTTAAAAAGTGAATAAATATATATATATATATATATATATATATATATACACTTTAAAATAGCCGATCGTTTCACTAGATAAGACCGTTTTCCTTGGCTGGGATTGTGTAGAGCCCTTTAATGCTGCACTGAAACTGCAATTTGGACCTTCAAACCATTGACCACCATTGAAGTTCACTATATGGAGAAAAAATTGGAACATCATTTTTGATACTCACATTTTATCATGATTTTTCCAAAAAAAGTATACATGGAAACATACTTGCAATCCATTAAGTGTTAATCTTGAAAATAGTAACCATATAAATGTTATTCATACATTTAAAATCAGTCAAGATTTCACAGCAAAAAGACACCTAACTTTCTAACTTGCTAGAGAAGTATAACCTATCAATCAGATGACACAAGGCATGTATTTGATTGTGTACAACCATTTCCTCAGCAACATTTTGATCACGTTGATAATTTAGAGGCCTTTAGAGGAAATCCATGCATCAAATATGATACAGTAGGCTTTATTAAATGTCCAGCAAAGGAGAAATATGCCTTTTACTTCCCCAGATGGTGCAGTTACAGCATCTACTAGCAAGGGCAAACTGACAAACCCCTTCCAGAAAATACTTTATTGGACAAAAACTTATTGGCCCCAAAAGGAGGTCAACGATATTTCTAGCTCAGAGAAAGCAATTTAAAATCTATATATCTGCTTATTTTAAGACTTAAAGACATTAAAGCAGCCATTACCTTTTGTCGGCAGGAGGTGTTTCTTTGTTGGCTGGCGCCTCCTGTAGATCTGGAAGGTTGGCGAAGTCATCTTGTTCGGCTAATCCGATCGCGAGGGACAGTACGACCATCTTCCCCTCTCTGTCACAAAACACAGATGCAAACAAGTGCTGAGCAGAAGCCATTATAATATAGGAAAAGAAAGCTGATCAAAATTAACTTCGACCGTTTCAAGTTTGAAAGTACAGATAGACAGAAGGGATTACAATTACAGTTTTTTAAAAATAAAGATTGGCAAGTTTGAGAACTTTTTTGAAAGGAATGATTGCTTGTAGTCAGCAAGGATGCATTCAATTTGATTACAAATGACAGTAAAAACATTTATAATGTTACAAAAGATTTCTATTTCACATGCTGTTCTTCTCATTACAGAATCTTGAAGAAAAAATCATGGTCTCCACAAAAATACTGAACAGTTCACCTATTTTCAACATTGATAATAACCAAATCAGCATATTAGAATTTGCATCAGAATAAATTACATTTTTAAATATATTGAAAGCAGTTGGTATATTTATTTTATTATTATTATTTATTATTATTATTATTTAAAAAAAAACACATTTAGGAAAGCTGTTATGTCTCTGAAATCTTGTAGAAAAGAAAAATTATAAATGAAACATCAATGAGAGTAATCAATATAGTTGAATAGACATCTCAAAAAATATATTTCTTTTAAAACATATTTTTCAAGCTTTATTTTGCAACAATTTTTAAAAAATGTTTTCATTAATTAAACACTAGAAAACCATTTTAACCCTAAAAATTGTTGCACATTCATAATATATTTAAATATTTGAATATATTTCAAGTTTAACTTTGCAACCTTTTTTAAATAATTATCTTTGTTGGAAAATAAATCCTAAAAAAAAGTTTTATTCGTTTTTAATTTTTAAATATATTTTATAAACTAACCCCTATTATTCTTTTATTTTTATTATTTTTAGCTGTTTTTTAAAGTAGTTTTTTAGCTGTTTTAATATATTTCAAATTTAATTTTGCAACCTTTTTTTTTTAAATAAGTATCTGAAAAAATTAACCACCTACAACTGTATTTTTATTTGTTTTTAATTTTAAAATATATTTTTTTGTTGTAATTTAAATTACTAAAGCATAGGAGACTTATAATCAAACATCTTATCAACCCCAAACTTTGAAATAGTATTGTAAATGCGTTTTCTCCAGTATTTTGATTTAAGACAACACATTTGAGAATTTACGTCTCTGAAATCTTGTAGGAAAGAAAAATGACAAATTAAACAGCAATGATAGTAATCAATATAGCTGAACAGAAATTTAAAAATATATATATATTTATTTTAAAATATATTTAAGTTTTATTTTGCAACAATTTTTTAAAAATGTTTTTGTACAAAGCCCTAAAAACCTTTTAACCCTAAAAACTGTTGTACATGCATAACATATTTTCATTTCTGTTATTTTTTTTATATTTATTATTATTAATATAATAATAATAATAATAAAATTATATTTATTAAGTATAAGAGACTTATAATCAAAAATATTATACTTACATTAACTTAAGTAAATATACAGTAAGTTAATGCTTAAATGCAACACATTTGAGACAATTTACATCTCTGAAATCTTGTAGGACAGAAAAATTGCAAACGAAACAGCAATTAGAGTAATCAATATAGTTGAACAGAGATCTCAACAATGTCTCAAAACTGCTCTGATTTGTCAAAAATGCAAATGTGTGCAAAAAAGAGACATGATGTGTGTCTCTTCTCCTAAAAAAATCCTAGAAAAAACATCTGAGACAAAGTTGATACCTTAATGAAACATAACTGAGAAGTGCAATATATCTCCTGAGCTCTAAAAGAGCAATCTATGAGCAATATATTATCCTCCATGTCTCTAATGTTCCCTTTTCTTTCAGATGCCATTAATCCACTGATTTTATAATGAATTAGGCTCATAAGAAAATCAGCAGACTGGCATGTAAAACATGCTTTGCTGTGGGCTACGACAGAATCGGTGTTACGCGGGAGCGCATTAAGCCCACACACACTCGTTTATCGATTACGGTGAGTCTGAGACATCACCCTTACAAGGGCTGTAAATGGCCTTCACAAGAACCATCAGCTCAAATTCACAGCAGGGTCCTAAAGGGAGATCCATTCACAGCGTCGACAAGATTCGTGTCTCTTGTCGCATTTCATCGCCAGATAGTGGCAAGTCAAACACAGGAGGGGTCAGGGACGGGCGTTTCATTTAAAAAAAAAACTGATTGAGTATTGCACACAAAATGCGGTTGATAAATTTAATAGAAACACAGTGTAAAAATGCATGACAAAACGGCCAGGAAGCATTTATTTTATTTATTTTTTTAATTTATAGTTATTTAAAAAAAAAAAAAAAAAAACATTTAAATATACATTTACCAGTGTTGTGTTGCATTTTAAAGGATTTTTTCTTTTCTTTTCTTAAAAAATATATTTTTCAAGTTTTATTTTGCAACAATTTTTTAAAAATGTTTTGGTTAAAAAAACACTAGAAAACCCTAAAAACTGTTTCAAATGCATAACATTTGTTACTTTTTTTATTATATTTATTTTATTATTATTCTTTATATTATTATTAGTATTACAATTTTTAAATATTCAATTGTTTGATGCAACATAAAACTTGAAATACGTTAAAAACGAACCTTAATTTTTTTACAAATTATTTTTTTAAGTCGTTGTTTTTAAGTTGTTTGAATATATTTCAAGTTTAATTTTGCCTTGTCTTTTTTTTTAATAATTATCTTTGTTAAAAAATAATAACATTTTAAGTGCATTTTTGTATTAAAATTAAACAGACCTTTTTGTTTGTTTTTATTTCTTTTTTAATTGTTTTAAAATGACTTTTTATTGATTGGAAATATGCATTTAATATTTTCATTTTTGTTTAATTTAATATATTTATTTTTTAGCCATTTTTAAACATAGTTTGTTGCAATACAAAACTTGAAGTAATTTAAAAACTAATTCCTAATTTTTTTTTAGCTGTTTTGATGCGTTTCAAACCTCAAAAACCTCCTGCAAATGTATTTTTATTTGTTTTAATTTTAAATACATTTTTCTTTGCAATAAAAACATAAAAATGAACCTTTTTTTTTTTTTTTTTTTTCAAATTAAGAATTCCAAAAAAATTATTAAATATAAGTATAATGTATAAATAATGCATTTTGTAAGGACAATTATTTATACATTTGTGATATTTTTTCCCATTAATACATATATCTTTTTTGTTTCTAATATGAATAGGATGCTTCCCCTTTGTTTACATTCGCAGAATCTGTTTATCAGTCATTTGTTATTGTGTGTGTTGAAATCAATAAAGCGCAGCACTGCTATAGTCCACTAGAGTAAAAGCTGAGCGCTCATAAGCCCAGAGCTTCACGGCTCCAGCGCTACGGCACAAATCACTCACGTCCCCTGAGCAGGCAGCAGCTTAATTGCCTGTCAGACAATCATGGTATCAGGGAATTAGAGCTGGAGCCGGTTACAGTTACACAATCCTGTAAAGTGAAAGATTATTGCCAGTGTGCTAAAGGATATTAACTGTGCTGGAGATTCAATTTAAACTTGTTGCACACAAATATCTATTGAATTTGGAGTTCAATCTACACTCCTCAGATTCACACTAACAGTCAAGAGTTTAGACACATCCACCAATCTTATTTTATTGCTGTCTTTAACATTTTAGGATAACAGTAAAGCTATCAAAACAAACTGAAGTATAAGAATAATAAGGAATGTTAAACAAATTAAAACTCTCTCCTGTTTGTCTAGATCACAGCTCTGCTCACTTTGGATATTCATTTAACCAATTTAATGAGGTACATCCTGAAAAACTTTTATACAGGATTTATTGAGTTACCATTTGTTGGCTTTTTCCCTTCGGGAGATGGTCCAAAACATTCATTTAAAAAAAGAAAGAAAGAAAAAGGAAAAAAAAAAAAAAAAAAAAAAAAGAATAAATAATAATTTGAAATATTAAAACAATTTCTTTGTTGTTGTTTTAATGTTTAAAGTAAGCAAGAAAAAAGAAAGAAAGAAAGAAATAATTTTATAATTATAAAAAAAAAAATCTAAATAAATATATAAATAAAAATGTTACATACAAATATAAAATATACACAATGAAAATGTAATTTAGATAATATAAAACATAAATTAATTAAAAAAATAAAAGTAATTACTAAATAATGAAATAATGAACAAAAAACTTAAATTAAAAAGTAAATAAATAAAAATGTAAATAAACAAATAAAACAAACAAATAAATAAAAAACAAACAACTTCAAACAGAAATTTAAAACCATTAATTTAAAAGAAAGAAAGTTGAAAAACAAAAATGAAGTAAACATTAAATAAATAAAAAGAAAATTAACAAGTATTGTTTTTAAATAAATAAATACAAAATAAATAAATGTTCAAATTTATGAATAAATAAATATTCAAATGTAATAAATACCCCTCATCTGCTATTAAAATCAAACAAAACAAAAACTAAACTAAAATAAACAAACAAAACACACAGAACTGCAGAAGTAATGGCTGATTTCAAACAGGTAATAAATAATATCTGCCATTAAAATAAAATAAAAACATTAAAAACAACAAATAAATAAAACAATTAAACAAATAATAAACATAAAATAAAATATATAAAATCAAATATAAAAAGAATTAAATTAATACAAAAAATAATAATAAACAACTGTTGGATCAAATATGTTTTTCATTTTTGTTTTCAAATACAAACTTCAAACCATTCATCTAAAAAAAGGTTGAAAAATAACAATTAAATAAAACATTACATTAATACAAAGAAAATGAACAAATAAAAATGTAAATAAATAAATACAAAATAAATAAATAAAATATTTAAAAAATGGAAACTAAATGAAACAATAATAACTCAAAATGAAAAAGAAATTAAACAAACTAAATAATAATAAAAAAATTAAATTAAATTAAAGAACAAAAAAAAAATAAACACAATTGTAAATGAGCAATTACAAATAATAAAAAAAACAAATAAATAATAAACAACTGTTAGATCAAATACATTTTTCATTTTTGTTTTCAAATAAAAATTCATTCAAGAGTGTCCAAACAGAACAGTTAAAATGTCTTTCTTTTGAAAAGGTTGACTAATAGGTAAAGCACAAGTAGTGCTCTTTACCGTTCCCTCAACAAAAATGACAGAAACCTTAAAACAAAACAAAAAAAGCCATGTTTTCTATGACTAAATAGAGATTGTATTTGGTTCCTCTGACCCGGCGAGAACCGTCTCTTTCTCTTTACTCCTCCATGACAGTTAATCATGGTAGTAATGATGGTGAGGACAGGAGATCAATGCTGTGTAGAGTTGATCTGCCAGCAGACAACAAACACATACTGACTTCTAAACTACTGACCACACACACACACACACACACACACACACACACACACAATAACCTATAGGGACCGTATGCTGCTAAATGACCTTGGTACAGACACATGGTGAAACAGGCCTGTGTGTAAGACCACAGACACACAAAACTGATAAGTAAACACTTTGAGTTGATAGAAAAGCAGTTACTTCTTTCTGTCTTTTATTCCTTGTCTGTCAGGAGGAGCATTAAAATCACTAAATGGGTTTCATGAAAGACATTGGAAATTTGATTTAGCCTCAGTTGTCAAGACCTGAATTTCTGTGTGTTGCATTGGATCAAGTCTTCTAACAATACATTGTTTACTGCACCACTATTCAACAACGGCAAACAAATAATATTTAGATTTAAATTATATTTGACTTACACAGTTGGAATTGAATGTGATGCGAGAGAAAGTGTGTGTCTGGCAAAATAATACAAAGAAACAATATATCTATTTATTTGCTGGCCGCATGCAAAAACAAACACATGACCAGTGTAACTGAAATAAAATCACTAAAACAACAACAACAACAACAACAAAAAAATAATTAAATAAAATAAAAATAAATATTAATAATTACTCTCTTTTCAACTAGCTGAAATAAAATTAAATGAAACCTAAAATAACTTAAAATCTTAAAGTAAATAAAAAAAAGTTCAAACAGGCAATAATAACCCTAATCTGCCATTTTAAAAATAAAATAAAATGAAAACCTTAAATAAATGAATAAATAAGTAGATAGATAAATAAATAAATAAATAAATAAATACTGTTTTGGCAACTACCTGAAATAATAATAATAAAAAATTATACAAATAAATTACTTAAGCTAAACGACATATATACAAAATTACATTAATAAATAAATACTATCTTTGCAACTAGCTGAAATAAAATAAAATAAAAATAAAACCCCTCATCTGTCATTCAATAAAAAAAGAAACCTTAAATACATAAAGAAAGAAAGAAAGAAAGAAAGAAAGAAAGAAAGAAAGAAATTCATATCTTGGCAACTAGCTGAAATAAAATTACTAAAACCAAAACATAAAATAAAATACAAATTCAACAAAAATAAATTACACACACAAAAAAGTTTAAACAGGTAATAAAAACCCCTCATCTGCCATTTAAAAACAAAAATAAAATAAAATGGAAACCTTAAATAAATTAAATAAATAAATACATACATAAATAAATAATGTCTTGGCAACTAGCTAAAATAAAATTACTGAAATTAAAACAAACAAACAAACAAAAAAATTAAATGAAAACCCTACACTTGAAAACTTAAACTAACTGGTAATAAAAAATTCTCATCTGTCGTTTTTTAAAATAAAATAAATGAAAATAAAATCCTTAAACTTAAAAAAAAAAACATACAAAATTAATTAAATAAATAAATAAATACTGTTTTGGCAACTAGCTGAAATTATTAAAATAAAATAAAATAAAATTAAATTAAAAAATGCATACATAATTACATAAATAAATAAATACTGTATTTGCAACTAGCTGTAATGAAATAAAGTCAAATAACAATTCAATGAAAATTGAAATAACTTAAAAGCTTTAAAAAAAGTTCAACAGGTAATAATAACCCTCATCTGCCATTTAAAGAACAAAATAAAATGAAAACATTCAACAAATAAAATTAAAAAAATACATACATAAATATTGTCTTTGCAACTAGCTGAAATAAAATTACTAAAATTAAAACAAAAATTAAAATGAAATAAAAATCCTACACTTAAAAGTTTAAACAAACAGGTAATAAAAAATCCTCATCTGTAATTTTTTAGATAAAATAAAATCTTTAAACTTAAAAAACAGCATAAATAAATAAATAAATACATACATACATACATACAGTTTTGGCAACTAGCTGAAATAATTAAATTTAAATAAATAAAATAAAATCCTAAACTGAAAAGCTTCAACAAAATGTTAAAAACTGTTGCATAAAAGCTAATTCAAAATATGATTAAAATGCAACTTCACATTATCATAATTTGGCTGTGTTTATGCTGTAGATAAATCCTGACTCATTTTATTAATTTATTAGCATATCATGCATATTTAATTCCATAAACCACTGACTGTCAACGTCAACATCTACAACAACACACACTTCACCTTTAAAAGCCACACATTCACAACAGTGATTAAAAACACATAGTTATAGATTAGGCCCCTGAACAACACAGATCCACTTCATTAGATTCAGCCGCTGTGTTTGAACAGCTAGTCAACTCAGACGTGGATAAACACTCATCGATTATGTAAAGACGTTCGCCGCAGACTGAAATCTGTGTTCACTTAAAGATAAAGATAGACACGGTTGAATAATCCACGTCCTCGGGCTCCACTTCTATACCCCGCGGCGTACAGGTGACAGGTGTAGAGCCATGAAGAAGACGCTCAAACCAAACAGATGGGCAAACAGAGAGAGAGACAGAAGGGTGCAGAGAGAGACGGGACGCAATCGGGCATGAGTAAGTGACGGAGCACGACCAGAAACAAAGAGCCTGGACAGACACGAGCATGCAGCAGTGCGTAAGAGAAGTCATGAATCAAGCATGACCAAGTGACAGAGCGTAAAGATCTGACATCGCATGATCGGATGGGACACAGGCCTGTCCAAAAGACACACATGGGGTGTGTTTTGGATGCTGGTGTCTCCATCAGGCTTCTTAATGGCTTAACTAACACAAGGGAGAAATTTCATCAACAGTTCTGGCTATAGTGGCAAAACCATCACGGAAATCTTTTTAGCAATGTGAACATGGCTGGATGCAGTGATGGTAAAAACATCAATTACATTCAGCATTCATTAGAAATGGAGAAGTTACTATGGAAGCATTAATAAAGGGACTATAGCAAGCCGCAGTTCATCAGACAGACATGAAGATCACAAGTCTAAGTAATTGCATGATGTTTCGATTAAATAAACTGTGAAAATACCCACAATTTTTTTTTTAAGCAATATGTGACCCTGGACCACAAAACCAGTCTAGCACAGGATATCTGTAACAATAGCCAACAACAAATTTTGTATGGGTCAAAATTATTGATTTTTCTTTTATGCTAAAAATCATTAGGATATTAAGTAAAGATCACGTTCCATGAAGATATTTTGTCAATTTCCTACTGTAAATATATCAAAACTTAATTTTTGATCAGTAATATGCATTGCCAAGAACTTCATTTGGACAACTTTATAGCCGATTTTCTCAATATTTCGATTTTTTTGCACCCTCAGATTTCAGATTTTCAAATAGTTGCATCTCGGCCAAACATTGCCCTAAAATTGAAAGCATTATTCAGCTTTCAGATAATGTATAAATCTTAGTTTAAAAAGAATGACCCTTATGACTGGTTTTGTGGTCCAGGGTCACATATTTGTGTTTACTGAAAAAAATACCTAGTAGACATTACAAACTGTAGCTTTAAAAAGAAATATTTCATTTGATTCAACACCAAATGTATTACACATAAACATTTAGGCTGCAACGGCCTAACATAAACTATGAAACATAAAAGAAGATAATTTGACTAATTTTGACTAACTAGATAATTTGAATTAATCTGTTTTTTTGTTCATACAATGAAAGTCATTAGTAACCAAAACAGCTTTGTTACCAACAGTCTTCAAAGTTCCTTCTTTTATGTTCCACAAAAGAAAGGTTTGAAACAGCATGAGGGTGAATAAATGATGACAGATTTTTTTTTTGGGGTGAACTATCCCTTTAATGTTTTTATTTTTATTATTTGTTTTTGTTGTTTTTTTTGGAATGAAAATTATACTCTAAATAAGAAACTAAATCTGCCAGTAGGTGGCGGTAAATGTCTTGATGAGCCATTCGTTTAATCATTCAATCTTCATTCATCAGGAAGTAAATGGCTCTTTTTATGAACGGACCTTTGAATCAATGGTTCACATGATTCATTCAGAAACTAACTGCTGTGTTGCTCGGAGACACGCAGCAATTCTGCTACGACTTTAAAGGTAATACAAAACTGAGCAAAAACATAATATAGTGTTTAAAATATAGCACAATATCAACTTCTTATTTACTGTGCTGTTGTATAAAATCACATTTAAGCTTGTGATAGATCGGGGCAAAATCAGCACTCCTGTATATGTGACCCTGGACCACGAAACCAGTCTTAAGTGTCAAATTTTCAAAATTGAGATTTATGCATAATCTGAAAGCTGAATAAATAATATTTCCATTGATGTTTGGTTTGTTAGGATACGACAATATTTGGCCGAGATACAACTATTTGAAAACCTGGAATCTGAGGGTGCAAAAACATCTAAATACTGAGAAAATCACCTCTAAAGTTGTGCAAATGAAGTTCTTAGCAATATATATTACTAAACAAAAATTAAGTTTTAATATATTTACAGTAGGAAATTTACAAAATATCTTCATGGAACATGATCTTTACTTAATATCCTAATGATTTTTGGCATAAAATTAAAATCAATAATTTTGACCCATGCAATGTATTTTTGGCTATTGCCGCAAATATACCAGTGCAACTTAAGACTGGTTTTGTCGTCCAGGGTCACATATGTATGTACTCATAAGTCATTTTTAAAGCATGAATCAAACATATATATTTTTTACTTTATTTAAAAAATAATAAAATAAAAAAATATATTTTTTGATTATAATAATAAATGTGGGAAGAAAAATTGTAAATACACTACCAGTCAAAAGTTTTTGAATAGCAAGATTTTTAATGCTTTTAAAAGAAGTCTCTTGTGCTCACCAAGCCTGCATTGTTTTTTATCAATATTTAAAACAGTTGAGTATATGATGATCAGCATTTATCTGAAATAAAAAAAGCTTTTGTAACATTATACATTATACCATTTAAAAGCTTGACCGAAATGAAAGAAATGTATACTTTTATTGAGCAAGGATGCTTTAAATTGACCAAAATTGACGATAAAGACATTTATAATTTTACAGAAGATTTCTATTTCAGACAAATGCTGTTCTTCTGAATTTCTATTCATCAAAGAAACCTGAAAAAAAAAAAAATCTACTCCGCTGTTTTCAACATAATAATAATAAATATTTTTGAGCAGCAAATCAGAATATTAGAATGATTTCTTAAACATTATGTGATTGGAGTAATGATGTTAAAAAAAACAGCTTTAAAATCACAGGAATAAATGGCATTTAAAATATATTCAAATAAAAAACAGTTATTTTAAATGGTAAAAATATTTCAAAATTGTACAGTTTTTGCTGTACTTTGGATCAAATAAATTGCAGGCTTAGTCAGCAGAAGTGACTTCTTTAAAACACATTAAAATCTTACTGTTCAAAAAATTTTGACTGGTAATGTAATTATCACTAATATACATACATATATATATATACACATACACACACACACACACACACACACACACACACACACACACACACGTGTGTAGCCTATTTAATATTCTCCGAAATAGAGGTAAAATCTATGCACCCTTTCTCTGCCTGTCTGTCACCCACTTAGAATTTTATATAATTAATACAATCTTATTTGAATTAATATTAATATAATTAAATATAAATTATGCAAAATAGTTTCAAAGGGGATCAAATTTATGCACCCCCCTCTCTCTCAACTTTTTTTGAAAGCCCAATGTCGGCATAATTTAAATTTTATAATTAATATAATCTTATTTAAATGATTATTAATATAATTAAACTTATGCAAAAAGATAGTCTTACAGGGGGTAAATATATATGCAACCTCTTTCTCTCTCTACGTCTTTCTTTCTTTCTCTCTCTTTCTTTTTTTTGAAATCCAAACCTCAGCTTCAAGCATAGGTCTACTATATATAATATGGCTTATAATATGGATTATTAAAATAGTCGTTCTTTAATAACCCTGTCCACCATTACCACCTGATCAATGCTCCTGAATCCAGTACAGTCTTGACGTCAACAAGTGGAGAACATGCATTAAGTAAAACCAACTAATCAAATTGTAAAACAGGCCCCTGAAACTGAAGATATAACGGTGGTAGGAAGCAAAACAGCATCATGGGTAAGTCAACTTAGGCAGATTAAATATATGCACTACAGTTTCAAGGTGAAGTGTGTAACTTCATACCTGTAGTTTCTCCAGTCCCAGTTTAGTGTGCCAAGAAAACTTGTATAGCTCAGTTTGAGCAACTTTGTCTGACTGCTTGGAAACTCCCATTATAACTGCAATTACATTTCATGCCACTAGTGGTGCTAAAATAACGCACTTCACCTTTAAAGTGCCCCTATTTTGCTCTTTCAAATATTGCCTTTCATGCAGTGTGTAATGTAGCCGTTTTTGTGTAAACAGCTTATTGTAATTGCCGTTCTAATCTAATGCACTGCTGCGTCATAATGCACACACATAGGCTATAGACAGTAGCTCGTACATCACATGCAGATCGCGCAAACACAATCATTCAAAAGCGGTGGGGAAATGAATTGTCAACACTGTTCTATGATTTCTCAGTAATATAGCTTAGAAACTGAAAAGTTGTAGCATATATTTCTTAGTAATTAAAACCCACAGCTTTATTATTAGGCTAGTAGAGAGACACTGCCAGGTAAAATTAATACACACACTCAATCGTTCTGTCACTAATGGCTTTATATAAATGTAATCTTTACAGTGCTACTTTATCTGTATCTGATTCAGAATGAGCAGAAAGAAAGAAATGTGAGAAATATAATGACCAAAAGACAAAAGAACTGATAAAAGCGAGCTATTATAGGAGCAATAAGCATGCAGGCAGCGCTGTGTCATATCATATGCCATATGCACAAGGAGTTCGAGTCTCAGCTCAAGGTTTAGGCATATTTGTTCATTAATGACATCATAAGTGACTAGTCGAGGTCAACTTGAATTTTGTCACATAAATGTCAACTTAAAAAAATATGTGATTCAACCCCTACGATACGACAATGTACATAATTGTCACAGAGATTTGATGATACGAGTATCAATGCTTAATTTGAATACAAGAACACAGTTTAAAAGTGCAAGGTTTCTAAAAATAAAGAATGGAGAATAATATATAGGCTACAACAAGGTTTTTTCTAGCCGCAGAGGAACACAACCAGGGGTGCCTGATATAAAGAGACGTAATCCACAAAACAAAGCTACACTGAACAAGATTATAAACACCACACTTTTGTTTTTGCCCCCATTTTTCATGAGCTGAACTCAAAGATCTAAGACTTTTTTTATGTACACAACATGCTTATTTCTCTCAAATATTGTTCACAACTCTGTCTAAATCTGTGTTAGTGAGCACTTCTCCTTTGCTGAGATAATTCATCCACCTCACAGGTGTGGCATATAAAGATGCTGATTAGACAGCATGATCATTGCACAGGTGTGCCTTAGGCTGACCACAATAAAAGGCCACTCTAAAATGTGCAGTTTTACTGTATTGGGAGGGGGGCCAAAAACCAGTCAGTATCTGGTGTGACCACCATTTGCCTTACACAATGCAACATCTCCTTCACATAGAGTTGATCAGGTTGTTGATTGTGGCCTGTAGAATGTTGGTCCACACCTTTTCAATGTGCAAAGTTGCTGGGTATTGGCAGAAACTGGAACACATTGTCATATATGCCAATCCAGAGCATCCCAAACATATCCGCTGAGTTTGGCCATGCAAGAACTGGGATTTTTTCAGCTTCCAGGAATTGTGTACAGATCTTTGCAACATGGGGCTGTGCATTATTATGCTGCAACATGAGGTGATGGTCGTGGATGAATGGCACAACAATGGGCCTCAGGATCTTGTCACGGTATCTCTGTGCATTCAAAATGCCATCAATAAAATGCACCTGTGTTCGTTGTCCATAACATACGCCTACCCATACCATAACCCCACCACCACGGGCCACTCGATCCAAAACTGGGATTCATCCGTGAAAAGAACACCTCTCCAAAGTGTCAGACGCCATCAAATGTGAGCATTTGCCCACTCAAGTTGGTTACAACGACGAACTACAGTCAGGTCGAGACCCCGATGAGGACGATGATGGTTTCTGACAGATTGTGCAGAAATTCTTTGGTTATGCAAATCGATTGTTGCAACAGCTGTCTGGGTGGCTGGTCTCAGACGATCTTGGAGGTGAAGATGGTGGATGTTCTGGGCTGGTGTGGTTACACGTGGTCTGCAGTTGTGAGGCCGGTTGGATGTACTGCCAAATTCTCTGAAACGCCTTTGGCAACTGTGGCATTGTCCTGTGTGATAAAACTGCACATTTTAGAGTGGCCTTTTATTGTGGCCAGCCTAAGGCACACCTGTGCAATAATCATGCTGTCTAATCAGCATCTTGATATGCCACACCTGTGAGGTGGATGGATTATCTCGGCAAAGGAGAAGCGCTCACTAACACAGATTTAGACAGATTTGTAAACAATATTTGAGAGAAATAGGCCTTTTGTGTACATAGAAAAAGTCTTAGATCTTCGAGTTCAGCTCATGAAAAATGGGGGCAAAAACAAAAGTGTTGCGTTTATAATCTTGTTCAGTGTAGCTTTCTGAAAACCCCAGTTAGCTTGCAGTTTAGCAATCTCCACTTCAATATTCTATTCTCAGAAAATGTGTAATTCATCACGTTCATTTATGAGAGAGAGAGAGAGGTATGTATGAATTACCACCGTTTTGCTGTGTTTCTCTATTAAGAGTGAAGCTGCGACTCTAATTGCTTTAGAAACAATGATGTTACCAGCTCCTTGTTGAAAAAGATAATGTAGCTCTTAAGCGATTAAGCTATTTTATTGAAAAAATTTGCAGGGCCGCACTGAGAAATTTGTGCTGCTGAATATCTGTGCACACAAGCAATGTGATCTGTTTGTGTGACTAAAAGTGTGTGTGTGACATACAGTTGAAAGCGCATTAGTTTAGAAAAGTAGAAGAGTGTGTTCATTTGTGCAATGATAACCAACAGCAATGTGAAGCAGATTTTTTAATATATTAGAATGAGTACATTGCAATATACATTTATTACATTATTATTTATGGGCTCAAAAACTAGATGCAAACAATCAGAATATTGTACCTCATGGGGAGTGGCCAATGTAAACATGAAACATATGCTATTACCCATAGATGGTACTGTGGTCCAGTTATGGAGGACCTTCATAATGCAGAGGTCAACGGCCTGTTCTGCCAATAGTTAGCAATGGCCCTATAGTTTGCAGTGTTTAATAGTAAAACAGCCATTTTACTAAATTCAGGTGAAATTCAGTGCAGTCCTGTATCGTGATATGTATCGTATCATGGCCTCTGTATTGGGATTGTGACTTCGCTGATGATACACAGCCCTATTTTTAATCGAAAAATCATACATATTGTGGCTTTAAATTAGGGCTGTCAAACGATTAATCGCATCCAAAATAAAAGTTTATGTTTACATACTATATGTTTGTTTACTTTGTATATTTATTATGTACATATAAATACATACACATACATGTATATATTAAAGCAAAATATTTATACGTATATATATATTTATACCTGTATACAATTTAGATTATAAATAAATATAAGTATTTTAGATATAAATCTAAAATATTTTTCCTTAATATATACATGCATGTGTGTGTATTTATATATACATAATAAATATATACAGTACACAAATATACAGTATGTAAACAAACTTTTATTTTGGATGCGATTAATCGGGATTAATCGTTTGACAGCACTACTTTAAATACATAACTTGAGAAAACTAAAACGTTGACCTTGCATGCATTGTAGAAGTCTCCCAAAACAACATTAGGAACGTTAAAAATCACACAACAGAGGCACTTTAAGATCATTTGTAAGGTCAGTATAAACTGGCAACTGATACTCACAGGAATGATTTGACGTCCATGCCTCTGTTCCGGATCTGTCCCATCATGTGGTCCCAGCTTCCGGGATTGGAACGCGATCGTGCCCCTCCACCCGACCTGTAGCGGGACGCCCCTGCCCCAGCCGGGCTACCACGCACCCCCCGCGGGCCCCCCCGGTGGCCCCCACCCCCGGGCCCAGTGTGCAGTTGGCCCAGACTCTGGGAGGTGGCTGGGGGGTCGTTGGGGCCTGGCGGGGGCTGGTGGGTTAGGGGCTGCTGGAGGCTTTGCTGCCTGACCAGGGGCCTGGGGCGGGCTGCTGAGGACGGGATATGCTCCAAGGTGGAGGTGGTGGAAAGAGAGGGGTCCCCAAAACTGGCACCGCATCGTACGAATGGGGCCGAGTAGTGGGACGAGAAACAGGGAAGTCACAAGATAAAGGGAAGAGAAGGTAGACACGATTAATGGAGACCAGAGAGACCCAAGAGAAAGCGGGAGAGGAAGCCAGACAGGAAAAGACGACAGAATGAGGAAGAGTGTTGGGATGAAGAAGAGAAACAAACAAGACCACAGAGTTGAGGGAGGGAAGGGGAGAAAACGTGAAGGAATAGACATTTTAAGACGTCCATTGGGGGCGACAAATGCATGATGAGGGGATGAGGGAAGAAAAAGAAAGCAAAGTTAGCCAGCAACATTAGCAAAATGTAAAACATATATATTACATTCCCACCCATTTTCTACTGACAGGGTGATGGTGCTTGTACTGGAGTTGCATCTTTTGATCTTGTTTAGTGGCACCAACACCAAAATCATGGGTTCGATACCCAGAAATTGCATGAGCTGTTGAAATGGATACCTTGGATCCAATGCAAGTCGCTTCAGATAGAAGCACCTGCCAAATGCCAGACTTTAATTTACATCAATTTCTAATCAGGCACCAAATAGAGTACCCCAAACAACCCCAAAAAGGATAGGACCTTGCACCAAACTAGTTCTAATGATGCTCTTAGTTCCTCTGGGACAAGCCCCTGCACCATTTCAATGGAAAAGGGGTAGTTGTGTTTCTTGAGGCATGACCAGACAAAGGCGTACGTCTTGTAAACCCAACTTCCTTCTGCTAAAGATCTCTCTACATCTTCCAAAACATCAATTCAATTATCATTTTTATCCATTTGGCCCCTCCCGACATTTTCCTTTGCTCTGCGTCATGTCTGATTAGTGCAAAGTCCCGTTGAGCCGTTGTGTTTGATGCTAATGCTCTACTGGAGGATTTACTGCACCAGGGTTAAGCACCACACACACCTATCGAGGTCCCAGTGCTGTAATTCTCGCATGGCATTCAAGTGAGGCATCCCTGGTGAAAGTATTTGTGAAGGGGATGAATGTCAGCAATAACTCAACTATGCTACTCGGCTTTTTATACACTTGTCAAGGTTGCAAAAGGAACGGCGGCATGTTAATGGACATGAATTCAAGTAGATGAGTTAAATGAAAGAGTTAACTCCTGTAGGCTCTGTGAGTGTCTTTTGAATGTTATGATGGATAGCTAGTATGATTAGTAGAGCTGGTGAGTAGGCATTTCTTACGATAGAGCATGGCGTGATTTAGCCAAGGACGTGTTCCTGAATCAACATTCCTCGTCAAACTATTACACCATCCAACACAATCTCATGGCAATTCGTAACTATTTTTTGCTTAGGTGACTTGGTGGCTAATTCGTATGAAACTGTACAATCTCATTTGCACATTTTCATATGATTCAATTACATCCCAGTGATGGTTATGTTTAGGGGTTGGCTTAAGGGTGAACCTGCTTACTTTCTTCTATAAATTGTACATTTTCATGCAATACATGATGTACGAATTTATACAAAATTGCCATCTCATAAAAAAAAAAAAAAAGTTTTCTCATGTGATTGGATAGAATTATCATAATCATAACCTTAAGTAAAGGCCCTTTCACATGACTCGTGTCAAACTTGCCCAATGCATTATCAAGTAAAGCCATTTTGTACGCAAGTCAAATGTTTTAATGTGACATTTGAAGTTCAAGCTATTTCTGCAATAATAGTCTGTGAAAAAGTTTTGAAGCACAGACAATGATTACCAGTCAATTATGGCTGGTGCCAGCTCACAAACACAACCTAGAGCTCAAAAACAAGGATTATTTATGCTTTATTTTGGGATTTTAACTTTCCCTGCCAAAAACAATGGTTAATTTAGATTTTTAGTAATGCTTTTTTTTATTTACTAGAAATTTTCCATTAAAAATTGGGTTTCCACTGCATTTTTCTATTATGAAAAGAAACAAACTGGAATTTAAAGGTGTATAAAGTCACAAAATAATAAATAAATAAAAAAATAACAATATAATGCAAAACATTACTGACTCATTCTAGTTTCTAAGGCTACATTTACAAAATATATTAATAATATGCTCACCAAGCCTGCATTTATTTGATCCAAATATAGCAAAAATAGCTTTACTATTTAAAATGACTGTTTTCTATTTTAATCTATTTATTTTGTTCATTATAAAATGTAATTTATTCCTATAATTTCAAAGCTAAATTTTAGCATCATTCCTCCAGTCACTTGATCCTTCAGAAATCATTATAATATTCTGATTTGCTGCTCAAAAACATTTATTATTATTATGTTGAAAACAGCTGAGTAGAAATTTTTCTTTGATAAATAGAAATTACGAGTGTCTTTATCATAATGTTTGATTAATTTAAAACATCCTTGCTAAATAAAAGTATTAATTTC
This sequence comes from Cirrhinus molitorella, assembly GCA_033026305.1. Classification (NCBI taxonomy): domain Eukaryota; kingdom Metazoa; phylum Chordata; class Actinopteri; order Cypriniformes; family Cyprinidae; genus Cirrhinus; species Cirrhinus molitorella. Next base: position 8,783,096 of record CM065118.1, on the reverse strand, counting down.
TACAATTTATTTAGAATGGTATAGTGTAGAATTTTACAAAAGCTTTTTATGTCAGACAAATGCTGATCTTTGGATTGTTCTATTATCAAAAAATCCTGAAAAAATTTGTACTCAACTGTTCTAATATTAATAATAATGATAATAATAAATCAGCATATTAGAATGATTTCTGAAGGGTCATGTGACACTGAAGACTGAAGTAATGATGCTGAAAATGTAGCTTTGATTACAGGAATGAATTTCATTTTTTAAATAAAATATGTTCAAATGGAAAACTGTTAAATATTTTTTAATATGCTTAAATATGACTGCTTTTGCTGTTTTTTTGGATCAAATAAATGCAAACAATAAAAACCTTACTGTTCAAAAAGCTTTGAATGGAAGTATACAAAACATTTTGCTGCCAGAATTTGCAACAATAATGCAGAATGCATCATAGAAAACCAAATGTTTTCATGGCAAAAAGCAGACCCACAAGATTGATGAATGTAAAATTGTTGCCGTCCCTAAACTCTCTCACACTGGCACAAGGCCTGCAGATCATACTAATGGTTGAGTCCTGCAATATTAAAGGCTTCCAAGAACGATTATCTCATACATTCTAAGATGGATAGTAAAATAGAACAATATCAGCGTCTCAAAGGCATCAAAGGTTGAGAGGTGCACTGAAGCCCTGAAGTGAGTCACGTGAAAGTGTCTTTAGCTTAACCCTCAGACTAAAATCTTGGCTGACAGAAATTTAGTTCTCGGTTCAACAAAGAAAAGTTGTTTCAGGCACATGTCCTATTTTAAATCACGTTATAATGCCATAGGCGTTGCGACGGCACTTGTTTCACACATGACTGTTAGATAAATACCATTCCATACATATATCCATATTTACAGTATATATGCATGTATGTAATGCAGTATATCATCCTGCACTTACACCCATTATGCAGCTTGAGCTGTCATTAAGTATCTTACATTCCCCATCTACTCGTTTTCTCATCTCATCTGCTTCAGTTCTGTGTGTTATAAATAGGTTTAGAAAGCAAGGAAGAAAAAGAAGCGTGTGGGGGTTGAAGACTCAGTCGAAACAATGATCAAAGCGAGAAAACACAGAAGCAAACGCAAGCGTCAAAGAATGAAAGAAAAATACAGCTCTCCAAATGAAGTTTCGCTGTCTTTAGAGAGGAAAAAATGAAAGGTTTTTCTTGTTGGATTCGTCTAGCCCCTAGCCCTCACCAGATGTGAATACTGTGTGAAATTCGACATTAAAGTACAAGCGCTTTGTTAAAGACTTGGCTTGAAAAACCAATTTTAAGCAATTTTAGGCCAGTACTTTCTCAGATGAACGTTAAATATTCAGTGGCAAACTGAGAGACTGTGCATCACATTACTGATGCTTCTGTCACATCCTCTGTAACGCAGCAGCAATTTCATATTAGAAAGTTATAAGGTTCTTATCCTCTCAGGGCTGAAGCTAAGTTTGAGGTGAGACTAGCAAGCACACTGATTTATTTAAAGGAATGGTTCAATAAAAAAAAAAATTCTGTCATTATTTACACACCATCCACTTTCATTATAAGGAAAAGGGTGGCTAGCTAAATAAAAAATTCAATACAATAAAACAAAACATGGGTGATGAAGATCTCAAATACAAAATCCTGAAGAAACATGCTTAAAATAAAATAAAATAAAATATGAAAAATAAAAATCCTGGAGAAACATGGTTAATTAAAATCAATTAAAATAAAATAAAATAAAATAAAATAAAATACGATGGATAAAGGTCTCAAAAACAAAATCCTGTAGAAACATGCTTAAAATAAAATAAAATAAAATGAAGGACAAAGGACAAAATGCTGCTTAAAAACATGCTTAAATAATAAAATAAAATAAAATGAAGGACAAAGGACAAAATGCTGCTTAAAAACATGCTTAAAATAAAATAAAATAAAATAAAATAAAATATGAAAAATAAAAATCCTGGAGAAACATGGTTAATTAAAATAAAATAAAATAAAATAAAATAAAATAAAATAAAATAAAATAAAATAAAATAAAATAAAATAAAATACGATGGATAAAGGTCTCAAAAACAAAATCCTGTAGAAACATGCTTAAAATAAAATAAAATAAAATGAAGGACAAAGGACAAAATGCTGCTTAAAAACATGCTTAAATAATAAAATAAAATAAAATGAAGGACAAAGGACAAAATGCTGCTTAAAAACATGCTTAAATAATAATGATAATAAAATAAATAAAATAAAATAAAATAAAATATGATGGATAAAGGTCTCAAAAACAAAATCCTGTAGAAACATGCTTAAAATAAAATAAAATAAAATAATATGAAGGATAAATGACAAAATGCTGCTTAAAACATGCTTATATAATAAAATAAAATAAAATAAAATGAAGGACAAAGGACAAAATGCTGCTTAAAAACATGCTTAAATAATAAAATAAAATAAAATAAAATAAAATAAAATAAAATGTCCCAAATACAAAATCCTAAAGAAATGTGCTTAATTTAAAATAAAATGTTAAAGAAACAAAGTAATAAAGTAAAAGCAAGTGATAAAGGTCTTAAAGACCATTTTTTGGAGAAACATGCTTAAAATAAAATAAAATAAAATACGAAGGAGAAAATTCTAAAGAAACATGCTTAAAAAATCAAATCAAATCAATGAGCATGTCTTAAAGTTCTCAAATGCAAAATCCTAAAGAAATGTGCTTAATTTAAAATAAAATAAACTGCAAAATAAAAAAATGAAAGCATGAGTGATAAAGGTCTCAAAGACAACATGTTGAAGAAACATGCTTTAATAAATAAATAAATAAAAAAAAAGAAAAAAGAAATAAATAAATATTGTGTTCCAAGCAAGAAAGAAAATAAAAGGGTTATTTTTTAAAAAACTGTCATCTTTATCTGAGCTAACTATTTGTTTAGTGAGGAAATACCTAATCTCTGTTGTCAAGAAAATCATTTTTTTTAGACTGATCTCAAAGCAGTCTTGACAAAAACTGACATTCTGATCTGCACTCGGCGATTCTCGGAGTCCTCCAGCAAATCCTTGAGCTTTAGCAGAAACCTGTAGCTGCTTGTTATTACAGAGCTTCAAGACGTCGAGTGATAGAAATCCTGATGGAGAATGTGTGTATAAGACAGCAAAAGGAGGAGTAGAGCGATATAAGGCGAAGGGTCGCAACTCTTGCCTACCTAAAAATAGAAACCAATTATAGGTCGAAGATGGGAGTGGACGGATACATGAAACGAGAGAAAGTAAAGACCACTGAAGGACTGAAAGGGACGCGACTAAACAGAACAAATAAATAAACAAATGGTTTTAAACACCATTTATCAGTGAAACTAAACGTTTTACCTTTTAGATGTCTTTACGATGCTTAGTGATAATGAGGCGGTGTTTTATCACACAACGAAAATCTACTTGATGTCACATTAGGCCTGGATAATGTTTCAAATACCCATTATATTCTAGATGATTATGTGCGTGATCAAATTAAGCAACATTGCGAATATAATATTGTTTTAATGTGCATTTAATCTGCCTTTTTAGTTACTTAAAGACCACTTCATGTCATTTAAGAGTAAATACATAAATATTCTGTTCAGTACTGTGCAAATGTCTCAGTTCTTGTACGGATTTAAGCTTAATTTATGTTGTAGGACTTCTGGTTCATAAAAGAATTTTTGGAAAACTGGTACTTTCTACTTGCACACTAAAGCAAAAGATATAAATAACCATCTTGAAGCAAATATCTTTTTTTTTGTGAAGCACTGTTGTCCCAAGGCTAAAACAATTCTATAAAATACATCATTTTCTTAGATTTAGCACCCAGCCCTATCATGTCCATTAAAAGCCTCCATTTATCCTCCAGTCAGCTTGCACTGAGAACAATGTAATATGGTTTATTTTTGTGAGTGTAGTCACAAATCACACTCTTTCTAATATTTGAAAGCTACGATTGACAGAAATGTCATCACTCAAGGGCCGTTCACAGCTCAAAAACGGATAGAGAGAGAGTAATTCAATTAAACAGAAAGCACGTTTATAGGTGCATTAACCTAAACCTATTGTAAACACACATCAAGAAATTCAATTATCACAACCCCAAACTCATCTGACTGGTCCATTATTATAAAACTGATAGTGATTCACTGTGTCAAATATTAAATCATTTTAATGGTGTTCGTCACTGACAAAAAGACCAGTGTAATGATGTTTACATAAACCAACAACTACTATTAGTACTATTATTATTTATTAATATTGTACTGTTGATGCTTAAGCCAATTCAACCCTATTATTTGTCAGCTCCAAATAACAGTACCTTGGCTTTAATCCATAAATTTGCTTTCTACTCACCTGAAATTACCTATTTAACTATTGTTTGCTATTTTAAGGAATAGCTCACTTGAACATTGAATCATTATTTCCTCATACACATGTTGTTCACATTCAGCTGAGGTCAAAAGTTTACACCCCCCTTTCAGAATCTGCAAAATCTTATTTTACCAAAATAAGAGGGGTCAAACTAAATGCATTGTTGTTTATTTAGTCCTCACCTGAATAAGATATTTCACATAAAAAATGTTTACATGTAGTCCCACAAGAGAAAATAATAGTTGAATTTATAAAAATGACCCCGTTCAGAAGTTTACATACGCTTGATTCTTAATACTGTGTGGTTACCTGAATGATCCACAGCTGTGTGCTTTTTTTGTTGTTGTTGTTTAGAGACAGTTGTTCATGAGTCCCTTGTTTGTCCTGAACCTTCAAACTGTCTGCTGTTCTTCAGAAAAAGCCTTCAGATCCCACATATTCTTTGGCTTTCCAGCATTTTTGAACCCTTTTTTAAATCTGAACCCTTTCCAACAATGACTATAATTTTGAGATCCATCTTTTCACACTGAGGACAACTGAGGGACTCATATGCAACTATTACAAAAGGTTCAAAAGCTCACTGATGCTCCAGAAGGAAAAACAATCCATTAAGAGCAGGGGTGAAAACTTTTGAACGGAATGGAGATGTGTACATTTTTCTTATTTGCCTAAATATATATATATCTTTCATTTAGTACTGCCCTTCAGAGGCTAGAGAAGACACTTACATGTTTCCCAGAAGACAAAACAAGTTAAATTTAAACACTGTTCAGGACAAACAAAGGGATCATAAACAGCTATCACTAAACAAAAAAAACAGCTGTGGATCATTCAGGTAACAACAAAGTATTAAGAATTTTTTATAAATGTTCTCTTGTGGACTATATGTAAACATCTTTTATGTGAAATTTCCTATTCAGGTCAGTTCTAAATAAACAATAACTTGTATTTTGTATGATCCTCTTTTTTTGGTAAAATAATTACCATTTTGCAGTTTTTTCAAGGTGTATGTAAACTTTTGATCTCAACTGTACACTACTATTTAAAAGTCTGGGGTCAGTTAGACAAGATGAAAAAAAAGGATTAGTTCACTCCCGGAATAAAAGTTTCCTGACAATTTACTCACCCCCATGCCATCCAAGATGACCATGCCTTTCTTTTTTCAGTCGAAAAGAAATTTAGGGTTTTGAGGAAAACATTTCAGGATTTTTCTTCACATAGTGGTGAATCAACAGGTTAAAGGTCCAAATTGCAGTTTTTGTGCAGGTTTGAAGGGCTCTACATGATCCCAGCCAAGGAATAAGGGTCTTATCTAGTGAAACGATCAGTCATTTTCTAAAAAAATATAAAAATTAATTATTCCTCTGAGTACTTCAGTTCACAAAGGTAGAGTAGGGTGAAAAACTCCATCTCAATTTCTCCTCCAACTTCAAAATTGTCTGACATTGTTGTTACCTTATTTTGCACAGCCTGTTTGACTTTCTTTGCAAGTTTGCTTTGGAAACACTAGGCGAGCATTTTTATTTCTAGGCTGGGATTATGTAGTGCTGCATTGAAACTGCAATTTGGACCTTTAACCCACTGGCTCCCATTAAATCCACTCTATGGAGAAAATTCCTGGAATGTTTTACTCAAAAACCTTAATTTCTTTTCGACTGAAGAAAGAAACACATGAACATCTTGGATGACATGGGGGTGAGTAAATTATAAAGAAGTTTTTATTCTGGAAGTGAACCAATCTTTTAATACTTCTATTCAGCAAGGACTCATTAAATTGATCAAAAGTGACTGTAAAGATATTTATAATGTTATAAAAGATTTCTAATTTAAAATAAAAAAAAAAGCTTTTGAACTTTCTATTTATCAAAGAATCAGGTAAAAAAAGTATTAAGCAACTGTTTCAAAGATTAGCCTAATATAATGATTTCTAAAGGATCATGTGACACTGAAGACTGGAGTAATGATGCTGAAAATTCAGCTTTGCATCACAGGAATAAATTACATCTTAACCTATATTCAAATGTAAAACAGTTATTTAAAATGGCAATAATATTTTACTATATTACTATTTTTACTATATTTCTGCTCAAACAAATGGGTCATTCTATGGAAATGTCCATTTTTCTGTCCTTAGCCTGTACAGAAATATTACACTTGAAAAACACTTTAGGGCTACAATTTCTTTACATTTTTCAATGAAATACTATGTTATTTGAACAATTACACCACCTTGAGCCATCAATGTGGCAATATTTGCTTTTTATTTAATTATTGATATTCCAATATTGAATATTGAATTCCAAGCACCACAAAACTACTCGTCCCCACAGTCATGTACATAGGTCACTGTTTAAAATACAATAATGTATTAATAACTATCAAATAAATGATGTTAATTGTATTAAAAAACTAAATGCTAAATAAATATTCTAAAATATAGGCAGAATTGGTAAAAATGCATGTTTTGTCTTTTTTAATAAAATGTGTTGCTACGCATTGAAAATTAGTTTAATATGCTGTATCTATTAAAATAGAAGCTTAATTTAGATTTTTAAATAATTATGATTTATGTCTATGGTATCAGCAAGAAAGACAGCAACACCACGGACAGTAACCCCACAAACAAATTAGCCTAAATCCAGACTTTTCTAAAATGGAGGCTGCCATCATGATGATTTCAAGATTTAGGGGATATTTTGGAAATATTAACTTTTATTTATCAATTTTTATTAAAATGTGTCAGATCTACAATTTATCAACATAACACCACAGACACTAATGAAGTGTGACATGAAATTGTCAGAAATTTTGCTAACTTAATTAATACATTTAATCAGAAATTTCCATGATAACTCTCTGAGGTAAGGGTGGGAACATGCATATTTTGTTACAAATGCAATCGCTCAAACTCAAATATGTATTTTAAAACAAAGTTGTAACTATTAACAGTGCACAAATTATGTTTAACCTAAAGAATACAAACATGCAAACATTTTATGATTTATCGGTATTTAAAGTTTATTTTAATGGTTGTAAAGTACACAATTGAAGAATGACCCACTGACACTTTTCTGTTATCAGACATTTCCTCATTTATTTCATGATTTCATATAAAGCTTTCAGTTAAACTCACTGGTATGATCTGTTTTGTTGCTACAAAAAAGGTAAAAAGAAATACATTTTAAGATACCAAAATTGAGATACCACACCAAAAGTGGACATTTCTGTAGAATGACCCAAATGCAGCCTTAGGCCCCGATCAGACAGAACGCGTTTTGTGCAGTGTGACGCACCTTTTTTGAATGGTTTTCGGTTGGCATTGAGCGTTCTGCGGGCTGTTTATGCGTGTTTTAACCGCCTGCTGCGCTTTGCGTTTTGGCCGGAGCGCTCTAAGTGCCTGAAGTTGAAAAAAAAAGCAACTCTGTGCAGAAAAGCGCTCAACGTCATCGCGTTTTTTCCATTGTCCAATAGAATGTTTTGATGGTTTGACGGTTTCCTAGCAACATAAAAAACCGCTGCGCACTGCTCTTTTTTTAAAAAGTCACCAAAAAAAGGCGTTTTCAGACATAAAAAGCGTGTTCGGTGTGATCGGGGCCTTAGTAAGTATTTAAGACGTATTAGTAAGACTTCTTTGAAAAAACATTAAAAAATCTTCCAGACTCCAAACTTTTAAACAGTACTGTACAACACGTGGAGGCCAGTGATTGAATTTAGTCATACCTGTTTAAAATGTCAACTAATCTTACAATGACTACTTTTACTGTTCTTGACAGTCATAGTATAGAAAAGAGCACTGCGAAAAACCTTCAAATTGACAAAAGAATGGTTCACCCCCAAATTACACCATTATGCTGTGCTCAGCCGCTTATGATCATGCTTTCTTGCCCCGAACATCTCAAAAAGAAAGGCAGTCAGCCTCTGACACTCACTTGCTGGGTCTCAAGCTGCCGGAGTGCAGGTGGCTCTGGACAGTATGCCACCTCCCGGACTTGCTGGTCCCTGCGCCTATGCAGCTGTCACTGCGACTGGGACCCCCCACGGCCCCCCCACCCACCTGCCCCTTCTCCAGCGATCCGCTGAAAGAGGGAAGAGAGATATCAGGAGGTATGCAAGAACAAACGACAGGAGAACGAACGATTCAGGCGCAGAAGCCTTCAGGCAGAGCGACGGGGAGCAGCTCGAGCCCCAGCTGTAAACCAAGCAGGTGTGACGGGCCAGTAAAGCGTGCGGGGACCGACGTTCGGGTGCTGGGAGAGCAAGCAGGTGGGTCTGATTTACTGGGAACGTGGGCGGACAGTAACAGGAAGGCAGATGTTGTTGGAATTGCTGCATCCTATTTGTTTGCCATGTCACACACCTAAGAAAAGTGATATTGATGTATAACACTGTCCCTGCTAGGAGCTGAATAAACGGCACAGCGAGAACTTGATTAAAAGATAAATTTTTCTGGGTCTGAAAGAAATCAAAATAACGTATACTACAGTTATTTCTTCAATATAGGGCTGTATGATTTGGTCTTGAGTGATTAGGCTGTTTTATATAGGCATTTTTACCTGTTTATAACCACTAAAATGGCCACATAAAAGCTTTACGACTGGCAATCCTACTAACAGTAAATGCCTTTTATCATTATCTCACTGTCAGTTAATCAAGTAGGACTACTGGGTCCATTGAATTTTAATTTTATGACTCTATGTAATTAATATTCATGAGCAAGAATGAAACGTTTTATAATTGTGCCCTACTGCAATTTTTATTATTTATTATTTTATTAAATTAAAATTTAAGCCCTACAGAACAGAAATGCTTCAACCAGCCTAAGCTAGTTTAGCTTGTAACTAAACTAAAACTATTAAAAATAAGTTAAAATAAAATGAGTTCTGAATTGAAATAAAGCTGAAATTAAGTAAAAATTGTATATGAAATTCTAAGTTTAGGTTTATGTACTAAAATTACTAAAACTAAAACGGAAATAAAGCTAAATGGAAATATTAATGAAATAAAATAAAATGCATTAGTCATATAGATTTATTTTTACTATTCTTTATATATCTATATCTTTATATATATATATATATATATATACACTCACATTCAAGTATGAAAATTAAAACTATTTAGTAAAACAAATAATAAGGCCAGGATAACAAAATAAAATAAAGGATAAAGGTCTCAAATACAAAATCCTGAAGAAACATGCTTAAAATACAATAAAAGGCTAAACAGAAGTATAATGAAATATTATAATATTAATGGAAAAAATAAAATACATTATAGATTTATAGATTTATTTTTAAGACTATTTTTAAACATTTTTAGTAAAAAACTAAACTAAACTAAAATATGAAGGTCTCAAATACAAAATCCTCAAAATAAAAATGATAGACACATAATTAAATTAAATAAAAAAACGGAAAATATAAAAATGAAAGCTAATTAAAAATATTTATAAATACTATAATTGTGTATAACTAATATCAATATCATAACTGGACAGCCATTTGGCCTGCTAGACTGACTATCTGAAAAGCTCCCAAAAGCCATTTAAAACCTGTTAACAGACCAAACTAACCAGGCTGGTTCAAGTTTTTTTTTTTTTTCCAGGAGGATGGGTGAATGCTAAGAGAGCTGAGCGGGATTTCATTCAGTGCTCTTTTGGGTCAGCTGAAAGAGAAAAGATGAGAACATCAGCATGGAGAGTAATTTGTTCTATCATCAGCAGAGCGTGGTTAATACACAACTTCATTTACAGCCTTCATGTGCTAGTTTGCAGTTTGCACACGCAGTTCAACATGAGAGCCGCTGTTTCAGTGTAGATTTTATGTCTTCTACATCTCAGTATTTCAAAAAAAGTTGCAATATATTTATATTTATATATTTACCAAATTGTGCAGCCCTACTTTTACAATTCCTACTTCTAGCAGTCAAAAATTTGGGGTCAGTAGGACTTTCATTTAGCAAGGATGCAAAAGGATGAAAAGATGAAATCTTTCTTGAGCAGCAAATCAGCATTTTAGAATGATTTCTAAAGGATCATGTGACTCTGAAGACTAGAGTAATGATGCTGAAAATTCAGCTTTGAATCACAGGAATAAATTATATCTATAAAATATTCACATAGAAAACAGTTATTTTAAATAGCAAAAATATATCACATTCAGGGTGCGATTTGTGAAAAAAAGGGGGGGGGGTGCTTTTGAAAACTTTTTTCTTTTTCCATAGGTGGAGGTTGACCCAACTCCAGTAAAACTATAGCCTAATTAACCTAGTGTAATCTTGTAAGTTATAATTTCATTTCCACTGTTATTCAAACAACGAATAAATTATATAGAGAAAGCGAGCTAAGAGCATCAACAAAGCTTTTTGGAAATCTGAATCAGTTAGTGAATCGCAAAATAATTCACTGTTTCGAGGCGCTCCAGTGGATAGCGTATTGCGAGAATTCAAAGCGCGTATTGAATCATTGATTCAGAACAGGAATTTAAAGCGTATATTGCGAATCACTTGATTCAGAACAGGAATTTAAAGCGCGTATCGCGAATCACTTGATTCAAAACAGGAATTTAAAGCGCGTATCGTGAATCATTTGATTCAGAACAGGGATTCAAAGCGCGTATCGCGAATCATTTGATTCAGAACAAGGATTCAAAGCGCGTATCGCGAATCATTTGATTCAGAACAGGGATTCAAAGTGCATATCGTGAATCATTTGATTCAGAACAGGGATTCAAAGTGCTTATCGCGATAATATGATTCAGAATAGGGATTCAAAGCGCGTATCGCGAATCATTTGATTCAGAACAGGGATTCAAAGCGCGTTTCGTGAACCATTTGATTCAGCACACGGATTCAAAGCGCGCATCTCGAATCATTTGATTCAGAACACTGATTCAAAGCGCGTATAGCGAATCATTTGATTCAGAACAATAATTCAAAGCGCGTTTCGTGAATCATTTGATTCAGAACAGGAATTCAAAGCACCTATCGCGAATTATTTGATTCAGAACAGGAATTCAAAGCGCGTAACGCAAATCATTTGATTCAGAACAGGAATTCAAGGTGTGTATCGTGAATCATTTGATTCAGAACAGGGATTCAAAGCGCGTATCGTGAATCATTTGATTCATAACAGGAATTCAAAGCACGTAACGCGAATCATTTCATTCAGAACAGGGATTCAAAGTGCGTATCGCGAATCATTTGATTCATAACAGGAATTCAAAGTGTGTATCGTGAATCATTTGATTCAGAACAGGAATTCAAAGCACGTAACGCGAATCATTTCATTCAGAACAGGGATTCAAAGCACGTAACGCGAATCATTTCATTCAGAACAGGGATTCAAAGTGCGTATCGCGAATCATTTGATTCATAACAGGAATTCAAAGTGTGTATCGTGAATCATTTGATTCAGAACAGGAATTCAAAGTGTGTATCATGAATCATTTGATTCAGAACAGGGATTCAAAGCGCTTATGGCAATAATATGATTCAGAACAGGAATTCAAAGCGCGTATCGCAAATCATTTGATTCAGAACAGGAATTCAAAGCACGTAACGCGAATCATTTCATTAAGAACAGGGATTCAAAGTGCGTATCGCGAATCATTTGATTCATAACAGGAATTCAAAGTGTGTATCGTGAATCATTTGATTCAGAACAGGAATTCAAAGCACGTAACGCGAATCATTTCATTCAGAACAGGGATTCAAAGCACGTAACGCGAATCATTTCATTCAGAACAGGGATTCAAAGTGCGTATCGCGAATCATTTGATTCATAACAGGAATTCAAAGTGTGTATCGTGAATCATTTGATTCAGAACAGGAATTCAAAGTGTGTATCATGAATCATTTGATTCAGAACAGGGATTCAAAGCGCTTATGGCAATAATATGATTCAGAACAGGAATTCAAAGCGCGTATCGCAAATCATTTGATTCAGAACAGGAATTCAAAGCGCGTATTGCAAATCATTTGATTTTGATCGGGTCTTTGGAGCGGGTTCGCAGGATATTTTTTATCCCCACCGGGAATAAAAAAAAAAAAAAAAATCAGCAGAGGCAGAGATGCATAAACCAGAGGGGAGGAAAATCCCTTCCGGCAAATCGCACCCTGATCATATTATTACATATTTTCATTCTATTTTATATCAAATAAATGCAGCCTTCATTAGAGACTTATTTCCTAAAATATTGAAAAATCCTACAGACCCCAAAACTTTAAAATACTACATTTGATCACATACATATTTTGATATCAGTACATACTGTAAAAGAGATATCAGCCACTTCATATTGTGTTTCCCATCATGTATTAATCATTCTTTCTTTCCCTTCATGTCAAACAGGGAGCGACTTTCACTAAATCTGGACAGTACAGTGACAGAAGAACCGCTTACACAGAGACAGACCAAAGGTTAACACTTCAAACACAGGTGTCGTGACTAGCATAGACAGCAACAGATCGACGACAGCCATTTAAGACACAGATGACCCAGAACGCAACATTTGTGCATCAAGCTCAGGGGGTGAACAGAAACAGAGGGGGCTTGACATTTGTTAAAGCAGATGGCAAGGTTGCTGACTGCTCCAAGTCGTGTCTTATTCTCTCTACCTTTTATTCTCTCGCCTTTAAATATCTCTTTATTGAAGGTGTTCACACTGACAGAAATTTCAGCAACTGGTCAGGGTGAATGAGACCCCTTTTTTCCTTTTTTTTTTTTTTTTCCTTCAATGAAGTGGTGGGCAAACTGCCAGAACTTCCAACAGGGTTGTTACTGTTTAATAAACTTTTTCATAAATTAAATATCATTTTCATTATATAATAAAATAAAAATAAAAAGACTAGATTAAAAATGTACATTTTAAATCCTAGATAAATATAGAAACTAACTGAAGTAAGGTTAAGCTAAAATACTAAAATGACTAAAACTAAATAAAAAATTAAAATTAAAGCTAAACATTCATTCAATATGAATGAATTAAACTAAATTAATGCCAAACATTTAATTCTCTTAATGCAGTTATTTTAATGAATTAATGCTCAGAAGAAATTAAAATAAGAATAATAATAATCACTTTAAAATAATTAAAATACATTTAAAAGCCTAAATAAAATAAAATAAAATAAAAATACTTACATTTTTACAACCTTTCCTAAAATAAACAACAGAAACTAACTGAAATAAAATATGTTAAAGCTGATTACTAAAATCACTAAGACTGAAATAGAAATAAAATGAATTAAAGCTAAACATAAATATAAAAAGCTAATTAAATAAGAATGAATAAATAAAAAAAGAATGTTAAACATTAAATTAATTTAATGCAGTCATTTCTACAAATTAATGCTCAGAAGAAATTAAAATAATAAGTAAAATGATCATTTTAAAATAACTAAAAATAAATGTAAAAGCTTAAATAAAATAAAATAAAATATAATACTAGCTTAAATTTTACAACCCTTTTCTAAAATTACAAATGTATAAACTAACTGAAATAAAATAAGTTTAGGCTGAATTACTAAACTTAAACAGAAATAAAAATGAATTAAAGCTAAACATAAATATAATAATAATAATTTATTCAAATAATAATAATAATAATAATAATAATAATAATAATGTAAAAAATAAATAAATAAATATACCTTTTCTAAAATTAAAAATATAGAAACTAACTGAAAGAAAATATGTTTAAACTAACTTAAAATGGAAATAAAAATTACTTAATGTCAAAAATTAATATAAAAAAGCCATTTAAATATTCATAATAGTAATAATAATATAAACAATATTAAAATAAATGTAAAAGCTGAAATAAAATAAGAAATGTATAAATACAAGATGAAGAATATAATTTTTGCAACCTTTTCTAAAAATTTAAAACGTAGAAATGAACTGAAAAAAAAGCTGAATTACTAAAATTAATTTAATTCAGCCATTTATATTAATTCATGCTAAGAAGATTCTATTCTTATAAAAATAAGAAGAATTATCATTTTAAAATAATGAAATAAAGCTGAAATAACATATAAATATAATATAATATAATATAAAATATAAAAACCGAATTTTACAAACTTTTCTAAAATTAAAATAAGTTTACGCTGAATTACCAAAATATCTCTACTAATAGATTTTATATGGTTTAAATCAATAAATACAAGGTGACTATGATAAGTAAGATGTGAAATAAATTATATATCCATTAAACAGCAACTATAAAAAAGAAAAATGAAGCCATCAGAAGCAGATCTCAGATGTGAAGATGTTTTGCAAACTCCTGATACTGTGTCACACACGTATATAACAGTACAGTACATACTGAGAGTGGAACTACAGAGGGGAAGTGACAGGTGACTGAAAGACGAAATACAACAACTACCACAAAGCCACACCAAACACAGCAACACGGACATACAGCTAACGGTCAACCCTCGACATTCAATCAGGGCCAGATAAGATGGCAAGACACCAGTGCGCCTCCCATCAACATGTTCTTGAATGCATCTAAACCTTTAGGGTCAAAGGTCAGAGATTTCGAGGGTTGTCCATCTCCATGGAAACTGTCCATGGGCTGGGAGTGAAACATTAGTGGTTAGAGACATTAGTGCTGCTGGCAGGGCTGTAGTGAACAGGGGGCTTGAGAAATGAATTAGGCTTTGTACTGTAAATGTTTTAGCGATCCATCAGTCAGAGCAGTTCAAATAAACGAAATTTTGTTATTTATGATCCTCTATTTTGTGCAAATTCTGTATTTATTGAATATACAAGATTAAAGAAGTGCATATGACTTGTGTGCTGTAATCCTAGTCTTCTGAAGTCACATGACAGCTCTGTGTGGGAAACAGTAAAGTAAAATAAAATAAAATAATAGATTGACTAAACAGAAATCTTACTGTTATATATTAAATAGACAATGATGTTATGAGTGTGTTTGATGTGTTAAATGAGTTTAATTATTGACATGTGGATGACAGTTAGTTCTTTCAAATTTGTCCAATTTAATTTGTATGAAAATGTATGATTTTTAAGGAAAAAATAAATATTATATGGAAAAGAGTGGACAAAACAATAAATAAAATAAAAATAAAATAAAGAGAGTTTGCAATTTCTTACAAATTGTCCAATTTAATTTGTTTGAAAATGTATGATTTTAGAAGAAAAAAAAATCGTACAACTTTGTCTAGATTAATTTGTACAAACATTTATGTTCTAGAAAAAAACATTATATGGACAAGAGTGGAAAAAAAATCCAGACAAATTTCTATGAATTCGTATTAAATTTATATGAATTTGTCTAATTTGATTTGTATGAAAATGTATGATAAAAAAAAAACATTTTATTAAATGGAAAAAAGTTGACCAAACAATGAACAAAATAAAATAAAAAATAAAATAAAATAATGTAAGTTTGTGACTAATTTAATTTGAACGAAAATGTATGATTTTAGAAAAAAAATTCTTACAAATTTGTCTAGTTTAATTTGTACGAAAATTCATGGTTTTAGGAAAAAAAAAAACACATAAAAACAATAAATAAAATAAAAATAAAATAAAGAGAGTTTGCAATTTCTTACAAATTTGTCTAGATTAATTTGTATGAACATTTATGGTTTTAGGAAAAAATATTACATGGAAAAGAGTGGACAAAAAAAATAAATAAAATATTTGATTTGTATGAAAATGATTGTAACAAATTAAAATGCAAATTAAGCACTCATTATATGGAAAACTAAAATTAAAAAAATAAAATAAAATAAAAAGCATTTTATTAAATGGAAAAGAGTGCACAAAACAATGAATAAAAAAAAAATACATAAAATAAAATAAAGAGAGAGTAGTCAAAACAATTAAAAAATACAATTACATAATTTATAATTTATATTTATCATAATTTATAAATTATAATAAATATATAAAATATTTTTATAGTAATTTGTCCAATTTGACATAAATTGACTTAAATTAAATTAAATAAAATAAAAAATAAAAAAAAAAATCCACAGTGGATGACTGAACAGAAATCTTACTGATCATATATTAAACAAATTATGTTATGAGTGTGTGAATGACTATAATTATTTTTATATGGATGAGAGTTGGCAATTTCACAAATCTGTCCAATATGATTTGTATGTAAATGATTTGTATAAAAATTTTAGGGGGAAAAAAAAAATAATATATATATATATATGGAAAAGAGTGGACAAAATAATAATAACTGTAAAAAAATAAATAAAAATACAATAAATAAAATAAATGATTCTACAATGGATGACTGATGTTATTTGTGGGAGGGAATGAAGGGAATGTAATTATGGTCATGTGCATGAGAAGTGGGCAGGAACCTGCAGTCTGTATCTGTCTCCTATCAATTAGATTCTGATTTATCCCGGGAATTAATCCAGAAAGACTACTTCCCCTCGAAGATAATGACTTCAATTATGCAATTAAAACTCAAGGAAACAGCACACTGAAGCGAAGCTCACAACCCTCTGCGGAACTCAAGCCACGTCTCGCTGAGAGTGATGGGTTGACCTAAAGATTGGACATTTCATCTCGTTTCAGGCTACATTGTGCTGTACGCTGAATGATAAAAAGCCAACTAGAATGCTAGAAAATGACACGGACTGCCCTAGATATAGCTCTTACAGATGGGGTCAATGGGAAATACGGCTGGCGTGACTCACAGGCTTTGGGCATGTATTGTGGGTCATGCAAATTGACCTTGAAGAAGTAAGATTTTAAAACAAGTCAACTTCTTCAGCCTGATTTTAACCCTCTGGGGTCTGAGGATGAATTTCAGAAAACAAGCCATTTTACTCTATACATCTAAATAAAAGATAAGAAATAATATTTTCCATGAAAATGAAGCCTTTTTAGAGCCCTTAGGATATTACATTTTCCACACCAATTCACATTTCCATTATGTTGCAAGAATTTGGGTTTTTAAAAACTGCTTAATTATCAAGAAACTAATGCAAAAACCAAAAAACAAAACAAAACAAAACAAAACAAAAAAATATTTCTTATACCAGCCTCTTTGGTTACAAAACACACACACACACACACACAAAATGAATATTTTTTCATAAAAAAAAATACATGTAATAGTTTTTATAGATGCTAGATGAATATGTATGCATATATAAAAATATGTTAATATTATATATTAATACTACCATTAATAATATTACATAACATTAGTATTTATGTATTATAGTAACAAGAAGGAGCTAAAACTTTCAAGAAAAAGGGGGTTAAAGTTGTCAAGAAAAAAATGCAAAAAAAATAAAAAGTTTTTTTTTCTGTTGCAGAGATCACCAAAATATTATACTATATAATATGCATTATATATATACATATATATTGCATAAATAAATTAATACAATTTAAATGTCAAATGCTCAACTGTCAAGAAACTGCCATAAAAAAATCTTTAAATTATTTAATTTAAAAACACCTATAGAAATGAAAACCATTTAATAGTTATTTTTATAGATGTTAGATGTATATGTATGCATATATGTATAATAACATTTAATATTACATATTAATACTACCACTAATATTACACAATATTAGTATTCATGTATTATAGTAACAAGAAGGGGTTAAAACTTGCTTAAATTTCAGTTTTATACAATTTAAATATGGTCAATTATCAAGAAACTAAACCAAATAAATCTTAAAATGATCTTTGAAAAAAAACATAATATAATATTAGTACTTATGTATTATAGTTACAAAAGGGGGATAAAACATGCTTAATTTTCAAGAAAAAAATGCAAAAAGTATTTTTTTTCTGTCGCATAGATTACATAAATATTAGATTACATAATATTAGTTGTTGCATAAATAAATAAAAACAATAAAAAACATATAGACCATTTAATAGCTGTTTTTAAAGATGCTAGATGACTATGTATGCATATATGTATAATAACATTTTAATATTGCATATTAATGCTACCACTAATAATGATATTTTCTACATGCACAATATAATTTTCCCATTTTTTTCCTTTTGATTTTTGGGGTGAAATATGACACGAACATTGCTTTGTGACATTGACCTTTATAGATTTCATGTAAGCCCCTGTAAGCTAAAGAGGATCGCTGGATCTAAAGGTCAGAACAAGGACTGAATGACGTTTCCCTTTCAGTACAGCCCTGCGCAGAGAGAAGGGGTCCCTTACCAGCCATAACCAAGACTCACTTGGGCGTGAGGCGAGGGTCTCCATAGGGGGCATAGGGGGACATGTTGAGGAGGAACTCCTTGGGTGGATAGGAGCTCCAGCGCTGCTGCACAGTGCTGCTGTCGTTGTTATTCCAAAAGTCCCTGTCAAGATCACTGCGGACAGATAGACAGAAAGACAGCTGAAATAGCCACAGTGTATCTTCAGGAAGAGTTAAACTGAGAAAAAAAAACTGCAGAAGCAGAGTTCAGACAGACAGAGCGTCCAGAGAGAGAGAGAGAAAACACTGGTGTAAAACTACAGTAACTGGCTGAGTGGAACGATCCGGCCACAGAGAGACTTTTTAAGAAAAGCTTTCTCTTGTCTAACAGCGTTTCCACAGCTCCTGTGTTTTTAAGTGGCACGAAGTCTTGAAAAAGTAAAAGATCTCTGAACACGAGAGCCGATGTAAAAATAGCTCTAAGGGTGAGATTAAAGGGGTTTTGAGATGGATATCTTGCACAAACAACTTAAAGTCATATTTATTCTGTGCTGTCAGAACGCTGGATCTGACTCACAGAGGATCGAGCCTTTCATAACCTACTGTATTTCAACTTATAATCTCTATAAAAACAACAGAAGCAATGAATGCAGAAAAAGGAGAAAACATCAGAGGTAAGACACCCAATTAGGGGTGAGAAATCATATTTAATAAAAGTACATCAAACTCTATAGTTGTTTTTAGGTAAATTAAGCAAAACATAATCCAGTGTAGGGCTGTCACTAATGATTATTAGTAATTGAGCAACCGGACGATATTCTGATGCATTAACGAGTAACCCGATAATTATAATATATATTTTGTGGTAATGAAAACAGACCAAAGTGAAAAATACATATACAATAGTGATGAGGCAATAATAATTTGTTCAAATAAAGTATCAAAAACAAGTAATCATATGTTTTACTAAACAAAACTGTCAAAATGCATAATGTAATATAGCTGCAAGCAACAATTTTTGGGGTTCAAGCACTTAAGGCATTTAAGCACATATGAAAGCAGACATTTTGTAGCAAGCCTTTTTTTTTGCAAATCTAGGTAATTTACCACAGAAATATTATGTTTTGTAATGTTTATGACTATTATAGGGCCAGCTGTGGTCCAATCTCCTTAATACTTCACATGCTTGTTTAGTATCACCAGGTTTCATGAAGTTTTGAGTTTTCCTTTAGGCTTTATAGGATTTGGGGTAAATTTGGACAGGCCCCTTTTCTAAACGACCCTGTTATAGCTTCCCAAAGGGTAAATCCAAAAAATAAAAAATTATAATTATTGATCTAGAGAGTCCAGGTAGTCCAGTAGTAGGTGAGTGGAAAGTTAGATTTTTTTTTTTTTTTATAGTCATTGATATTCACTCTCCAGAGAATTTTTCAGCACTGGTTTGGTTCCAATCAGGGGAAAAAAAAAAAAAAAAAAATTGATAATCATTGATCTGGAGAGTCCAGAAAATTGTACTGCACTGTTTTTTTTTTTTTTTTTTCCAGAGAAACCTAAAGACTAGTTCACAAAAGTAGTAGGTGAGTGGAAAGTTAGATTTTTTTTTTTTTTTTTTATAATCATTGATATTCACTCTCCAGATAATTTTTCAGCACTGGTTTGGTTCCAATTGGGGTAAAAAAAAAAAAAAAAAAATTGATAATCATTGATCTGGAGAGTTCAGAAAATTGTACTGCACTGTTTTTTTTTCCAGAAAAACCTAAAGACTAGTTCACAAAAGTAGTAGGTGAGTGGAAAGTTAGATTTTTTTTTTTTTTTTTTTTTTATAATTATTGATATTCACTGTCCAGAGAATCTTTCTGCACTGGTTTGGTTCCAAAATTCAACATTTTTATGATAATTATTGATCTGGAGAGTCCAGAGAATTGTACTGCAGTGTTTTTTCCAGATTGAGTGAAAAAACCTAAGACTAGTTTGCAAAAAGTATTTATTTATTTATTTATTTTTTACATCTTCTCAACAAATTATTTGATTGAAAGCAGTAGTTCTAGAGGCAAAGTTTTCCAGAATGAGGTGTTCTGTCATATGATATTATCGCATGTATATCGCATGATCGTTTACGCCCTTGAAAAATGAGATATCGCCCCCAGTGGCTGATTTCTTTCAAATTTCTCACAGACCTTTGGGGCCATAAGTCAAACAGGCCTGCAGAGTCTCGTTCCTATCGGATTAAGCTTGTCTAACAATTGCTCAAAATTCATCGGCCAATGGCGTTTTTTGAGATATGCAAATGTATTTGTAGACACTTGTGACCAAGACTGTGCACAGCGATTTTCATGTTAATAAGACAAAAGGTTGCATAGGTATAGCCATTTTTATGATTTTTTCCCTTTTATAGTGCCATCAAAAGTCCAAGCTTCACGATTTTTGTCCTACGACCTCAGATTGAGCTCTTACATAAGTGTTCTGAGTTTGGCAAATATATCTCATTCTGTTCAGGAGTTACAGGCATTTTACTAAAAGTGGCCCTGCCCCTCAACGTTTTGGCATCCCTTTACGACGGTGAATGTAAAGTTATTTTTTTTTTATAATTATTGATATTCACTCTCCAGAGAATATTTCTGCACTGGTTTAAAATTGAAACTTTTTTTTGATAATTATTGATCTAGAGCACTGGTCTCAAACTCAGTTCCTGGAGGGCCACAGCTCTGCACAGTTTAGCTCCAACCCTAATCAAACAGACCTGATCCAGCTAATCAAGGTCTTCAGGATTACTAGGTACTTCAAAGCAGGTGTGAGTTGGTTGCTGGTTGGAACTAAACTCTGCAGAGCTGCGGCCCTCCAGGAATTGAGATTGAGACCAATGATCTAGAGAGTCCAGAGAATTGTACTGCAGTGTTTTTTTTTCCCAGATTGAGTGAAAAAACCTAAGACTAGTTTGCAAAAAGAAGGTTGTTTTCTCAACACATGATTTGATTGACAGCAGTGGTTCTAGCAGTATAGTTGTCCGGAATGAGGGGTTCTGATATTATCGCATATATGTGCGAAAAAACATGCAATGCACAATCTTTTACGCCCTTTAAAAAAAAATGCGATATCGCCCATTCAGTGGCTGATTTCTATCAAATTTCTTACAGACCTTCAGGCCAGTCAAACAGGCCCACAGAGGTCTAGTTCACAAAAGTAGGTTTTGCAAAAAATCCCAGGTTTCCAAATATTTTGCCAGACTCACAATCAAATCTGAGGCTTGCGTTTTGTCTGACATGAGCCAAGGACTCCAACAACATACAGTTTACACTTGACAGCCTGCGACTGACAGTATACAAGTTATGAGCAATTTTGTAATTTTTGATTACTGTAGGACGAGTCTTGGTGACGTTGCCGGGGATGCGAGTACTACCATCCCTCCAAATTTTAAGTCTCTACGACTTATGGTTTGGTCTGCGCAATCAGTTTTACGTGGAGATCGCTGATCCGTGACCACTCTAAATGTTATGTGCTTGAACCCCAAATTATAAACTATAGACCTAATGTACACTAAGCATTATAACAAAGGCCTGCAGAGGGCCTGCCGATTGTTTTTACATTTTACAGTGTGATCTTATCCTTGTTTAATATTGACTAAACATTTAATTCAAATGTCCACTTAATCTTTAATATCTGGACATTTCTTTACAGAAATGCTACAGCTGCTGTAATTTCTTGAATATGTGAACAACATCAAAATGTGTAAACTCATAGCAAGAGTTTGAGCTTTTAATCTGAAATTGCGATACAGTTAGCATACTGAGAGACATACTAATGTTTGCGTAGGTTTATAAATGATTTACATTATAAATCTGATGAAATGGTGCAAGTTGAGTTCCCAGATAAACAATATAAATAAACTTAAATTCACAGCAATATGCAGAGTTCGAGATGCTCCACACATGGAAATGATAACTGCTTGTGTGAAGTAGCATTTACTGTGTACGGATTAATTCTAAAATGCACTTACATAACCTACATGCATGTAAATATTTAAAGCACATATATTAAACCTGCATCGCATATATTTATCGTAGTCGTAGCATTTGTGAATTCACTATCTGAAAATAATGCATTTCATGGATTCTTGTCCATCAAATGCACCACTTCCTGTATTTTCCTGGATACTGGACACGGAGGATTTTTTAAAAATCGAGTACTTGAACTGAATCGCGGAATCGTGACAGTCCTAATCCACTTAGATGCTTCATCTCACTTCAACATTTTTTTATTTAGTCTGAAAAAAAAAAAAGGATTGCCACAAACCACCAGAAGAGATTATTATTAACAAGTGGACAAGTGAATAAAGTCTCACGTTATGTAACATACATAAAATACTTTTCCAAACTCTAGCATATTATCCGCATTAGAAAGCAATTAAGTTAGAAATAAAATGTACTTTCAAATGAACCATCCTGTGACTTAAAAACTGCCAGCTGTGATGTTTAGTGGTTTCATCTGTTCTGACAATGTCTGATTGGTCTCTATTAAAAATCCAAGCTATATAAATGGATCTTCCATTTAATATTTAATTTGGGTCGATGGAGACATTTAATATGATAATAAAACTCTGAACGTATTGGAGGTGGTCCAGGTATTAATTCATTTATAACACACACACACACACACACACACACACACAAGGGTACATTAAGACACATGCAAATATATAAGTATATATCCACATTTAAACAATCGGCAGAAAAACACTCATCAAACAGGAGTAAAACTGGGCAATTTCAGAAAGTTTTTTTACACCAGCTGGCTAGTAACTTGTTTATTTATTTACTCACCATCTGGCTGGTAATACTTTTAGTATCTGTCACCTAACACATGATTTTTTTTTTTTTTTTTTAATTATCTAATGCTACAAAGTAGCAAATTTATATGGCATCATATTTCTTGCAACCAATTCTTTTCTGGTGTTGCAAATGACCTGACATAATCAAAATAGGCTTTTACATTTTAAAATATTCTAGAAATACTTCTCAAACTGCTATTTGTTGTAGTAAATTGTTTTTATTATATATTATATAATATACTATATTGATTATAAATATACAGTTGAAGCCAAACGTTTACATACACCTTGCAGAATCTGCAAAATGCTAATTATTTTACCAACATAAGAAGGATCATACAAAAAGCATGTCATTTTTTATTTAGTACTGACCTGAAAAAGATATTTCACATAAAAGACTTATAATATATAGTCCACAAGAAAAAATAACAGTTGAAAATATAAAAATGACCCTGTTTAAAAGTTTACATACGTTTGATTCTTAATACTGTGTTGTTACCTGAATGATCCACAGCTGTTTTCTGTGAAAAAAATGCGAGCTGTTCTTCTGAAAGATCCTTCAGGTCCCACAAATTCTTTGGTTTTTCAGCATTTTTGTGTATTTGAACCCTTTCCAACAATGACTGTATGATTTTGAGATCCATCTTTTCACACCGAGTACAACTGAGGGACTCATATGCAACTATTACAGAAGGTTCAAACATTCACTGATGCTCCAGAAGGAAAAAACTATACATTAAGAGCTGAATTTGAATTTGAAGATCAGGGTAAATTTAACCCGTTTTGTCTTCTGGGGAACATATAAGCATATTCTGTAGCCTCTGAAGGGCAGTAATAAATGAAAAAAAAAAAGATATTTAGGCAAAATAAAAGTACACATCTTTATTCTGTTCAAAAGTTTACACACTTGGCTCTTATCAGTGAGCGAACTTCGGTAATAGTTGCATATGAGTCTCTCAGTTGTCCTCAGTGTGAAAAGATGGATCTCAAAATCATACAGTCATTGTTGGAAAGGGTTCATTACACAAAAATGCTAAAAAACAAGAAATCTGTGGGACCTGAAGGACTTTTCTGAAGAACAGCAGGCAATTTAACTGTTCAGGGCAAACAAGGGACTCATGAACAACTATCACGAAACAAACAAACCAAAGAAAACAAGTTTATGTAAACTTTTGAAGGGGGTCATTTTAATAAATTCAACGATTATTTTCTAGCGTGGACTATATGTAAACATCTTTTATGTTAAATATATCTAATTCAGGTCAGTACTAAATAAAAAACATTGATTTTGTATGATCCCTCCTATTTTGGTGAAATAATTAACAGTATGCAGATTCTGCAATGTGTACATAAACTTTTGACTGAACTAACTTGTACTGTAAATATGTCTACTTTAATCTCATTGTGTTACAGCTTTATTCTTAAATGTGTCAATGTTGTGACTTTATTCTCAAAGTCATACATTTTGTTTTTTACATTTTAACATGATATTAAATCATTACATACAGTATCATAATGTATGCAAAGTTCCACACTGTTGTTGTGGGCTCCATTGCTCCTTCAGTAAAGGAAATCTAAATGTCTCATTCGCAGTCTGAGGAACACAATGAAATGTGTGGCGGAACGGCTCTCCCTGCCCTTGTGCGGTCACAGGTGATTAGCTGTCTGGCCTCTTGCACTGATATAAAAACAGTATCCATCTGCTGCGAGCTGCATTGGTGTCTAATTAGAGCATTGCCTGATTAATATTCAGGCTGCAGTGGTTACCAGAGCAAGTGCTCCAAGTGGACCACTGCTGGAAGTGTGCTGCTTCACACTGCTGACCTGATAAACATCATCAAGTGTGTGAAAGCCATCATTTCACACACACTTACTATTTTTAAAGTGCTTCGAGGTTATTCCTGTGGTTTGCTCTGAAACACTGGCTGGGTTCAGAATGAAATATCCTTTAGAGCTGGCCTAATACCAAGATTTTGGGTTTCTTAACAGTTTTGGTAGCTCAGTATTGATAGCAAATTGATACCTCAGTATGAACAGATGGTAGGCAGACCACTGAATATGCATGACAGATTTGCATCTTATGCAATTGGAATATATAACCAATGACTAAACTAATAAATGGCATTAGCAAATTATTGTATAATACTAGTGATGTTTTAGTATCATTGATCATCCAAGATGTTCACGTCTTTCTTTCTTCAGTCGTAAAGAAATCATGTTTTTTGAGGAAAACATTTCAGGATTTCTCTTCATATTATGGATATGTATGGTGCCCCCAAATTTGAACTTCCAAAATGCAGTTTAAATGCAGCTACAAAGGGCTCTAAACGATCCCAGTCAAGGAAGAAGGGTCTTATCTAGCGAAATGATTGGTTATTTGCAAAACAAATTGACACTTTATATACTTTTGAACCTTAAATGCTTGTCTCGTCTCTGCAATGTGCATGTGTACACTGTGTAATCTGGGTTGTTTTTGATGTCTGCGGGTTGAATCGACCCCAATAACTTCATATTTAGCCCCTGAAATGCAAATTTTCCAGGGGAACCCCGACAAAAAAACTTGCATTTTATCCCCCTTGAAATGCGATTGGGCTAGTTTTGAGTAGTAATTGGAACTGAATAGTTTTTTGGGGTGAAAACCTGGCAACCCTATCTATGTTGTTCTTATCATTTTATTTCAGTCTTATTTTTACTTATTTTAGTACTGCATGTTATACTAAACAAAAAAGAGAAGTTATGCCTTGGCATCTATCTGAAATAAAATTAAAGTTGTCTGAAATAAAATAAAATAATTTAATTTATGTCATGTAACATATACATGTATATATATTTTTTTTATTTTAATTTTTAACAATAATTAGCCTAAACCACTTCAAGACCACTATACTTGTTCTGTACTAATTTACAGCACAACCCTATATAATTATAGAAGTATTTAAATATGAAGTATTTTAAAAAGTACAAAAATAAATGTTTCAGTGGTAGTATGCTTTGTTGTTGTCAATTAATCTTGCTATATTTCATGGTTAACATATTTTTTTTGAAATTCTCAGAAACAAAAACAGCTATTTTGCATTTTAATCCAACAGTTTTTGCCTAGAAAATATAATGTGTCAAGAAAAACCTAAAGTCAGATGCATTTCCATATTGTAGGTGTATCGTGAGTTGGAGCATGCTGAAAATTTGCATACTGTGTACAGCATAGAAAGAGCATACTGCAAATATGAAATTATGGCAGTATGCCATTAGCGAAAACATGAGAACATAGCCAGTTTCTGATATTTGCAAACAACAAGCCAGTGTTGTCAATAGTACTGACCACGACAAGAGCCACAGCTGGTGTGAGAATCAAATATAACACTACTGAACAAATTACAGATAAGGAGGGATTATAAAACATGTTTAAAACATATGTGCATCAATAACACTAAGTAATGACACATTTGCTGTTGGTTATATTCCAATGATTTTGCTTACATCTTCCTTGTAAATATATATATTTTTCTATTTTATTTAAAAGTATCAGAGGTAAATCAATAACAATTAGAATTGCTGGCTCTTAAAGCTCCACCCTCTTCTGAAAAGGGGGCTGGGCACACCAGCTCATTTGCATTTAAAGGGACAAACACAAAAACGACACATTTTGGCTCATACCCTAAGAGTGGCAATTTTAACTAGCTGTAAAATTTTAATTATCTGTCAGTATTTTGAGCGAAAACTTCACATACACACTCTGGGGACATCAGAGACTCATTTTACACCTTGCAAAAAGGGGCATAAAAGGTCACCTTTAGAGTTCTAGTAATTTTGTTGCATGGTGCATGTTTTTGTTATTCACTTTCTAAAATATGTCTATATTCAGTGTTGCCAAGTCTGTGGTTTTCCCGCGGAATTAGCCTATTTTTTCACTGATACTGTGTATTTAATATTGATACTGTGTACAGCGTAGAAAGAGCATACTGCAAATATGAAATTATGGCAGTATGCCTTGTAAATATATATTTTTTTCTATTTTATTTTAAATGTGATTTATGAAATTTGTTCTATTTTGAATTCAATTTTTCTAAAAGGCAAAAAGTTGATCATACTGATTTCGAACTTAGGGATTCATTAGTTTGAATATGCATTGAACCAAACACTATCATAACATCTTAGTTGAAAATTCAGTTTACTTTTTTTTACTTTTTGACAAAATATCTCATGTTTCAGTCATGACTGTAAAGCTTTGGTAGCGTCCGCATCACTTTACAGAATTTTAACCCACATACTAAAACACCGAAACATACTAAAATACAAAAAAATTGCATAACTGTACTATTTCCCACAAATAAAGGATTATGTGTTCCCTTTTGTCACTACCAAAACAATGTTGACATGTTTTAGTTGTAACTGTTACGGTAGTGACAGTTTTATGGGATAAATCACAAAGATGTTTTTTTGGGGGGGATAGATACTTTTGAATCTAGCTCAAAGATGTTAATCAGCACATGGTTAGCTATAAATGTTAAGAAATAACTCCCCAAAAAATGGTTTTCGGTGGTGACATTCTTTAAAGTTACACACAGATTTTTTGAAGACATTTACCTCAAAATGATGGGGCCTATCTACTCACCATATAGCTAGCTATGAGAGAGAGTGACATATAAATATTTTCTGATCATAAATGTAAGGGTGTAGTTAAAATCAGTCCCAGCCAATGATTTGTGAGTGTTTCGGTAGTCACATAAAAATGCGGGCACATTTTTTTTTTTTACATTAAGTTTCATTATTTACAAAGAAAATGTAAAACATATATATATATATATATACAGGGGTTGGACAATGAAACTGAAACACTGGCCAATATAGTGTTGGCTATATTTGCACAGCCTGGTGGCCAATCTTCACTTATTGCACATTCCACCAGTAAGAGCAAAGTGTGAAGGTTGACTATGTGCACCCAATGGTTCAGACATTATACCCTAAAGGTGGTGCCATGTATAAGGATGATAATGCACTAATACACACAGCAAGACTGGTGACAGAGAGGTTTGATGAACATGAAAGTAAAGTTGAACATCTCCCATGGCCTTCACAGTCACCAGATCTGTATATTATTGAGGTACTTTGGGATGTTTTGGAGGAGCGAGTCAGGAAACGTTTTCCTACAGCAGAATCACATAGTGACCTGGCCACTGTTCTAGAAAAGGAATGGCTCAAAATCCCTCTGGCTACTGTGCATGACATGTATTTGTCAATCCCAAAATTAAATGATGCTGTATTGGCCACAAAAGGATGCCCAACACCGTACTAATTGTGGTCTAAAACCAAGTGTTTCAGTTTCATTATCCAACCCCTGTATATACATATATACACATATATATATATATATATATATATATATATATATATATATATATATATATATATATATTTAAGTTATTTTTAAAAACAACAATGGAATAAAATGCAAAAGTTGATATTTAGGGGTTAGGGTTTGGGACAGCCACCTCTCAAATGCAAGTACCCACCCATATGATTGTAGGTTTCAATAAATAATAAAAGGGTCTTAGTAAAAATCTAAGATTTGAATACTTTGATGCTTTTTAAATGTGTTTTTTGGTTGTGGAACAGCAGTTTGCACCAATTCTGTAGAACGTCTCATTTACTGTGCAGTATGCAGTATTCCTTTCTGAACACAGACCTTTTGGATTTTCGTTTTCCTCTCATTACGGAGACATTAACTGCAATAGTTAAGCCCTGCAGGAGGCACCTACTTGATGGCTTTATTTTCTCCTCGTCCTCTCCCCGACACAGACACCGAGTCTGGGGTCCCCGCTGTCTCCACCCCCGGCTTATTCCTCATCCCCTTCAGAAAAGAGAAAGAAAGAGAATAACACCGAATGAATGAGAAATTGAAGACTTCCTAAAATAGCTTCATCAGGTGCCATATTTCAGCAAATTCTGTGCAACTGCTGCAAGTCACACAGTTTAATTAATCAGTAAAGGCAGACAGATGCAGTGATAGAGCTAATACACGCCATCAACAGCCAAAGAGGGGTTTTACGCGGATATTAATGACAAATCTGAGACCCTCGGGGTGTTTACACACTAGAGAAGCTCTGATGGAGTGTTTGATGGATTGGAAGGCATAAGATGTGCTTTGAAGATGCGGAAAGAGCAGGTCAATCTGCAATCAAGCGGGAACACAGGGAATTGGATGTGCAAAAGCAGAAGCATTCTTTAGAAACCATTTTTTTTTTTTTTTTTACTTTTTTCAGTTAACACTTATTTATTGGAAAACTGTTTTACATATCCTGGTTTACAGATAAATATTACTATTAAACTAAATATTTATTTATAAAAAAAAAAAGAAAAAAAAGAATAATTAATCTGAAATGTAAAAAATATTAACCAAACTTGATATATATAAAGTTAAGAGTCAAGCTAAAGTTGTCAAACTATGTTAACATTTATTCTAAGTAACAAAAATGTTTTTAAGTTTTAGTTAACTGTAATAACCATGGTTTACAGAAAAATATTTAATATAATATTTACAAAAAAAAATGATAACAATAGAGAGTCATGCTAATATGGTCAAACACTGTTAATATTTATTTATTTCAAGTAATATATTCTTAATGGTTTTATTTAACTATAATAACCCTGGTTTACAGATAAATATTATTATTTGATGTAGTATTTATTGAAAAAAAAAAATCTAAATAATCTGAATGTAAAAAAAATTACTATTAGACTATTAGATTATTATTTTTTGTCTGTTTTACACACATACACACATATAATATTTAATATAAAATATATAATAAATATAATATATAATTTATATTTATATAATATAAATTACATATTATTATATAAAATAAATAAGCTCCATTAAAAGAAATAAAGTGCTCTTTTACCATGACCTATGAATTAAAAAAGTAACAGAAGTAATGAAAATGTTTTTAATGATTTGCTTTAGTTAACTTTAGCAACCCTGGTTTACAGAAAAATATGAATCATATTTTTTTCTTTTTTTAATTATATATTTTTTTTAGGTATTAGTTATATTAAAATATAGAAAAACAAACAAAAATAAATATTAACAAAATTGTTATATACTACTATATCACATATTGAATAAATTAGTGATAAACAGTGCTCTTTCACCATGATCCATTAGGTAAAATTTTAAAATGCCACAAAATAATATAAAAAATTAAATGTACAGTATATAAATTAAATACAATTATTTGAGATAAATTAATAATTAAATAGAGCACTTTATTGCTGTCTAATTTAGTTAATTTAGTTTCAATTGACTTTCGAGCCAAAGGACTACAGTTCAGTTTGAAAAAAAAAAACACTTGTGTGCTTCCATAATGCACCATATGCAAACAGTTGTGCTATTGGCAGACAACTGAGACAACTCTACTGATCGATGCAACCAATTACATAAAGGCTAATTACATCATTTCCTGTCTGTCAAAGATGCACTCCTCCCCACCATCTCTTGATTGGCCAATCCATCTCAAAGTGATTCTGCAGGTGGAGTATTCATTACAAAGTCCTCTGAAAGCCATCAGCCGCCAGCAGTTGTGTAAGAGATGATAAATGATCCGAACGGGAGGAAGAAAGAGCAGCGTCTTGGCCCGGCGCAGCAATAGCCTGCCAGTTTCGAGCATTTAAATTATGCCGCCTGCCAACGTGCAGTCGCTCCTCTGCCATGATCTGTCTACCGACGTAATGAATGGTAACAAAAGAGGAAGTGAAACAAGCGTGTTCATACACAGGTACAAACATCTTGTGATTTGCGACACAAGCGAGCTCATTTGCATTAGGAGACATGAGCTGGAGCTGGAGCTGGAATTTGTGCCACGCCCCACAGGAAGTGGAATTAGGATTTGAATAGGAATGACAGGGAGTTTACATACACTTTATTCTTAATACTGTGTTGTTACCTCAATGATCCGCACCTGTGTGTGTGTGTGTGTGTGTGTGTGTGTGTGTGTGTGTTTGGTTGTTGTTTGTTTGGTGATAGTTAATGAATTTGTCCTGAACACTTAAACTGCTTGCTGTTCTTCAGAAAAATCCTTCAGGTCCCACAAAATCTTTGGTTTTTCAGCATTTTTGTTTATTTGAACCCTTTCCAACAATGACTATGATTTTAAGATCCATCTTTTCACACTGAGGACAACTGAGGGACTCATATGCAACTATTACAGACAGTTCAAATGCTCACTGATGCTCCAGAAGCAAACATGAGCTGGGGGTGAAAACTTTAAAAATTTGAAGATCAGGGTAAATTTAACTTATTTGGTCTTCTGTAACTGTATCTACAGTATCTTCATGGAAAAAATATGATATTTAGGCAAAATAAGAAAAATGTACACATCTTCATTCTGTTCAAAAGTTTTCACCCCCCGCTCTTAATGCATCGTGTTTCCTTCTGGAACATCAGTGAGTGTTTGAACCTTCTGCAATAGTTGCATATGAGTCCCTCAGACCTTATCCTTTTCTCATTCTAAATCCTTATAATTACAATTATGCAAAACTATGGTTATACATCTATGAGAGATGGCCTGAACTCACTGCTTTTCGCTTTAAAAGACCTTTGGCTTTTGAAATGACAAAAGTTCATGCAGTACTGGAAATTGCTTGGTGTGTAGTTCTGCTAATGTAAGGTCAAATTAGAACATACAATTAAAATTAATGAAGAATAGCTGGTCTCATGCATATTATCCTGTTCATTAACACTGGGTCAACTTCACATCCAGCTATACTATTTTAGTATATACTGAGAAAGACTTAAAAAATAAATCAAAGGCTATACAGTTGACTCCCCTTTTTTATGCTCGCACTTGCATTAATTATGCACAAGAACATGTGTATTATGAAAGCAAATAGAGGTAATTATTATTTTATGTTAAATTTAAGATTAATACTATATGCAAAAAACTAAAATATCAGACAAATGATATTCAGTTTCTGTTTTTGTCCCATAAATGAAAACAAAAATATATATATAACAAGTCATACTTCTCTCACCTCCTCTCACGCAGACACAGTTGTTTAAGATAAGAAATACTAGTGTAGATGTCTGACAGGCATGCGAGTGTGGGAGAAAAAGCAAAGGGAATGAAAAAAATCAAGGAGAAAAACAGCAAAGGCAGAGTAGGAGTGGGTTTTCAAACAGAATTCACAATCACAAAAGAAAGGCGCATGAGCATGGGGAAATATGACATCATCGGCTGATAGAGAAAGCCAGAGACAGGGAGGGAGATCTTTCACAGGTGGTCGCTTCACAACAGATCCAGCTCTTCCTCACATGTTAAAAGCACACTGAGAGAGCTGCATTCTCAGATCTCCTCACTGACACTCTGCATTCCTCTCCTTCATCTTATGTAGATGATTTACTAGTGAGAAATGATTCCCACCAGTCACATCAGAGAGAAAAGTATTAGACAAAGAAAGATGGACAAGAAACTATTAACATAAATATGTTATGCGAAATGGTGTGCGATGGAATGAGTGATGAGGTGAGGTAGAACGACAAACAGAAAGATAAACAGAACAACAGAATTACAAGACAATGACAGAACGATACACAGATACATAGAACAACAGAGAGATGGATAGACAGAATGACATGATGGATAGAAGAATAGATAGAACGATAAACAGAACAGACAGATGGATAGAAGAACAGACAGAACAACAGATAGATCATGGATAGACAGAAGAGCATATCATGGATAGTTAGGTGGACAGACATATGACAGATGGATAGATGTATAGGCAGAAGATGGATGGATAGACAGAGCAACAGATGATGAATAGACAGATAGAATGACAGATGGCTGATGGATAGACAGAACAGGTAGATATAGATGGACAGAGAGAATGACAGATGGATATATAAAAGGATAGACATGTCGATAGAACAACAGATAGATGATGGATAGGCAGAATGACAGATGGAAAGATGGATAGACAGAGCAACAGATGATGGATAGACTGAATTACAGATGCTGGATAGATAGAAGGATAGATAGGTTGATAGACAGAACAACAGATAGATGATGGATAGACAGAATGACAGATGGATATAAAGAAGGATACACAGGTCTGTAGACAGAACGGCAGATGATGGATAGATAGAAAGATAGATAGACAGACAGACAGACAGACAGACAGACAGACAGATAGATAGATAGATAGATAGATGGACAGACAAAACAACAGATGTATGATGGATAGACAAAATGACAGGTAGATAGATGGATAGACAGAATGGCAGATGGATAGATAGATAGACAGAATGACAGATTGATAGATGATAGACAGAGCAACAGATGGTGGATAGACATAGACAGAACAACAGATGTATAATGGATAGACAGAATGACAGATGTATAGATAGATAGCCAGAGCAACAGATGATGAATAGACAGATAGATAGAATGACAGATGGATGATAGATAGACAGAACAGGTAGATATAGATGGACAGAGAGGAAGACAGATGGATGTATGATGGATAGACAGAATGACAGGTAGATAAATGGATAGACAGAATGACAGATGGATAGATGGATAGGCAGAGCAACAGATGGTGGATAGACAGATAGCAGAACAACAGATGTATGATGGATAGAATGACAGGTAGATAAATGCATAGACAGAATGACAGATGGATAGATGGATAGACAGAGCAACAGATGGTGGATAGACAGAATGACAGGTAGATAGATGTAGAGACAGAATGACAGATGGATAGATAGATAGGCAGAATGACAGATTGATAGATGGATAGCCAGAGCAACAGATGGTGGATAGACAGATAGACAGAACAACAGATGCATGATGGATAGACAGAATAACAGATGATAAATATATAGATGGATAGGCAGAATGACAGATGGATAGATAGAAGAATAGACAGGTTGACAGACAGAACAACAGATAGATGATGGATAGACAGAATGGCATATAGATAGATAGAAGGATAGATAGGTTGACAGACAGAACAACAGATAGATGATGGATAGACAGAATGACAGATGGATAGATAGAAGGATAGACAGGTTGACAGACAACAGATAGATGATGGATAGACAATGACAGATGATAGATGGATAGACAGAATGACAGATGATAGATAGAAGAATAGACAGGTTGACAGACAGAACAACAGATAGATGATGGATAGACAGAATGGCATATAGATAGATAGAAGGATAGATAGGTTGACAGACAGAACAACAGATAGATGATGGATAGACAGAATGACAGATGGATAGATAGAAGAATAGACAGGTTGACAGACAGAACAACAGATAGATGATGGATAGACAGAATGGCATATAGATAGATAGAAGAATAGACAGGTTGACAGACAGAACAACAGATAGATGATGGATAGACAGAATGGCATATAGATAGATAGAAGGATAGATAGGTTGACAGACAGACAGAACAACAGATAGATGATGGATAGACAGAATGAAAGATGGATAGATAGAAGGATAGACAGGTTGACAGACAACAACAGATAGATGATGGATAGACAATGACAGATGATAGATGGATAGACAGAATGACAGATGGATAGATAGAAGAATAGACAGGTTGACAGACAGAACAACAGATAGATGATGGATAGACAGAATGGCATATAGATAGATAGAAGGATAGATAGGTTGACAGACAGAACAACAGATAGATGATGGATAGACAGAATGGCATATAGATAGAAAGAAGGATAGATAGGTTGACAGACAGAACAACAGATAGATGATGGATAGACGATAGATTGAAGGATAGATAGGTTGACAGACAGAACAACAGAGATGGAAAGACAGAATGGCATATGGATAGACAGAAGGATAGATAGGTTGACAGACAGAACAACAGATAGATGATGGATAGACAGAATGACAGATGGATAGATAGAAGAATAGACAGGTTGACAGACAGAACAACAGATAGATGATGGATAGACAGAATGGCATATAGATAGATAGAAGGATAGATAGGTTGACAGACAGAACAACAGATAGATGATGGATAGACAGAATGGCATATAGATAGATAGAAGGATAGATAGGTTGACAGACAGAACAACAGATAGATGATGGATAGACAGAATGGCATATAGATAGAAAGAAGGATAGATAGGTTGACAGACAGAACAACAGATAGATGATGGATAGACAGAATGACAGATGGATAGATAGAAGAATAGACAGGTTGACAGACAGAACAACAGATAGATGATGGATAGACAGAATGGCATATAGATAGAAAGAAGGATAGATAGGTTGACAGACAGAACAACAGATAGATGATGGATAGACGATAGATTGAAGGATAGATAGGTTGACAGACAGAACAACAGAGATGGAAAGACAGAATGGCATATGGATAGACAGAAGGATAGATAGGTTGACAGACAGAACAACAGATAGATGATGGATAGACAGAATGACAGATGGATAGAAAGAGCAACTGGATTGGCAGAATGACTGATGATGGATAGATAGGTAGATAGAGAGAATGACTGAGAGAGAGCTGCAGATGATAGAAACAGAATGAAAGTTGGATAGAAAGACAGATGATGGACAAATAGAAGGACAGAACAACATACAGATGAATGGACAGGCAAATGGATATATAGACAGAGATAGAATGACAGAATACAGTTAGATAGATAGATGGATGAATAGACACATAGATGGATGGATAGATGATGGATATACAGAATGATAGATGGATGGAGAGATGGATGAACAGAGACAATAATAGATAGATGGATACATAGATAGATAAATGGATAGACTGAACAACTGAAATATGATTAAAGGATAGATTAATGGATAAATATTTAGATTGACACACAGAACAACAGAATAATAGATATACAGACAGTGATGGATTCCAGCAGATACAAGACATCAACTTCAGCAAGCTTTCTGTACATTTCAACATGCTGATCTCTCCTCTCTCAACATTCTCCAGATTCCCTCTGCTCAGAGAGTCAGAACTGGATCAGACAGAGAGAAACTCTGTAGTCTTGACCTCAAAACGCCCAGCACTGTCAACTCTATTTGGGAGGAGAAGGAGAAAGCAGGCAGTCTGTCGGCGCGGAGCGTGGGGTGTTGTGGGCAAAAAAACATATGAATCATTAGTGAGCCCTGCGGCGTGGCAGTATGAGGTATCAGAAACATAAAGGCCAGGGAGACTCTCGCTGTGCTGCCTTACATAACACATCCCGGCTTATTCACTCATTAAGGATCTGTTGTTCTGCTGCCGCTGATCAAAAGACTGACCACAGACGCTCTAATTAAAACAACAACACTAATCCATGTTTGCAGCAACAGTCAAAGTCAGTTTGTAAATGGGTTTAGATCAGGGCGACTCATGGCTGACGTTGACCCAGTGACTTTTGCTTAAATCAAGGAAATCTGTTTTAGGATAATTAAGCTTTTTGGACTGTGATATTATTTACTTGACAATCAAGCACAAGTTACCCTCAAATTGTCATTATATTATACCTTCTTTTGTAATGCCTTTAATTTTGCTTATTTGAATAAACCATCCCCCTGCTCTTAATGCATTGTGTTTCCTTCTTTGTGTTTGAACCTTCTGTAATAGCTGCATATGAGTCCCTCAGTTGTCCTCAGTGCGAAAAGATGGATCTCAAAATCATACAGTCATTGTTAGAAAGGGTTCAAATACACAAAAATGCTGAAAAACCAAAGAATCTGTGGGACCTGAAGGCTTTTTCTGAAGAACAGAGGCAGTTTAACTGTTCAGACAAACAAAGGACTCATGAACAACTATCACTAAACAAAAAAACACAGTTGTGTCGGCGCCGGTAGCCTAGTGGGCAGTGCGCCGACATACAGTGCTGTTGCACTTCGGGCGTCGCGAGTTCGAGTCCCGGCTCGCAGACCTTTCCCGATCCCATCCCCTCTCTCTCTCCCGCTTCACTTCCTGTCAGTTTGATCTGTCCTATCCAATTAAAGGCAAAAATGCCAAAAATAAATCTAAAAAAAAAAAAAAACACAGTTGTGGATCATAACACAGTATTAAGAATCAAGTGTTATAAATTTAACTATTATTTTCTCTTGTGGACTGTATGTAAACATCTTTTATGTGAAATATTTGAACATAATGTGAACATGAGCTTAATTATCATGAACATAATGTCTCCATGCAAAAAAACAAAAATGTCTAATGGTCCTAAAACAAAATTCATTTTCTTTAACCAAAGTATAATTGGTTTCTTCAACAGGACTTTTATTTTTATTAAAACTAACAGATTTTTAAACATTTTACAAAAATTAGAAATGCTGTCTTGGCATCAAAAAATACAATATTTATGAAATAAAACATTTAAGTTCAAGTACTAAAATTGAAAGAAATAAAACAGACTGTTAGAAAATAAATAAAAACTAAAAAGAAAAATAAAAGAAAAAAATCTAATAAAAAACGACAAAAATTTAAACAGAAAATATAAACATAAAAGCTAATTTAAAATATTAATAAATTCTATAACAATATACAGTTGATGTCAAAAGTTTGCAGAATCTGCAAAAGTTTAATTAATTTTACCAAAATAAAAGGGATCATACAAAATGCATATTATTTTTTATTTAGTATTGACCTGAATAAGATATTTCACATAAAAGATGTTTACATATAGTCCACAAGAGAAAATAATAGTAAAATCCTTCCGGCCCCAAAAAATTCTTTGGTTTTTCAGCATTTTTGTGTATTTTAGCCCTTTACAACAATGACTGTATGATTTTGAGATCCACCTTTTCACACTGAGGACTACTGAGAGACTCATATGCAACTATTACAGAAGGTTCAAATCATCGTTGATGCTCCAGAAGGAAACACAACGCATTAAGAGCAGGGGGTGAAAACTTTTGAACAAAAATGAAGATGTGTAGATTTTTCTTATTTTTCCTAAATATTAGATTTTTTCCATTTAGTACTGCCCTTCAGAAGCTGCAGAAGATACTTGTTTGTTGTTACATGTTTCCCAGAAGACAAAATAAGTAAAATTTACCCTGATCTTCAAATTCAACTGCATCAACCATACTAAAAGAAACAATTACATTTAAAACTGAAACATAACACAACATTTTTACAGATTGTATTGTTTTGCTCAGACGTTCTATCTTAACGTATTAAAAAAATAAGCAATATGACATTTAACTTGTTTGCCAAATAGACAAGATGAAATATGAAAGCTGTAAATGTCAAACCATGCTAAAAGTGTTAGAAGAATAAATATAATTCTAGCAAAGAAATTAACCTCAGCACGACAAAGGAGTCATACATTTTATTCCAAATATATATTAAAAAAGTCATTTCAAGTAAATGACCTGCAAGCCACTTTTGAATATTGTTAAGAAGGTAAACACATTTAAGTTAAAGAAACACCCATTTTTCAAGAGATTCACACTTCTAAGAAATCAGTCACATATTCAATTTTGCATTAATAAACACATTTTTACACTAGGTTTTGCAGAATCACTGTCTGTCATAGTTCAGAAAAACGTTCCTAGTTGTTCCCCAATGACCGCCTGGTTCACACCAAAAGCTCTAGTGTGAAAACACCATTATTTTAATGCCAAAACTATTTTGCTAATCATTTCGCGGTCACCAAACAGCAATGAAAACAGAGGAGGGTGGCAAAAGAGGACGAGCAAAAAATGCGCGAAAAGCATAAGAAGCAAGTTGTAATCCCTCATTGTAATAACATTAAAACGGTAGATGCCCGCAGGCCAAGCACGTGGTGGGGAAGCCATTACTGAGTGTAATTAAAGCTTGAAATCTCTTTTTAGCCACCCTGCAGTCTTCCCGTCTGCCTATCACTCCTCCTCTCATTTCCTCCCTTTCACTTCCTCCGTCTGGCCTGCGCTGACCATCTCAAAACCCATCGCTCGTCTCAGCTGACGAAAGCAAAACGTGGATTTGTATTACGCACGGTTGTGAAACCATGCCTTCACGTTCGGCTACTCTTCTAGGCAAAAAGCAAGTGACACGTTAAATGTGTTAAAGGTAATTAGTTTTGAATAATAGGTGATCTGTTTATTTTGGGAAGAGGGTAATTCAATTAAACCGAGCACAGGTGATTAATTTTGTTTGTGGATTCTATTTATCAACCGGCTATTAATCAAAAAGTGGGTGTAATCACATTTTCATGTTTATATATAAATCATTTAGCCTAATTATTCTTTTTCCCTAATACACACTCTTTCCTCCTTCACGATTCAGTCTCATTTGGCCGCCTTGTGCTGAATTGCTTTACATGAGTTGAATGGCAAATCTTGTTTTGCAGATGCCGAAGCTGAATGGAAAACTACAGGCTCAACGGCTAATTATCCAGACAGAAAATAAGATTTACAACTGTTGAAAGGCAATCTGGATCGAGGTCTGATGTAAACACAAATGAGGGCAACGTCATGCACCCCCCCACCCCCCTCTTCCTGCAATACAAACAATATGCTGTTTAAATCCATCCATTACGTTCATCAATTTATTTGTTTGCAGAACACCAATTTGTGGAAATGGGAAGCAAAATAATTAAATGACCCCAAGGCAACTCCCTATTTTCTTCTGTTTTACAACTGAGGATCCAACATGGTTAGAGTAGGTTTAAAATTTCAAACTTGATGACATCATGGCTCTGTTCCAAAACCTAGTGAGCTGCCTAAAAAAACAGCTGTCTTCTAAGGCAGCATTCTGACTGAAACAGAATTCCAACAGAGGGAGTTACAGTTGAGGTCAAAAGTTTATGTAAACTTTGCAGAATCTGCAAAATGTTAATTATTTTACCAAAATCAAGAGGGATCATACAAAATGCATGTTATTTTTCATTTAGTACTGACCTGAATAATATATTTCACATAAAAGACGTTTAGTTGAGTCCCTTGTTCGTCCTGAACAGTTAAACTTCCTGCTGTTCTGTTCCACAAATTCTTTGGTTTTTCAGCATTTTTGTGTATTTGAACCTCCAACAATGACTGTATGATTTTGAGAACCATCTTTTCACACTGAGGACAACTGAGAGACTCTCATGCAACTATTACAGAAGGTTCTAATGCTCACTGATGCTCCAGAGGGAAACACGATGCATTAAAAGCTGAGGGGGTAAAAACTTTTGGAATTTGAAGATCAGGGTAAATTTAACTTATTTTGTTTTCTGGGAAACATGTAAGCATGTAAGCATCTTCTGTAGCTTCTAAACGAAAAAAAAAAAAAAAAAAAAAAAGATATTTAGGCAAAATAAGAACAATTTACACATCTTCATTCTGTTCAAAAGTTTTCACTTGAGGTTTTCACCCTCAAGAACAGTTTCCAGTTCTTGAGGGAACACTCCACTTTTTTTTGAAAATAGGCTCATTTTCCAACTCCCCTAGAGTTAAACAGATAAGTTTTTCCATTTTTGAATCCATTCAGCCGATCTCCGGGTCTTGTCTAGCACTTTTAGCATAGCTTAGCATAAATCATTGAATCGGATTGGACTGTTAGCATCTCGTTCAAAAATGACTAAAGATTTTAGATATTTTTCCCATTTAAAACTTCACTCTTCTGTAGTTATATTGCACACTAAGACCGACAGAAAATGAAAAGTTGTGATTTTCTGGGCTGATATGGATAGGAACTATACTCTCATTCCGGCGTAATAATCAAGGAACTTTGCTGTTGTACCATGGATGCAGCAGGCGCAATGATATTACGCAGCGCCTGAAAATAGTCCCCAGCTTGGTAACTTCCAACGTGACCAGCACTAAGACACTAAGCTAATAGTAAAATAGCTAGGGACTATATTCAGGTGCTGCATAATATCATTGCGCCTGCTGCACCTAGAAAATCAGGCTAGAAAATCACAACTTTTTATTTTCTGTCGGTTTTAAAGTTTTAAATAGGAAAAATATCGAAATCTTTGGTCATTTTTGAGCGAGATGCTAACGGTCTACTCAGATTTAATGATTTATGCTAAGCTATGCTAAAAGCTAACGGCAGACCCGGAGATCGTCTGAATGGATTCAAAAACTGAAAAACTCATCTGTTTAACTCTAGGGCTGTTTAAAAATGAGCCTATTTTCAATAAAAGTGGAGTGTTCCTTTAAATCATCATGTTTCCTTCTGAAGCATCAGTGAGCATTTGAACCTTCTGTAATAGTTGCATATGAGTCCCTCTGTGTGAAAAGATGGATCTCAAAATCATACAGTCATTGCTGGAAAAGGTCCAAATACTGAAAAACCGAAGAATCTGTGGGACCTGAAAGACTTTTCTGAAGAACAGCGGACAGTTTAACTGTTCAGGACAAACAAGGGACTCATGAACAGCTACTACTAGAAAAAAACAAAAAAACACACAGCTGTGAATCATTCAGGTAACAACACAGTATTAGGAATTAAGAGTATGTAAACTTTTGAAGGGGGTCATTTTTATAAATTCAACTATATGTTAATGTCTTTTATATGAAATATCTTATTCAGGTCAGTACTAAATAAAAAATAACATGCATTTTGTATGATTTGTATGAAATAATTAACATTTAGCAGATTCTGCAAGGTGTATGTAAACTTTTGACTTCAATTGTAAATTACCATGTAGAAGTTTAGGGCCTGTAATTTGTATTTGTATTTATTTATTCTTCCTTTTTTAGTCTCT
Organism: Cirrhinus molitorella; assembly: GCA_033026305.1. Lineage (NCBI taxonomy): Eukaryota > Metazoa > Chordata > Actinopteri > Cypriniformes > Cyprinidae > Cirrhinus > Cirrhinus molitorella. The sequence continues at coordinate 8,741,005 of CM065118.1, read as the reverse complement.
CATGCTTACCAAGGCTGCATTTATTCGATCAAAATAACTTTTATATTTTAATATATTTTAAAATGTAATTTGTTTCTTTGACTTTTCAGCAGCCATTACACCAGGTGAGTCCTGGTGATAATAAAAAATGTTTAAATAAATCAGACACGTAGGTGAAACTTATAATCAACAAAATATGTTAAAGTGACCATCAAAATGGTGTGAAACGAAAAAGAAACTAACCCCAAACTTTTAAATAGTAGTGTATATTGTTACAAAAGATTTTGAATAAATGCTGTTTGTTTGTTTATTCATGCATTCATTCCTCAAAGAATCCTGAAAAAAAACATATCACAGGTTCCAAAAAATATTAAGACAACTGTTTCAAACATTGATAATAAATCAGCATATTAAAATGATTTTTGAAAGATCATGTGACACTGAAAACATGGGACAATGGCTGATGAAAATTCAGCTTTGCATCACAAGAAAAAATTATATGTGACCCTGGACCACAAAACCTCTTAAGTAGTCTTAAGTAGCATGGGTATATTTGTAGCCATAGCCAACAATACATTGTATGGGTTTTTTTTTTTTTTTTGATTTCTGCCAAAAAAAACCCCATTAGGATATTAAGTAAAGATCATGTTCCATGAAGATATTTTATAAATTTCCCACCATTAATATATAGAAATTAAATTTTTGATTAGTAATATGCATTGCTAAAAACTTCATTTGGACAATTTTAAAGGAGATTTTCTCAGTCTTTAGATTTTTTTGCACCGTCAAATTACAGATTTTAAGGGTCACATATATTTAAGTGCATTAAAACAGAAAACTGTTATTTTAAATTGTAATAATATTTGTTTTTACAGTATTTTTGATCAAATAAATGCATGAGACTTCTTTAAAAACATTAAAAACCATACTGATCCCAAACTTTTGAAGCGTAGTGTAGTATATGCAAATAAAAATAGTTATTTTTTAATTAGATTATTTAATTAGAACGGTTATCAATACAACTGAGGTTAACTAAATGTTTTATTAATTACATTATATATATATATATATATATATATATATATATATACACACATTATATGTATATATATATATATATATATATTTTTTTTTTAACTGAGCTTGTTCCAGTGCATTTTGAGATTGCATTCTCCACAAGACATGCTTGCAAAAACTCCCTGAAATCGTAGGTACAGTTCAACTGTGCTAAACTAGGATCATGCTTACATTGTCTTAAAATGTTGCCTACAAGGTCAGCCTACTATTTGCCTTCATTATGCATTCATCTTTCATCTTTTCAGTAGATTGTTGTCAGGGTCTAACAGACAAACAGCCACAAAACTGAAGACGCTATAAAAACACACTACATAAGCTTATCAGCTCTTACATAGCTGATTGGATATGCAATCTTAGACACTAACAGATGTCTGTGTCTATTATCACATCTGTTTAAGACATTATAAAACACCCTGCTGTGCAGGAAGTGACATCACTCACCAGTTTGCGTTGGCACCATCCACAGACCCCGCATAGCGCCACCAGCCACACGACACACACCGTTAAACCCACCGATACCAGGAACACACTCAGAGACAAAGAACCTGCGGAGAGACAATTGCTTAACATTAGAGTTGCTGAAGTTAATGCAATAACACTGCATGTTGCCATTCACTTTTTGTTGACACATTTATTCAGTCTGAGTCATGTCAATGCTGCCTATTTAGAGCGCTTCAAATCAGTCGCTGGTGAGGATCCATCTGCGTAAGGATGCTGCTTTAGACAGCAAGGCAGCTCACTAGGAACAAGAGTTTATTTCAAAATAGCAGGGAAAATGTTTTCAATTTTTTAGGAAATGCCACGAGGCTGTTTCAATGCTTAAGGGGTCATTTAGCATTTCAAAAGGGGCACATATTTAACAGTTTATGCACATTTTTAACTAAATGAAATTTTGCTAAAATGAGTGGCTGTGTCATCTGAAGGACAAAGTGACTCATAGCTTTCTTAGGCACGTATATCCTAAAAAAACATACCAAATTCTCTCTCTCTCAACAAAAAAAAAACACTAATAAAAATTATACTGCATATTCAATTATATTGAACATGGTTTAAAAAATATAAATACAAAAAAAATAACTGATGTACAGTACTAAGACACTAATGAAAAAAATAAAACATTCTTAGAAATAACACATAAAATATATTTTTATTAAAATAGTGTATGAGTAATAAAAGACAGGTACAAATCTTAAAGAAACATGTTTTAAAAAATACAATAATCTAAATAAAAAAATAAAAAACTTAATAAAAATAACAAAACAGTTTGAGTGAATGTCTAAAATAATATAATAAAAATTCTCTCTCTTTCTCTCTCTCTCTCTCTCTCTCTATATATATATATTAAAAATAGAGTTTGAGGGATGGTCACAAATAAAAAAAGAAATATGCTTTAAAATAAAATAATATAACATCACAAAGAAACGGGTTTAAAATAACAGAATAATCTAAATAAACAAATAAAACAAATATGCCTAATAATAACTTACGAGTAATAATGGTCTCGTGTTCTATAATAAAAAAATAATAATATAAAAAAAACTTACATTGAATAAAAAACATTAAAATATTATGCAATTATATATATACATATATATATATATATATATATATATATATATATATATATATATGTGCTTTATAATAAAATAATATTCAATCATAAAGAAACATAAATCAAAGAAAAATGTTTAAAATAATAGAATAACCTAAATAAATAAATAAATAATGGTTTCAAGTGTTTTATAATACAATTAAACTTAGATTAAATAAAAAAATAATACGCAATATTATATATAAAATATAATAAAATAGCGTATGAGTGGTCTCAAATAAAAATCCTAAAGAAATGTGCTTTATAATAAAATACTATAAAATCATAAAATAACATGTGTAAAATAATAAAATAATCTAAATAATAAATACATAAATAAACAAACACTGAAATATAACAAATATGCCAAATAATTACTTTATAATGGTCTCAAGTGTTTTAAAAGTTTTATAATAAAATAATATAAAGCTTAAATGAAAAAAAAAAAATTCTCAAATGGTCTCAAATGAAAATTCTAAAGAAATGAGCTTTATAATACAATAATATAAAAAAAATTAAATAGTGTTAAAAGAATAAAAATAGAGTAATAAAGGTCAGGTAAAAATAATAACGAAACAAGTTTAAAATAATAAAATAATCTAAATAAAAAATAAATAACATAATTACTTATGAGTGATAATTGTCTCAAGTGTTTTAAAATGTTTTCTAAAACAAATTACAAAAGTATGCATAAAAAAAAATATTAAAATAGTGTATGAGTAATAAAGGTCAGGTAAAAATAATAAAGAAACATGTTTAAAATAAAAGAATAAATAAATAAATACATCAATGTGCCAAATAATTACTTATGAGTGATAATGGTCCCAAGTGTTTTATAATAATAATAATAAAACAAATCTAAAACTCTAAATATATATATATATATATATATATATATATATATATATATATATATATAATACAATAAATAAATAAATAAATAAAAATACAATAGAGTTAGAGTGATGGTCTGAAATTTAAAATTCTAAAGAAATGTGGTTTATAATAAAATAATATAAATAGTGTATAAGTAACAAAGGTCAGGTAAAGTTAATAAAGAATGTTTAAAATAATAAATAATAAATCTAAAAAAAAAATTAAATCATATATATATATATATATATATATATATAAAACAAATATGCCAAATAATGACTTAAGTAATAATGGCTTCAAGTGTTTTATAATAAAAATAAAAAACTTACTTTAAAAAAGCATGTGTGATGAAATACATAATAAAGAAACATGCTCTATGGTGAGTGATGGTCTCAAATAAAAAAATCTAAAGAAATATGCTTTATAATAAAGTTATATAACAAATAAAATAAAATATTTCTATGAGTGATGAAGGTCTCTTATACAAAGTCATGCAGAAACATACTTAATAAAAAAATATATAAAAATTACGTCTATAAAAAAATAAAATACAAAATAAATATTGCATAAGTGATGAAAGTACAAAATCCTGAAGAAACATAATATAGGGTATAAAAAATAAATAATAATGATAATAATAAAAAATGCTTTATAATAAAATAAAATTACACTAGACTAATAAATGTTTATTAGGAATGGGTGCACATTTAATGCATTATTTGATTAAGTTGACCTGTACTATGCTGGCATTTTTTAATTAAGGGAATAAGCTTTTTTTGAAGGACATAAATGTAATTTTAAGAAGTGAGAGGGGGCTGCTTAGAAAAGTGATTCATTTTCACTGAAAGAGGGCAGAACGGAGAGCTGCCATGTAATCCAGTTAAACTGACTAAAACACATGTGAAATATATAACCGTCTGGTCGAATATAAGCCAACCGACCCTGTCAGTACACTACAGTCCATAAGAGGTGAGGTCTAAGTCAAAGCACGTCTGTGAGACTTTCAAAGCTGAGGAGATTTACGTGGGAGGTGAGGAGATGTTGTTGAAGACCAACAAAATGGAAAAGATCTGAAAGAAAAGCGATCGCCGCTTTCTTGTGTCCTTTTGAAACTGCTGTTCAGAAGCACAGCTGAAAAGTTTGAAGTTTGGAAGGGTAATACTTTGGATCAAAAAAGTGAAGAGAAAATTTGACAGTAATCTGCTAACTGTGAAGGCGAAGAAAAGAGGGAATAATATATATTGTGGAAGAAAAGGGAAAAAGAACCAAAGAGTTTCTGTCAGAAAGGGGGCAGAAGGGAGCAGGATAAATGATTTTATAATGCCTCTAAGAAATATAAAAATGAGGAGAATTACAGTGAGAGGAGGAAGAGGAGATAAATGTGTGCGAGGGAGAGTGTGCTGAGATTATGGGAATTTTTTCTAGCCTTTTATTTAATGTTATCAGCTTATTAGTCTTGTGTAGCCAGACGTCTGACTAACCACAAAGTCTGATTCACATCCCAGCTATAAGAACCACCCACTTAAACAGGAAGAAACCGTCTGACTGCACTGCAAAAAATTGCTTTTGTAATTATTTCTTGTTTGAAACATCTAAACATCATTATACAAGATACATTTACATTCATTTTTCACCCAGTTGTAAACTGTAAATCTAAACAGAATGTATTGAGTTTCCTTAAAAACAAGAGAACTATTTGCCAATGATGTTTAAAGAAATATTAACTTATTTCAAAATGTTTCATATAAAAAAGTAATATCTTTTAAGGTATTTAAAGCAAGTACATTGATTTATTGATTTATTTTTTATTGGAAAACTATCTACTTCATTTAAAAAGTGATGTGAAATAAAATATTAAAAAAAGTATGAGAGAAGTACATAATAAAGAAACATGCTTTAAAAAAATAATAATAATTTAAAAATTAAAATACTGCAGTGAAGTGAAGGTGAGTGAAATAAAATGAAATACTGTATGAGAGATGAAAATAAAATAAAATAAAATAAAATAAAATAAAATTGCATAAGTGATGAAGGTAATAATACAAATCTGGAAGAAACGTGCTTTAGGACTGTAGGAGGAAAAAGAATAGAATCTTTATAAAAGAATATGAAGAAGTAAAAATATGTATGGGTATGAATAAAGTAGTACATGATCAAGAAACATGGTTAAAAATATTTTTAAAATAATATAAAACTTAAATGAAATATAACAAATATGCCAAATAACTACTTATGAGTGGAAAAAAAAGAGTTTGAGTGAGGGTCAAAAATAAAATTTCCAAAGAAATATGCTTTATAATATAATAATATAACAGATAAAACAAAATAATGTAAGAGTGATGATAAAATAAAATAAAATAAAATAAAATAAAATAAAATACCGCATGAGTGATAAAGGTATCAATACAATTCTGGAAGAAACATGCTTTAGCACTGTAGGAGGAAAAAGAATAGAATCTTTATAAAAGAATATGAAGAACTAAAAAAAAATATTAAGCATAAAAAATAAGATATAATATGTATAAGTATGAATGAAGTAGTACATGATCAAGAAACATGTTCAAAAATAAAACTTAAATGAATATATACATACAGATATGCCAAATAAGTACTTATGAGTGAAAAAAAATAATAAAATAAGAGTTTGAGTGAGGGTCAAAAATAAAAATTCTAATGATGCTTTACAAAAAATAAAATAAAATAAAATAAAATAAAAAAGTACAAATCTGGAAGAAGCATGCTTTATAAAAGAATATGAAGAATGAAAGAATATTAACCATAAAAAACATGGTTAAAATAAATATTTAAAAAAATAAATAAATTAATTAATTAATTAAATAAAAGCATGTGAGTAATAAAGGTCTCAAGTAAAATTCATAAGACAAAACAAAAAAAGCTGATAAAAAAATTAATTTACAGTGCAACACGCACTTTTTATGTGATTTGGAAAACATCTCGTCTCAAATAGTTCACATCAGAATTAAAAACCTATGTGGAAAAAATAAATTAATAATTTTAAAATAACAAAATGCCTAAAAGAACGCATTGGAGAAACACAAATATGCATTTGTATTTGTAGTGATCAGAAATTCAGCTTTTTATCTTCCTGTAGACATTTGTATCCACCTGTGGATCTCTTTACTTTTGTTAGTCTTTTGGCAGCACTTGTTGTACCATGAAAGACAAGAAGCTCCTTCTGGTCTAAAGTGTCTCTGTGGGGTGATATCTGAAAATCACTCCCCACTGACTCCACCATTAGCAACTTTATCTATCATTTCTGGCCTTTTAGAAGCAGAAACAATGATAGAGAAGACAGGAAGCAATATGGAGAAGATAAAGGAATAGGATCGGAAAATGACCCGAGATGGATATACTCAAATTACTCTGACAAGGCAAAATTCTGAACTGAAAAACTGGCTCCTGTTTAATTAATAAGTGTGAATTTGAAGTAAATTGGCTGCACTAAAAGAAGTTAAACTGAAGCTCGGCCCTAGTGGCGTAAAAAAGTCGTGGCCCGTCGGGCTCGGGCTGAAAATGCAGGGCTCTATCACTGATCACCTGTAAATAACGTTGAGAAAATCCTCTTGATAAAGTCTGTTATGAGACACTGGCCCAAATAATAACATCCCTGCGGCCCGGCGCATTTTGGGTCATGGCACCTTGTGACAAATGGGGCCGTGTCGTGTCTCATCGGACATTTCTCAAGCGGCGGCGGGAAGGATTCTGACAGGGTTGTGCCAAATATCTGACAAGATTATTTGTGGGTCAGATCCAAAGCAAAGCCACGAGAGCAGATCCTTCACTCGTGTGTGATGGGAGATCTGAAGTGTCTAATGGCACTGAGTGATAGACAGCCACGGATTTCAGTTGAACTTTCACAGCTGATGATGTACAGTAGACACATGATTGTTTATTTAAAGTGATTTAAAGGGATAGTTCAGCTGTTTCTCTATCAGGGTCTATTTAGTGTATTTCACTCCCTCAGCCACACAAACTATTAGAATAACAAGGACGAATGATTAAAACTCATTAGGCCTCTGCAGCGTCTGCTGATAAACATTTGCATTTTTGGAACGAGCCCAATCATACAACACTTGCTCATCCTGGAAGGCAAAAACAGGCTTTTTAACTCCCCTGCTGAGGAAAACCAATCGGCTAGATGCTTGTCTGAAAGCCCCCTATGGACGTCTCATTGAATATCTCGGATTACTACAGCGGAGAGTTCAGGTAATCAAACAAGAAGGTTCTTGGTATTGTTACAGAAACAATAGGGGGAGTTTGTTTAAAACGTAAAATGTAGGCGATCTCAAATGGTTTTGAAGCTGATATTGCACATACAGCTAGTGCTATTTGCAAAGTTTCAAAGGATAGATTGAATATGCTGAATATGAGTTTAATACGTTTCTGTCACTGAATGAAAGACAAATAAAAGGTAAATGCGACTTTTTATCTCACAATTCAGACTTTTTCCTCCTTGCAACTGAGTTTACATCTCTGAACTCTGACTTTTTTTCTCAGAATTGCCAGTTTATATTTTGTATATTTATATATATATATATTTTGACTTTATAACACGCAATTGTAAGTTATTAATTCAGAATTGTTAGATATAAACTAGCAATTCTGAGAACATATTTTTTTTATTTGCGTTTTACATCGTGCAATTCTGAGAAAAGTCAGAATTGTCAGTTTACATCTTGCAATTCTGACTTTATAACTCGCAACTGTGTTTAAAAAAAAAAAACATCACAATTGCAAGTTTATATCTCACAATTCTGAGAAAAAAGTCAGAACTGCATTTTTTTAGTAGTTCTGAGAGAAAAAGTCAGATTTGCAAGTTTATATCTCACAATTCTGAGAAAAAGTCAGAATTACATGTTTATATGTGACAATTCTGAGAGAAAAAGTCAGAATAGTTTTTTATGTCTCAATTCTGAGAGGAAAAAGTCAGAACTGCACATTTTTATCATAGTTCTGAGAGAAAAAGTCAGAATTTTGAGTTTATATCTCAATTCTGAAAGAAAAAGTCAGAATTACATGTTTATATCTCAATTCTGAGAAGAAAAAGTCAGAACTGCAAGTTATCATCATAGTTCTGAGAGAAAAGTCAAATTTGCAAGTTTATATCTCACAATTCTGAGAGAAAAAGTCAGAATTGCGAGTTTATATATCACAGTTCTGAGAGAAAAGGTCAGAACTGCAAGTTTTTAATCATAGTTCTGAGAGAAAAAGTCAGATTTGCAAGTTTATATCTCACAATTCTGAGGGAAAAGGTCAGAATTTCGAGTTTATATCTCACAATTCTGAGAAGAAAAAGTCTGAATTGCAAGTTTATATCTCACAATTCTGAGGGAAAAGGTCAGAATTTCGAGTTTATATCTCACAATTCTGAGAGAAAAAGTCAGAATTGCGAGTTTATATATCACAGTTCTGAGAGAAAAGGTCAGAGCTGCAAGTTTTTATCTGAAAGAAAGTCAGAATTACATGTTTATATCTGACAATTCTGAGAGAAAAAGTCAGAATTGTTTTTTATATCTCAATTCTGAGAGGAAAAAGTCAGAACTGCACGTTTTTATCATAGTTCTGAGAGAAAAAGTCAGAATTGCGAGTTTATATCTCACAATTCTGAGAGAAAAGGTCAGAATTTTGAATTTATATCTCAATTCTGAAAGAAAAAGTCAGATTTGCAAGTTCATATCTCACAATTCAGAGAAAAAATGTCAGAATTTCGAGTTTATATCTCAATTCTGAGAGAAAACGTCAGAACTGTGAGTTTATATCAATTCTGATAGAAAAAGTCAGAAATGCATGTTCATATCTCACAATACGGAAAGAAAAATCAGAATTGTGAATTTATCTCTCATAATTTGGAAAAGAGAAAAAAGTCAGAACTACATTTTTTTTCTCGTAGTTCTGAGAGAAAAAGTCAGAATTGCATGTTTATATCACAATTCTCAGAAAGAAAAACTGAATTTCAAGTTAATTATGCAATTTTTAGAGAATTTCTCTCAGAATTGTTACAATTGTGACTTTTTTCTCTGAAGTTAATATTTTGTAATTCTGACTTTATAACAATTGTGAGTTATTAATTCAGAGTTGTGAGATATAAACTCGCAACTCTGAGAACAGTCTTTTTTCACCAAAATCAATCAATCTATCTATCTATCTATCTATCTATCTATCTATCTATCTATCATCAATCTCACATGCACAAGCCATTTCAGATAGTATTGTATCATTGTATCGCACCATATTGCATCAGATCCAAATGGCTTCACTTATTATTAATATGATGTCTTATGAACTAATCCCATTCAAGTGCAGTGGTTGAAATCCATTAGTACATTCTAGAACAATGCTTTCCGGTTGTGCACCAGTTTCAGGACCACAGGGAAGCTATTAGTAAACCATGTATAAACAAATGATGTGAGTGCCCTTAAAGCAGCTAAATTACAGCGAGAACTGGGCCCTCTTTGATCTGATCAAAGAAAAAGTGCAGACTGTGGACAAAACGGGATAAAAGCCACTGCTAAAGATGGAGAAGAATCACAGAGCAAAGGACCAGACCTAAAACGCCAACCCCGACAGCGGGTCAGCAGCGAACGCCGCCCAAACAGCAGGAGACGGGAGCGTTCAGGTGCTCTGGGTCTCCAGCAACCTACTTTACAGACGGGCTAGCAGAGGCTGGAGCCGATTCACAGCCCTTAATGTCTGCGCAGCACGTCAAGAGGCTTATTTAGGCTAACTCGGGCCCCAGCGCAGTCCCCAAAGATTCTGCTGTCTGCTGGTGTCATCAACTCAGTGTCTATATGAGGAACTGTGTTTCTCCATCACTGGGAGATGGGGAAAAAACTGGAGCAACTCAATGAGTTTTTCATTCATACTGGAAAAAATGGAAGAAGAAAAAAATGGAGCAAACAAATGTTTTTTGTTCATATTTGACAAAGACAAAGTGTACAGCAGCCTGCTACTTTTACTGTTTTATTTGTTCACCCTTTATTCATCTTGTTACTGTGAACTGGGAAACTACAATTAAACAAGATGGATTGACATGTTATTTCGGTATCATTGACATACCAACTTTTTTATTTATCACAATATTGTTTTATTAATTTGTATTTCAGTTTTAGTTGTAGTTATTGTACTACATCAAACTACATTAAACTAATTAAAAAATAAGAAATGTTACTTTGACAACCTCTTGGCAAATTAAATAATTTTTTTCAGTTAACATTTGTGAAATATTTAATAACATTTTATGAAATACTGTTGATGAAAATCTGGCTCAGGAAACATATTTGAGACAAAAAGTGAAAATACAAATATTTTAAGACATAATTAATATTTTAATATTTCAAATATTTTTGGAGTTTTTATTAATATTTTAATGATTTTAATGATATATTTTAGTTTAATGATTTTAGTCAGATTTACTTATTTTAGTACATTAACCCTTGAACAATAAAATAACTTTTTATAATAGTTTATTTCAGTTAAAAGTTTATTTTATTTCAAATAACATTTTTATAATTTTAGTTAACTATAATATCCCTAAATAAAAATGATTTGAGAAAATTTGAAAAATAAAAATATTATAAGCCTGGAGTTTTTTAATAATAGAATTTTTATTGTTATCCTTTTTTAGTGTTTGCTTAAATATTTAACATTTTCATTTTAGGGAAATCTTTACTAATTTTCTTGTGTGTTTTGTTATTTTGATCAGTTTTTAAATATATATGTTTATATAGCTTTTATTATTATTATTATTATTATTATACCTCAGTCTTAGTTTATTATTTAGTCAGTCAGGTTTAATTATTTTAGTACATTAAGTTGTTTTGGCAATCTCTTTTTACAGTTTTAGTTAATTATAATAACCCTAGATAAAAATACTGCTGATAAAAATCTCATTAGGAAAAATAGCTTGAGAAAAAAATATTAAATATTATTAATATTTTAATAATATAGTATTTACTTAAATATTTAACATTTTAATTTTAGGTAAATCTTGTTGTGTGTTTTTGTTATTTTTATCAGTTTTTTTTGTGTTTCTTTACTTCAGTTTTAGTTTATTATCATTTAGTTACATTAAGTTGTTTTGTCAATGTCTTGGATAATACAATAATTTCAGTTGAATGTTTTATTTAATACTTTTAGTTAACTATAATAACCCTAAAAAATACTGTTGATGAAAAAGTGAAAAATAAAAACGTTTTGTAAGAAGAAAAATGTAAAAAGAGCACATAATACGACTGTATTATGCTGAGAATTTATAAGACAGAAACTGGAGCAGATATCAGTTAGAAACTGGAGCAACAGAATGTTTTATTCGTTCATATTTGACAAAGACAAAGTGTACAGCAGCTTGCTATTTTTACTATTTTATTTATTCACCCTTTATTTGTCCTGACAGGTTATTGGGAACACGTTGCCTTTATAATAACAACCTGGCTAGCAATCTGAAACTCTCTCGGTGGTGATGAAATAGATGTAATTTGCCACATGCTTCGGCAGGGCCGGCTCGGTGAGAAACGTCTGACCCAATAAAGACAATCAGGATGAGCCAATCAGAGATTATGTAATACGGAGCTATGATGCCGGACGGCGGCCCGGACGATCCGGCTTTCCATTACAAGATACTTTCCATCTAAAGATGATCATATTACGCCAGAGAACTTCATCTATTTTTAAAGCAAAATGTCCTGCTGGGGTTTCAGCAGTCATGGGTATTGCTTGAGCCTTGATGCTCTTGCAACATTTGGGATTATTATTATTACGATTCTCAAACACATATGATTGTACTTTGCTGAGAATTTGCCTTGCAGACGTATGCACTATATAAGATGATGAATCACTTAGATCCACAGCATAAATGTAATATTATACTTGCGTTTGCAGACAAAATGAGGCAGGTGAGTTGCTTATGTAACTTGAGTTACATAACAGTCAGAATGAATCAAGAATGTCTTTAAATCAGGGATTCACAAACTTTCTTAGAATTATGCCAAGTGACTTTAAGTTAATATTTCAATCGTTTACTTTTGCATGTTCATGACATTGCTATCTGATGTTGGTTAATGGTTAATTGGTAATTTTTTTATGATTTAATTTTTATTTTCTATAATTAATTACTAGCTAAAAGTTTAAAAATATAGAGGTCAAAAGTTTACAAAATCTGCATTTTTCTATGTTTGAACCCTTTCCAACAATGACTATGATTTTGAGATCCATCTTTTCACACTGAGGACAACTAAGGGACTCATATGCAACTATTACAGAAGGTTCAAACACTTACTGCTGCTCCAGAAGGAAAAACTATGCATTAAGAGTCAGGGGTGAAAACTTTTGAAACAGAGTGAAGTAGCTAAATTTTTCTTATTTTGCCTAAATATCATATTATTTTCATTTAGTACTTCCCTTCAAAAGCTACAGAAGATACTTACATGTTACCCAGAAGACAAAATAAGTTAAATTTACCCTAATCATCAAATTCAAAACGTTTTCACCCCCTGGCTCTTAATGCATTGTGTTTCCTTCTGAAACGACAGTGAGCATTTGAACCTTCTGTAATAGTTGCACATGAGTCCCTAAGCTGTCCTCAGTGTGAAAAGATGAATCTCAAAATTATACAGTCATTGTTGGAAAGGGTTCAAATACACAAAAATGCTGAAAAGCCAAAGAATTTGTGGGACCTGCAGTTTAACTGTTCAGAACAAAGAAGGGACTTATAAACGACCATCACAAAACATTCAGGTAACAACACAGTATTAAGAATCACGTGTGTGTAAACTTTTGAACAGGGTCATTATTATTTTCTCTTGTGGACTATATATGAACATATTTTATGTGAAATATCTTATTCAGGTCAGTACTAAATAAAAAATAACATGCATTTTGTATGATCCCTCTTATTTTGGTAAAACAATTAACATTCTGAAAAGTGTATGTAAACTTTTGACTTGTGTTGGGCTGCTACAAAAATAAATAAATAAATAAAAATAAAATAAAAAACATCTGACCTGAAATTGCTTCCTCTCTTTTTCCTCTCTAAGCAAGACCCAGAAACACAGATTCTCACAGCTTGGACTCAACGATGAAGCAATGAATCCAAAACAAGTTAAAACTAAATTTTTAACTAATTTCAAACCAGAACTCAACACAAACGCCAAAGCAAGTACATATTAACTTGCTCCCGAGGTTTGGGAATGCAGGTAGTGTTAACATTACATTTACATTTAGCAGACACTTTTTCTAAAGCGATTTAAAAGTAAGGAATACATCTGGAGGAGGTAATAACACGAGAAGTGCTAGCAATACAAAGTTTCAAACATCGTCCAAAATAGTACTAGAACAGGGAGTGAATAAGAATAAGAAATAGTCAAAGCCTAGTAGTCAGTCAGCAGGATGCAGTTAAGTGCTCTTATTATCAACAGTACTTTTTTCATTCAGTGTATGTGGTATGTTATGCATACACATTCAGGTTATTAATGGAATACAGTGGACTGACAGCTGTGTGAATGCAGCTATAGAGCAAAAGCACTGCTAGATTATGAACTGGAGGCGACCTGCCAGCCCGTCTCTGCGTACAGGACCCCTGAAGAGGCCAGATGGGAGCCCTGCTGCGCCCCCCTGCAGTCACGACACGAACAGCCAGAATATTCCTGCGCAGGAACATGTCCAAACTTACAGCTTGTGCTTTTCATAATACATGTGGAAAATGTGCCTTAATGCCTTGGGATTCAGGTAAAATACCTTACAGATATATACTTTAACCTGATTGACACCAGCGTTATTGTCATTAAAGGATTAGTTCACTTTCAGAACATAAATGTACAGATAATGTACTCACCCCCTTGTCATCCAAGATGTTCATGTCTTTCTTTCTTCAGTCGTAAAGAAATTCAGTTTTTTGAGGAAAACATTTCAGGACTTCTCTCCATATAATGGACTTCTATTGTGTTTTGAACTTCCAAAATGCAGTGTAAATGCAGCTTCAAAGAGCACGACAACACAGTTTTACCATTTTTGTAAATGTCTTTTGATCTTCTTTGTATGTTCACTTTGCAAACACTGAGTTGGTATTTCTGCAGCGTTGTAGGGTGATTTTAAAGTTGGGGAAGAAAACGAGATTGGAGTTTTTCAACATACCCTAACTGTATTGACCCGGATCACACAGACTACGCATGCGCATCGCAGAGACGAGACAAGATGCGCATTTGAGGTTAAAAAGTACATAAATTGTCAATTTGTTTAGAAAATGACAGACCGTTTTGCTAGATAAGACCCTTCTTCCTCGGCTGGGATCGTTTAGAGTCCTTTGAAGCTGCATTTAAACTGCATTTTAGAAGTGGGGCACCATACATATTCATTATATGGAGAGAAATCTTAAAAAGTTTTCCTCAAAAAAACAATTTCTTTACAGTTGAAGAAAGAAAGACATAAACATTTTGGATGACAAGGGGGTGAGTACATTATCTGTAAATTTTTATTCTGAAAGTGAACTAATCCTTTAACTAAAACAAGCAATAAATGTTAAAGGGGTTATGAACTGAGAAATTAAAATTCCCTTGCTCTTTTGACATAAAATGCGTGCATTATCAGGCACGTTGATATTCTGCACCTGGATGCTCATTTTACCAGAGGAACCCAACCACAAAACTTACATTTTGCCCCCTGAAATGCGGGGGACCCCCTTCGAAATGTGATTGGGCTACTTTTGGGCTAGTTTTGAGTAGCAATTGGGTGGGTTTTGTTGTGAAAACCTGGCAACCCTGGTTGAGAGTGACTCTTGAAGGACCAGCATCACATCATCTTGTACCACTCTTTCAAGAATTTATCTGGCAGTAAGTTTTGGGTATGCATTTTTAGTTTATTTCCTATTCTGAAAAGTCTGTTGGACTAAAAATGCTCCCAAAACTTCCAAAAAACATACTACCAGATTTTGGAAGATCTGGTAGTAAGTCTATAATCTTATCTATCTATAAAGCCTATAAAAATCATTAGGGATGCCACAATAATCAATATAATATTGAACAGTTCGGTACGGTTCAATACGCGCTCGTTAATTGCGGTTTTTCGGTTTTGCATTTAAATAATTTCCTTGTTTTATTTCCCTCGGAATTTGCTGTGTGCGTGCCCATGATTTTACGTCCTGAGATGAGGAAATGCTTTCCCGCTAATATTTGAAAAAGCAACACACGCAGATCATCTTCCCTTCTAATGACATGCAAGTTTAAGCCTTTCTAAACCTGTTATCCAACAAAAGAGTTATACAAACAAAAGTTATAAACACATTATAACAAGTTTTTAATTCACAGCATCAGTCGAGTGTTTAAAATAACTTATGTGATCTGATGTGGCTTCGTTTCACAGAATGAGGCAGATAATATATTCTATAACTATATTCTATGTATGTAACTTAGATTAGCAATGTCTTACAAATATATTTATTCATTATGAAAATACACGAGGTGGCTTGAAGAACACAGATAAGCCATATATTATTGCAGACGAGTGTTTATTGCCCTTACATTTCATCATTCAGAATGTTTAACGTACCTTGTTTTTATTCGGTTACAGCGACAGCGATGCCTTTATCCATATTAGAGATTTCCTGGCTGGAACGGAGCGTCATCAGTGTTGCTTCTTTGACGCAAATGTAGAGTTTCTGCATGAGGGCGCCCTCTAGTGTCCAATATGAACAAAACCCATCCTATTTTGCGTAAAATTCGAAAAAATAATACCTCTCTCAACAGATATATTAAGTAGACATAATTATCCACACTTTTTCCAGTGTACAGAGGTTTACAGGAGTATTTTGGTGTTAATTTGTTGCAAAAAAAAAAAAAAACACTGATGTGGCAGGAAAAACCGAAAACCGTAAAAAAGGTACGCACTGAACCGTGGACTAACTGTATGGTTGCACCCCTAGTGTTCATGTATTTCACAACACTTCAGCACGTTATTCTTAAGTGAGGGTCATTTTTTAGGATTTTTTACACGAGCAAAGTCTCTGAAAAGCTAAAACACGGCACTTCTGGAGACTCCATAGGTTGCAGTTTTGGAAAATGGTGGCACTGGAGACTAAATGGTTCCTAATTCTTCACCTTAATTCTCAATTATTTTGCAGTTAACATGTGTCTTTTCTTCTCCACCTGTTTTTTTCTGTCTTTGCTGACCCAATGAGAATTTCTCTATCCAATGGTCATGCCTTGACTTTGCAGATTCTATTATTGCATTAGTATTGCATCCATCTCATGGGCATTTTATAATTTTTGACTTTTCAGTCTGAGTTAAATCTCTTTTTTGTCTCATTTTATCTACAAAAGAAAACATACCTAATAATTACGCACACCTGAATATAAGGAGTTTTTCACTTCCAGCCTTCATGGACAATTACATATCACTTATAAATGATTAAATACAAAATGAATAGTAGTTATTTAGATTAATGTGGTTTGGAATTGGTAAAATGTGCTTAACAAATATGACTAGAATATCAGCGTGCCTAATGATTATGCACATACTGTATAAGACACGCACTATAAAAACAAATACGTTTTAGAACTCAAAACTTTCTTGTTAGTCTAAAAAAGCTTAAACCAATTTAAGTTTGTTGTCAGGTTGTGAGACCAGTTTAGGCTGGTTTAAGATTGGATTTTTAAATGTTTTTTTTTTTTTTTGGAGCAGTTGGTAGTTGATGTAAACTGGCTGTTAGCTTGAGCAAGCTGATGGGCCATCTCATGCAACAATAAACAGCTACCAGCTGGTTAACCACATAACAACCTACTGTGACTATTTAAAGACCTTCTCAGACAAATCAGCGGTTTCTGAGCTTAAAGGGATAATTCACTGAAAATTAAAAATTCTGTCATCATTTACTCACCCTCATGTCGTTCCAAACCTGTTAGACTTTCTTCTGTGTAACACAAAAGAAGGTATTTTGAGAAATGTTTCAGTTTCCCAACATTTTAAATATTTAAAAATATCGATATGAGGGTGAATAAATCATGACAGAATAGCATTCTGCGATGCAGAAAACATGGACAGAATGAAGGGAATCCAGTCCTAAAAATGCAACTGAATGTATAAAGCAGAATATAAGAGAATTTGAATGAATAAATGAATAAATTAGTAGGGCTGTACTGTATTATTTAAAAATATATAATAAATAAATAAATAAACTGCTTTAAATATGAAGTTTGTATGTCCTGTGTGTCCACGTTAACTTGATTACATTTTTAAATATTATTTACAGTTAAACTGTTAAAGATTTACAGATTTGATATTATTAAAATAATATAAAATATTAAATGTATATTATTTAAATATAAAATAAATTGAATTAATTAATTGTATCTTCAAATAATATAATATTGTATA
Organism: Cirrhinus molitorella; assembly: GCA_033026305.1. NCBI lineage: Eukaryota > Metazoa > Chordata > Actinopteri > Cypriniformes > Cyprinidae > Cirrhinus > Cirrhinus molitorella. The sequence continues at coordinate 8,723,100 of CM065118.1, read as the reverse complement.
TTATTTATATATTTGTATTGTATATGTTTAACTTATTCTAGATTCAAATAATATAAAATACATTAAAATAATGTCAAATAAATGAATAAATAAAAAACACCTTCAAATAATATACAACATAAAATGTAAAAATTACTTTTTCTTTATTATTTGAATATAAAATAATTTATAAATTATTTATTAACTGACTTTATCTTTAAATAAAATGTTTTATATTATGTACATTATATTATTACTATTATATTATGTACATTATTGTATATTGTTTTAATGTATTTTTAATTTAAATAATATCAAATAGGAAGATCAAAGTTGGCACACCACAGCTCCATAGGTAGAAAAATATTTATGTTCTCTTAACTTTTAATTTAATTACATTTTAAAAGATTAATTAAAGTGTTAAACATTTATAGATTTGATTACCACTGTTTTTGATAATATACAGGTCAAAATTTTAATAATAAAAAACAGAATTTCTGAAAAGATAATATACTTTTATGGTTTATGAATTCAGTTGATTAGATTATTAAAATGTACTTAAACAGTTCAAAATGAATCCAAAAAAAAAGACAAACAGACAAACAAAATATTTGGGAAAAATAAAATAGAATTTTAGAAAAATAAAGCAGATTTCATAGAGCCCTACTTTTCTCAAGAGAAGTAGATTGGCTGTGAGAAACAACAAGACATTAGTGACATTTAATACATGATTATTCATTCCTATAGGGTTTATCTTCCCGCTACAAGTACAAAAAAAATAATTCGGGAATAATTAATAACATTCACCCTATAGAAACCTACACACCTCTGCACTTTCCCTCCATCCAACTCACTTCATTATCCCTCTACAATATTCGCACTCATCCTCATCCAGTCTCCAATTACTCCCTGTGTGTTATCCGCTATAGGATAAAACTAATTAGATTTAACGTTTTAGGCTTTAGTCAAACTGATGTTTATTTGCAATACTTGCAAAGCTTTCCCTGTCTTGATATGCAAGCAAAACATGATACATATGATGCCAAATCCTCTCAGTTTCTCCACATTTTACACATCTCGCTTCTGTAGCGGGCGACTCGCTCGGCTGCTTTATTCATGTGCTTCTGAGGGTCCGTGTTTCAGAGCGCCCTGTTCATTCAGACAAAGTGAGCTAATCAAACACAGCCCCAGCATCCCGGTGTGACTGACAGCCGGCTTTATCACCAGCATTTTTGCTGGGAGGATCCAGGGTTTGCATGTGTGCTCAATGAGGCCTGTAAGCTTTACCCCCGAGGTTCCCACACCTTTGGACAAATCAATTTCCAAGACCATTACTGGCTAAAGAGTTATAAAATAAATAAATAAAAACACATGCATTCATTATTTTTGACTTTCGACTATCAACTTTGTCTCTGAGGTTTCTCTAAAAAAATCAGAGAGTGAAAGGAAAAGAGTCACAAATGAGACTGTAGTTCACATATAAGAATACAGAGAAATTATATTAACGAGTTCACACTCACAAATAGTTATTTCTAGCTGATTAATATTATTTAAAAATAGCATGAAAAATACAATTTAAAAAAGAAAAAGAAAAAGTGCTTCAGCTGCTGATGTTCACAGTGCTAGCAAGTCTTTCTTGATTAGTTAAGAAACTGCTAATTATAGAGCTCATTTGTGACAAAAACCAGTCTTAAGTAGCATAGGTTTATTTGTAGCAATAGCCAACAATACATTGTATGGTTCAGAATTATCGATTTTTTCTTTTATGCCAAAAATCATCAGGATATAAAGTAAAGATCATGTTCCATTAAGACATTTTGCAAATTTCCTACCGTAAATATATCAAAACATTTTTGATTAGTAATATGCATTGCTAATAACTCAACTTTAAAGGTGATTTTCTCAATATTTAGATATTTTTTTTGCACCCTCAGATTCTAGATTTCTAAATAGTTGTATCTCGGCCAAATATTGTCCTATCCTTAAAAAAAACATACATCAGTGTAAAGCTTATTTATTCAGCTTGTCAACAATGTTTCCATTACATATTTTTAATTATATTTCTGCAATATTCAAAAAGAAAATTAATACATTCACACAAAGTTAATTAAAAGTGTTGTTTTAATGTATTTGATATTTAAATATATGTATATTTAGCTGTTACATTATTTAAATACGATAATTATATAAACAAATAAAATTTTAAAAAGAATAAAATAATTAATTTTTTAGGGCTGTCAAACGATTAATCACGATTAATCGCATGCAAAATAAAAGTTTGTTTAAAAATACTGTGTATATTTATGAAGTATATATAAACAAACATGCATGTATATATTTAAGAATTTTTTTATATTTATATATTAAATATATATATATATATATATATATATATATATATATATATATATATATATATACACACATACACACACACACACACACACACACACACATACATATACGATTAATCGTGATTAATCGTTTGACAGCCATATTTTATATAATATTAATGTATATTTTTCTATATTCAAATAATATAGTATAGTAATATAGCATTCAAGTAATAAAGAATTTTATATGAATTAAATTATTATATAAAATATAAAATGTATATTATTTAAATATAAAAAAATAAAATGAACTTAAAATGACCATAAGAATTGTCTCTAGAAAAAAAAGTAAAAAAAATTCAAACATTTTTTTTATTTAAATAATATCAATATATTTTTTTATATTTATTTATGTTTTATATTGTTATAACTTATATATACTTATTCTAGATTATGTAAAATAAATAATAAATAAAATAAATAAATTCAAATAACAGTAATATAGCATTCAAGTAATAAAGAATATAATATGAATTAAATTATTATATAAAATATAAAATGTATATTATTTAAATATAAAAAATAACTTAAAATGACCATAAGAACTGCCCCTAGAAGATAAATAAATGTACAAAATTCAAACATTTATTTTATATTTAAATAATATAAATAGATATTTTTTATATTTATTTATATTGTATATTGTTAGATTTATATATACACTTATTCTAAAAATACATTCAAATAATATGATGTAAAATAAATAATAAATAATAAATTCGAATAACATACAATCTAAAATTAAAAAATATTAAAATTGAAAAATATATAAAACTTACAATCTGGTCTCATGACGAAAACGTATCTGTGGGAACTTTTCCGCGAGACGTGAAATAAGTACCGCTTTGTATGTTTCATGACATATTCGATGTGAAATGTCCAAGAGTGTTGGATTATTTTTCCCAGAACAGATGAACGTAATAACTGTAAAAAAAATTTTTTGACGTTGGTTTATTATTTTACATTATTGCATATTGTTTTCATTTATTTAATATTTAAATAATATAACAATTTTACACAAATGTAATATAAAATAACTTATCCAGTGCTTAGTTCTTTCTCTGAAGTGCACATTCTGTCAGCACAATACATTAAAAACCACTAATAATAATACCTGCAAGGCAAACCTTGCATAAATCCAGCCAATGGTAACTATTACTGTGGACCAATAGTGTATCGCCTGGAGCTGATACTAACTCCATACTGATCCACCAGCTAGACCAGCACCAAACCTGGACATGGTTTGCTTAAAAGAGGGTGGGAAACATCAAATCTTCAGAAGTAGAAGAGAGGAAGTGGGAATATTATGAGGACAGGTAAAGAGAGATGAGTTAAAACAGACAGATGCAGGATGGAAGATGAGATGAAAAGGCCTGAAGTTAAGACAGTAAGTGCTGTTGAGGAAGGAGGAGGGTGGGAAGGTCAGCTGGGAGTGGAGGATGAAGAGGACGAGGGGATGAAAGAGAAAGAGAGTGAATTAAGAGCAGGAGGGATGTGGGTAGAGGACACACCGGAGTGAGAGAAAGAGAGAGAGAGTGATGGCAGCTCATGAAGGAGTATGACAGATGAGACACTGAGTGCCACTTGAGTGACAGAATACAGAATGAGAATGAAGGAGGAATGAAGGATGGTGGAAATAAATTAGTGGGAAAGGAAAGCCTGATGCCTTTAGTCTGCTGTATGCCGGAAACACTAACTTCTGTAGAATATAATGTGTGTTTGTGTGTTTATATGCCCTACTGCAGTTTAGTCACCATGAGATGATTATTAAGAGTGTTAATAAGGCTGGGAGGTATAATAGTATATATAATGTGATGGTAGAAATGTGTTATACCACGGCAGATATACATTTGAGCTGCTTTCATGGGCAGGACTGATTTAATAACATGTGAAGGTTACTAAGAAACATACAGCCAAAATGGAACTAATGAAACATCTTAAGTCAAGAACGGTCTCACACTTTAAAAAAAAAACACTCCACTCTTTTTGAAAATAGGCTCATTTTCCAACTCCCCTAGAGTTAAACAGATGAGTTTTAACATTTTCAAATCCATTCAGCCGATCTCCGGGTCTGGCGGTAGCACTTTTAGCATAGCTTAGTTGAATTGAATCTGATTAGACTGTTAGCATCTTGTTCAAAAATGACCAAAGAGTTTCGATATTTTTCCTATTTAAAACTTGTCTCTTCTGTAGTTACATTGTGTACTAAGACTGACAGAAAGAGCTATACTCTCATTCCGGAATAATAATCAAGGAACTTTGCTGCTGCACCCACGGTCTGGCAGCAAAGTTCCTTGATTATCCTTGAAAATCACAACTTTTCTGTAACTAGAGAAGAGTCAAGTTTTAAATAGGAAAAATACTGAAACTCTTTGGTCATTTTTGAACGAGACATTAATGGTCTAATCAGATTTAATGATTTATGCTAAGCTATGCTAAAAGTGCTACCACCAGACCCGGCATCTTTTTAACTCTAGCCTATTTTCCAAGGGCGTAACCATGATATAGATATTGGGGGGGTCCAAATGTGAGCCCTTTCCCCAGGTATTTTTTTTTAAGTGCATTTCCCACAATTCACAATTTTCATATAGGCTATTGATAAAGATTTGCTCATCTAGAACATAGTTTTGAAGAATACATTGACCATTTGAATTAACATTGAAAGAACAGTCTGCAATTTCTCTGACATAGCAGCAAATAGGATGGCTTCCAATGAGGAAAACTTACATACCTAAAGTATTTTGGTTTAAATATTGTGTGTTTCATGTGAATGAAATCATATCAATCATGAAATCAAACTTACAACTACACTATGCCTTATGCACTATTTATCAATGGAGTGGGAAGTGCGGGAACTCCTTGGTCTGTGAACGTAAACGTGATATTTTTTCACACTTATTCAAAAATTGCCGTGGTATTTTTGACCATGGCACCACTTTTTAGGTGGCTACTTGCTTACCTTCTGAAAAAAATGTCCGCCTGTTCGTCCTGCTTCTTTCTTTTAGCTCCTACCTTCATTTTATTTAAGCACCAGTGACAGTCGGACTGAGCTTTTTTTTTCAAACGATGCGCAAGCCGGCGTTTACGGGCTCAACCAAGTGTACATTCGAGGGGGGGTGGTCACACAGCTTTGTTTCCCTTATTTTTCCTAAATTGAAAGTAAATCGGAAATAACAACAGATCCACTAGGCTACAACCAGGGTTCACAAAAGGAGGGCATATCATATGTCACATATTACAACATAATAGGCCTATTATTGGGGGGGACAGATTGGTATTTTTCCAATATATTTCCAAAGTATATGGTGGTTACGCCCATGCTATTTTCAAAAAAAAGTAGAGTGTTCCTTTAAGATGCTTCAAAACTACAAAAAAAAAACCATGTAATACAATAGAGTGAAACATTTGTGTTGCATGCAGACAAATGTATTTTTATTTACTCTAAATATATTGTTGATTGTGGTCAACAACTCGTGTATCAGTGGTTCTCAATTAGTTTTTCTTCAAGTCACAATCTAACACAATACCAGAATCAGACAAAATAAACAAAAATGTCTCATGAATGTTGATTAAAATACATACAGTACCAATGCTCACCAAGCCTGCATTTATTTGATCCAAAATACAGCAAAAGCAGTAATATTGTGAAATATTTTTTCTATTTAAAATAATTGTTATCTATTTGAATACGTTTTAAAATGTAATATATTCCTGTGATTTCAAAGCAGAATTTTTTTTGAATCATTACTCCAGTCTTCAGTGTCACATGATCCATTCTAATATGCTGATTTTATAATAATATGAATAATGTATTTCTACATTTTACTGTTTTGCTGTACTTTGAATCAAATAAATTCTCTAAAAACTTTTGACTGGTAGTGTATAATATTAATATTACCATCATTATTATACTTCAGAAAATAAAAAATAAAATAAAAAAATAACATTAGATCTGCTTCAGGATTTTATATCAAGTCACAACATAATTCCAGAATCATACAAAATAAGTATAGTACAATATAGTATATTTTTCATTTAATGCCATGTCAGCATCTTAGGCTATATGGCAAAAACAATTTAACAAATACAAGTATAACAAATACAATAAAAACAGTCAATTTGTTTTTAAAATGCAGTCTGGGTCATATTTTTACCTTGTTTACTTTATTTTTCTTTCTTTTTCTAAGAATTAGAGTATGTCACACAATCCATTAATCTTGGAATCTGTCTAGAATTTGCCCAGCTTTAACCAACAGATGAATTTGTTGCAAAATACTGTAGAGTTTGACTGTCACTGGCTGCCTTTTAATGTCACATAATATGCACAATTCTCAACTTAGTTGCATTTTATTATTTGCATGTAACATTGTTTTTTCCCTGCTGTCCTAATTCAATCATACCAGACCAATTAAGAACCAGTGATTTATAACACACTTAGAAAATACTGTATAACTTGGTAGCATCAACCTGCAGCATTATTATGGAAAACCAATCAGTTCTGACATTTCACCATCTTCATATAATGGCTAGTGGCTCAATAATAACAGATGAAGCGGGAAGTTTTTGTAATTTGAGGAAATAACACCGGCAATGCGGTATTGGGAGAACGCGTGCCTGTCACGAGCAGTTTAAGAAATGTCGTGATGATGCATTGCATGTTGAATTTGAGGACACCTCCTTTGAACTGATTCGAATTGAATGAGACAGACTGGAATGTTTACAAATGTCATTTCACAGTCCACTCGAATGGCTGTTGAGAGGAAGACGCCGCTCGTTTATCACCGCCTCAGACTCGGAACGTGACCCAAAGACAGTTGTTAGCTGTTCGTAACAGATATCTGAAACGATCTCACCGATCATGGTGACTGCTGAAAAATCAGTGTTTTCAGTAGGGCTTCAAGTCACATCTGTTCCCTCAGAGCACCGTGAACACAATTGTAAAGCGTGCGTTGACAGAGCGTTTAGTGAACACATGAGCCCACGACTGCCTCATAAGCGTTGGCAAAAACAAAAACAATCACCCCGAGGCTGTGAGAGTGTTACCACTGGATGTTAAATTGTCTGTAGAAAATGTGAATGGTGTTTCCCAGCGCAAAACTCAGCGGCATGATGCCAGAGTGTTGCTATGCGGTTGCTAGGGTGCTCTGGATGGTTGCTAAGTGGTTGTTTATTGGAAAGGCAATTGGTCATGGAAAATGTGCATAGTCTCACAATATTTCACAATATTAGCACACAAAATGTATGTTTTTTACTCTTTAAAAACTACAATGGTGAGCAGAAGCATATATTTACAAAAACATGAAAAAAAATATAGCTGCAAGCAGTAAATGGCGAGGTTCAAGTGCTTTAAGGCCTTCAAAAAAATTGTTAATTATTGGTTTTCATTCTCCAGAGAATCTTTCTGTAGTTGTTTGGTTCCAATCAAGTGAACAATCCAGGACTAGTCCGCAAAAGTAGGTTTTGCAAAAACATTTTGGGTGAAGATCGACTAATTTGATTAACTAGCTATCTACGTAGAACCGACTGCAGATTGAAACAGCTCGCTGGATGACAGAGTTTCAGTGCATAACAAACTGGCTGCGTGTTTTTTTTTTTTTCAGTTTTTCTGAGCTGGCAGATACGCCAGAAACCTAACTAAAAAGTGAGAAATTCATCCAGTGTCCCCAGGCAAACAAAGTAGAATAAGTAGTTATTAAGTTTACTTGCTACTAAGTGCCTCTAATAAAACTCTAGACCTTTCAAATATTTAACACCAAATTGCATGTAAACACTGAGATTTTCATGTAGACAAATGAAGTTGGTCAGATTTAGAAAGTATTACTTCTGTCACAGTTATGTTGTCTACACCTGAAGCTCTTTAGCTCTATGTATTTCTGCTTTGTGTCAGATTTTTAAAATCACACCATGTATAAACTGTGGTAAAAATAGTACAACTGCATAAAACATTTTCCTGTCACTGTTTTATGGTTTCATTATTGGCATGGTGGCCGGTGGGAATGTGTGCATTTGTGTGTCTGGCAGCATGTTGATTGAGTAACTGTGACGGCTGAGTCCATTGCAAAGAGACTGAAACACAAATACATCTGAGGTGACCAGCCTATGCCTGTCTGCTTCCTACAGAATTTGTCCTCTAGCTGTCTGTCTGAGCTCCTCACATGGGGCCCCACAGAGCCTTACAGTGCTTTAAGGCTAGAAGTAAACCTACAGATATAGAGCCAGCTGCTAGAAGAACCAAAATCCACTGACATCCGCATACAATAAGGAAAAAGTCTGAAACTTGAGTAATTTAATGCAACAAGCATTTAATAATACAAATGTGAGATGGAGCATGGAGAAGCTCTCAAACAGGTAAAGTTTTTATATAAGAAGTGCAATGAATATTAATGCATTTTGCATTTAAGGCAAAGTCGAATTTCCTCTGGAAAGACTTCATGACCCATCCTAAAATTTGCATTCACACAGAGGTCAAACTTGAAAAAGTGGCAGACAATCTGTGATTCTGCTTATTAAAGTGATAGCTCAAGCAAAAAAATTATAATTTCATTACCATTTGTTCACCTTCATGTCATTTAGACCATTGATATTTTTTCATGGAAAAAAACGGAGAGATTTTAGACAGCAGATGTTGATTTAAGCTCAGACAGGACAAAACCACCACAAAACTAGTCAAAACAGATCGAAATAAGATGTAAGATGTTATTCACTGATAATTTCCCTCTCTGCTAGAGCTCATAAATGTTATGGTCCATTGCAATCATAACTGAATGTTTTATAATACTGTTTTGAACTGATGCCAAACTTATTATTAATTGCTGTTTTTCTTTTGCCAAAACAGAATTGCATGGAATAGCCATCATTTTTTAAAAATAACAGTAGACTGAGCTCTAAAAAAATGCTTCTTGCGCTATTTTTAAGCCAAAATCTGAGTTTAAAGTGAACTGTGACATAAAAAACCAAGTGTACTCAATATTTCAGTGACTGAAAAACGACCTGGTACTGCCGTTTCCACACTACATTGAGCCGAACAAACTTTTCAGCTGTGCATATAATTAAAAAGTACTAAATGGACTTATTAGATTGATTTCCTAAAAGAAAAGTTCACCTCCTGAACGGAAATTTCTTAATAATTTATTCACCCCCATGTCATCCAAGATGTTCATGTCTTTCTTTCTTCCAATGAAAAGAAATTAAGGTTTTTGAAGAAAACTCCATTCCAGGATTTTTCTCCATATAGTGGACTTCAATGGGGATCAGCAGGTTGAAAGTCCAAATTGCAGTTTCATGCAGCAGGCTCTACACAATCCCAGCTGAGGAATAAGGGTCTTTTTTTTTTCTTTATAATTTTTATAAAGGGCACTTGACTTTCTTTGCAAGTTTGCTTTGTAAACACTGGCTTGGTACTTCTGCGTGAGGTCGAGCTAGAGCAAGACAAGCATTTGTGGTTATAAAGTATAGAAATTGTATTTTTCTTAGAAAGTGACCAATTGTTTTGCTAGATAAGACCCCACTACCGAAACAGTCACGACCGAAACTGTCATTACCGAAACCGTCATGACCGAAACTGGCATTACCGAAACTGTCATGACTGAAACATTTGGTGATGCTTCAGTAGTGACATCTTTGTTTTTTGGGGGGGGTGTTATCCCATAAAACTGTCAATACCATAACAGTCACGACCGAAACTGTCACTACCGAAACAGTCACAACTGAAACATTTGGTGATGTTTCGGTAGTGACATCTTTGTTTTTTGGGGTGTTATCCCATAAAACTGTCACTACCAAAACAGTTACGACCTAAACATTTGGTGAAGTTGTGGTAGTGACATTTTTTATTTTTTTTAGGTGTTATCCCATAAACTGTCACTTCTGAAACAGTCACAACCGAAAGATCTGGTGACGTTTCAGTAGTGACATCTTTGTTTTTTGGGTGTTATCCCATAAACTGTCACTACCGAAACAGTCACGACCGAAACATTTGGTGATGCTTCGTTAGTGACATCTTTGTTTTTCTGGGTGTTATCCCATAAACTGTCACTACCGAAACAGTCACAACCGAAACATTTGGTGAAGGTTCTGTAGTGGCATCTTAGTTTTTTTGGGTGTTATCCCATAAAATTGTCACTACCATAACAGTCATAATGAAAACATGTCATCATTGTTTCGGTAATGACAAAAATGAACACATAATCCTCATATTTGGGGAAAATAAACAACATTTTTGCACAGTTACAAAAATGTAGTATTTTAGCATGTTTTAGTATGTGGATTAATATTCTGTAATGTGATGTGGTCGCTACAAAGACAATACTGTCAGGCCGAAACATGGGATGTTTTGTCAAAGATAAAGTATACTGAATTATCACCGAAGATGTTATGATACCAATTCTGTAGAATGGCCCACATAAACAGTGTAATTCTGTTAAACTCCCCTAACTAAAGCTATGAACCTCTTTTTGTAACACACCATGGCTGATTATCATGGTGTACCACACAAAAAAGAACAAACAAACGTATATTTTATGGTAACCAGATCCTGATTATGCTATACTGTGGTAGCTGATCACGCCTCTCCTATTGTATCTGCAGCACAAGCTTCTATTAGACTGAGCCGTGATGACGGTGAGACCAGCGAGTGCTCAGCCCTCTGCAAATTATATATTATTATCATGATAAAACGGCTGATATCATACCTCTGAATCTTGAAGAGGACATTTCTCTAGTCTCAGAAATGAATTATTGTAATAAACTCTCAAATCAACGTCATTCTTCACCCGCCACACGGTGCACCAATTATCATAACCATTCGGCAAAACACACAGCGTGAAATGATAATAATAAACCATGTGGGCACGGATAATCACGTCTTTCTGTGATGTAAGAAACTCTCTGAACACTAAATTGCTTCTAAATTGGCCCAGATTCCGCATGCGAAACAACAGACAGGTGAGTTAGCTTAGCATGACTAACAGCATGAATAAACGCGCCGGTATCAAAGGATATAGAGTACAAATTCAGACACAAATCAGAGCTGAATGCAGGATCTAACAATGAACGCTGTAGTAGCACATTAGCTTTATTTAAGACATTATTACAATGCTACACTCATTCTGTCTACAACTGTACGATTTTAGCACAAGTTCAAGTCATTTTATCGGCTGCTGAAAAGTACAACTTTATAAATCTGACTACAACTAGTGTAACCTAACCTAACCTAAGTCTAACTTGCACTAGCTGGTTTTCTTATTTTCTAGAATGCACTGATATTAATCAGCACTGATATATGGGTCATTCCTGTTGTGCAGCTCCATTTGACCTCTAAAGAATAAAAAATAACTTTCAAGAAATATGCAGACTACATTGATCTTATCTTGATAGATTATTTATACAACAAGAAAATGAACAGGATTCCAAACATAACTGAAATGAACAGTAATCCATGCAAGCTAAATAAAGAACATATAGAGCTATATATACATAATTATTCTTTTTTTATATATACATTAAAGCAATTTTCTGTAATTTTCTTACATTGAAGACATCGCAGAACTCATCAAATCCATCGAAAATACTTCCTAATATTTATGCTGGTGTTTTCCCTCTAAAATTATGCCAGTGTGTTTTATTCTTAAAGAGACAGTACAAAAGGCTGACATGATGAAAATAATATTCTTAAAACATTTAAATTAAAAAAAGCATATTAAGAAATGCCTGGAATATTAAATATTTAATATATTTAATACAATTAAGGTAGACTTAAAAACGTACAAAGTCTTGCCTGAAAGTTACCAGATGCGCAGCAATATTTTGGCAATACTTGGATGTAAACAACAGCATGGATTGCATGGTTAATGTACTACTAAATACGTTGTTCCGCTAATTTATGCTGTCTAAAACCACGAAAAAAATGTGTGAAAGCTGCTAAATCATATAGAGAAGGACTTAGTAAGCAGAAAAGAATGCTATATTTTACAAACTACAGTTAATAGGTGGTAAAGATGCATATGATTTGTTTTTTGTATTTGATTTGTTATAACTTTTGGCAGTCTATAGTACTCCAAAAGTTTCTCCTATGAGTACAGTCTAAAACATGAGAGTAATTAACCATTTTCAGCAGCAATAATCAGCAAAATATGCAAGTTTCATGGTTTAGTGGCATTGTTTACGCTCAGTCCCACCAATATGGCCGATTGATGATGCGTTGTGAAAACACTATATAAATGTATATGTAACTCATAGAATATAATGAACAGCATATGTGTGTGTATATAAGACTGATGGAACATGTAAAGTCATATTGATTTCCGATAAAATAATAGTTCTAAGAACATAGTCTGTTTGAAGCATTTCAGCAAGAAAATATTACAAAATGCATGGAATATTTATAAATAACTCACCAGCTTTTCAGACATTGTGGTCAAAAAAAAAGGGCAAAAAATTGCTTTAAAATATTGTGAGTTTCATATTTTATCCAATTCATTAAAATATGATGAGGACATGAAAATGTACTGCACAGTAGGAGTGACCCATATTGCACTAGGTTTTCATTCATATATGATCATAAAAGCAGGACTTCCACAGCAGGAATTTTAGTCAAAACTACGTGAAGAGATTTTCAGAAAAACTTCTGAACGAAGAATCAATTATATACCCTTTTGCAATGGACTCATGGCTTATTTACATTTTTGCACATAAACAGTCTGGTGCACTTGTATGAAGCAATATGGTTTGTACATAAACAACGGTGTAATAACTCTGTAAATGTTCTGCAGCTCTCAGCACATTGTCGAACACCTGAACTGAGAATTTAATAACGAGATGCAAAACACCTGCTACCTACACAAGCCTCTGTGGTCAAAATTATTTTAAATTGGAGGCAGTTCAGGACAGTTGCATTTTATGAAGCTTCACGTCACCGAAGATTATGTTTCATTCACATGTTATAAAATCATAATGCTTGAGGATATGTATATTGTCCTGAGTCATAAAATTAGTCCAATTATGAGCACATTAAAGCCTCACCTGGAGCTAAGCATCATTTCTTGGCATTGATCTAACTTCATTACCCCGTCTCTATTAGAACACAGTCTCAGGCAATGAAGCCTCTGAGCTGAGCAGGCGCGCACAAAACGACAGAAAAGCAGACTTAAAAACTCAAAAACAAGCTAGAGATTTAGCTAGAGATTCATAAATGAATGGGCAGCACTTCAACTGGAGTCCATCCACATTCCCATTGATTTTCAGTATGAAACTAAAGCCATGTGAGAAATCTTGTGCTGAAATACACAAAGCTGGTTCATTTGTGAAACAAGGAGAGCACAGCTTACATTAGCAGAGAGATTTTTTAACCAAGCCCAGGTTTTTGCACACACACACACACACACACACTAAACCTTGGAAAAAATATGTGGAAGCTACTAAATTATACAGAGAAGGGCTTAGTAAGCAGGAAATGGTGCAATATTTTGACAAACTAAAGTTAATAGGTGATAAAGATACGTACGAGCAGTATTAATAAGGATATTAGCCTCATATTTCATCCACCTGACTGGAATTGATAAGAACAAACACAAATGTTTCAAGATTCTTGCCCTGGAAATCCTGGTTCAGTTTTGCCAACCACAAACGCCTCAGACAACGCCACTTTCCTCAGACAGTTTTTTGCACTATTCTCCTTGATTTGTAACTTTTGGTCTATAGTACTTCAAATGTTTTTCCTGGTCCAACCGATTAGTACAGCCCAAAACATGACAATAACTGAACATTTTCAGCAACAATAATCAGCTAAATTTGCTAGTTCTATTTGGTTCAGTGGTATTGTTTACTGTAAAGTAGGGTGCATTGTTGAGTCAACTTAAAATAATTTTGTTACCTGGCTGCCTTAAAATTTTAAGTTCAGTCAACTCGAAAAAAGTTTAGTCAACTTGAAATGTTACGTTTTACTAAGTGAGAACTTAGATATTTGAGTTGATTCAACTTAAAAATGTTGAGGCAGCCGAGTAACACAGTAACACAACTGTTAAGTTTAAGAAACAATTCTTTTGGATTAGTCAACTCGAATATCTAAATTGTACAACCAAAGACTATAGAATACCCAAGACGTGTCACTCATACAGTTTTGAATGGGGAAAAAGTGCAATGCTCATTATGGCCGCGAAGCCCCGCCTTCTTAATGAAAGAGCCAATCGTTGATTAGTAAAGTCAGCGCGTCACTGCAGCTGCCGTTAGAAGTCCTGTTTGCTATAGAAACAGTTGGCATTCTAAGACGTGCGCTCAGTACTGCGCACGCACACTGGTTGATCTAGCCTGAAAAATAAGCGTTTTTTAGCGCTACTGGAGCACAAGGAACCATATTTATGAGGCAGTTCTTGTCAGACTTCATTTCAATTTAATCATAAACTTGGTGAACAGTTTTGGAGAATTTGATGTTTCCCCATTCAAAGAGATAGGAGCTGCACTTGCATACCTGAGAGGCGTTTCAAAGATGGCCGCCGAGTGGAATGACTTGCCTTAAAGGGACTTTGGTACAACTTAACATTTCAACTTGAATGAACTTGAGTTGACTGAACTTAAAATAATTTGTTACCCTGCTGCCTAAAAATTTTAAGTTGACTCAAATTTTGTTTGTTTGTTTTTTAAAGTGTGACCATATTTTAGTTTTCAAACAATTACAGAAAATACTGTATGTATTTCCATACAAAAACTATATATTTTACAGTCACCGTTATGCAGATTGATAATAAATACAACTAAAAAGCTTCCTACTACAGTAGCCGTCCTTCACAAAATTAATATCTACCACAGTTTTGTCACAGGTAGAATGCAAAATGTTTCAATACAAACATTTCAGTCAAATACCTAGTTCTGCCATGAAACTCTAGATGACGCAGGCTGATGGATTGTTAACGTAACCAATGATATTCACAGAGTATACAACTTGGCACAAGCTGATTGGTTCATGTTGCGTAAGCAACCAATGAGCTTGCAGCTTAACATTTAAATGGCTGGTAGAATTCACTTAGACATTCGGTAGCGCGCTTTCAGAGTTCTTCTGAAACCCTCCTCCTTCCCCAGCTCCACCTGTATAGATCTGCTACGGGGTTATTTTATATGCTATTTGTGCAGCAGCAGTATGTCTTAAATATTCACAGCACCATATCGCCATATGCTTTGGCAGTAGCAAGTTCCTGTACAGCAGCAGCAATAATCTACAACTACAGCAATAACCAACAGCAGCAGCAGTGTAGCAGATCTATTCTGCCAAGACCAAATACATTAACATTGTTATAACCATAACCATGCTAAACCTTTCCGAGAGTTGTCATGACAGAAATGGAATTTATGCAATATTTCAAACTTTTAACCCACGGAAGAAAATCAACCCGCCAAAAGAGTTTAAAATCAGCCCAATTCAGTGGAAAAAAATGTGGATTTGGCAACCCTACATCCAACGCGAGCTGCATCCAAGATGATTTAAATACTCCATGATGCGCAAAAATTATATTCAATATTAGAACGTTTGCTGAAGCGGGATTAAGAAAACAGTCCCACACAAGGCTTTAATGCAAAACCGCACACAATGAATGGCCACTGTAAAAAGCAAAAAAAAATCCCAGACATTTTCGGTCGGACGCATTTTTTTTAAGTCCAAAAAGAGGACATGTCCAGGGAAAAGAGGATGTATGGTCACCCTACTGTAAAGGAAAGGCAAGCATTGGCTTTATAACATAAGCCAAAGAGGCTAAATGAAAGGCAGTACAATAATAAAATAAAATAATAAACGTTATTTTATTAATCGCTCAGCTCCAATGTACAATGTGTAGACAGATAAAATACTGTTTTCTCTTAATAATAAGTGCATGGCCTCTCTTCGGCTGCCAGCTGATCCACTCTGACTCCAGGGCTTGGGACAGCCGTGCCAGAGGCCACCGTGAAGCAGCGCTGGCATTTGAATTCTTCCTATGAATCACTGCTGAGTAATCACAAACCCAAGAAAACATCCACAAACAACAGCCATTGAATCAGTGTCTATCCATCGAGAGATGCACTGGAGCTGTCATCCGCTAAAGGACAGAAGTGCTGACGACTAACCTCAGATACATGCTCATATAAATGGGATATAAAAACACATCAACTTGAGTCCAATTTGGGTCTGAATTTATGACTATGATTTAGCAAAGGCTGATACTCACTATAGAGACTTGATTGTGACAAAAACATTTGACTTGACTTGTTGACACATGACAGTCTCAAGTTTCAACCTACCTGCCCGTATTTTGCAAGCACTGATTTCTCACAAACTTTCAGCTACAAAAGTTTGGGGTTGGTAAGATTTTTTCAGAATTTTGAAATAAGTCTCTTATGTTCACCAAGGCTGCATTTATTTGATCAATAATACAGTAAAACTGTAATATTGTGAAATACTATTGCCATTTTAAATAACTGTTTTCTATTTGAATACATCTTATAATGTAATTTATTCCTTTGACGTAAAGCTGAATTTTTAGCATCATTTCTCCAGTCTGCAGTGTCACATAATCCTTCAGAAATCATTCTAATATGCTGATTTATTAAAAACGGTTGTGCTACTTAATATTTTCATGGAATTTATGATACAGTTTTCATGATTCGTAAAAAGCAAAAAAAATTATAAACAAATTAACAAAATAAAATTGTATACATATATATATATATATATATATATATATATATATATATATCTCAGTGGTAAAAAATATTAGAACATACATTAGTAATTTCACCAGCTAAAAAATGGTTTTAAGTCAGTTATTAAGTTGGCTTGAGAAAGCCAACTTACTGATCTGCTATTTTCTTCCGAGACTAAATCTGTCGACACTATCTCCTCCTAGAGCTTTAACTCTACAAACTCCAAACTCAGCCCAGATCTTCAGACTGATCTGACCTGAGTTGCTATATCTTTTCTAACTGATCGGACTAACGTTTTTGGGAAAAATAATGATTAAAACTCGGAAAAATCCCATAGACTTACATTGACAGAAGGTTCAAATGAGCCAAGACATTCAAACTCCAACTGACAAAACTCCCAGAATCCCTTGAGACTCAACCAAGCTTCTATGTACTATTTCTAATCCATTCAAACTCATTCAAACTGACTTGCTAATTATGTTAACAACATGCTAGTAACTTGCTAATCATACTAGAATCATGCTAGCTACTTGCTAAATTATGCTAAAATCATGCTAGTAACTTGCTAATCATACTAGAATCATGCTAGTAACTTGATAATCATACTAGAATCATGCTAGCTACTTGCTAAATCATGCTAAAATCATGCTAGTAACTTGCTAATCATACTAGAATCATGCTAGTAACTTGCTAATCATAGTAGAATCATGCTAGTAACTTGCTAATCATACTAAAATCATGCTAGCTACTTGTTAAATCATGCTAAAATCATGCTAGTAACTTGCTATTCATACTAGAATCATGCTAGTAACTTGCTAATCATGCTAAAATCATGCTAGTAACTTGCTAATCATACTAGAATCATACTGGAGTCATGCTAGTAACTTGCTAATCATACTGGAATCATACTAGAATCATGCTAGTAACTTGCTAATCATACTAAAATCATGCTAGTAACTTGCTAAATTATGCTAAAATCATGCTAGTAACTTGCTAATCATACTAGAATCATGCTAGTAACTTGATAATCATACTAGAATCATACTAGAATCATGCTAGTAACTTGCTAATCATGCTAGAATCATGCTAGTAACTTGCTAATTGTGCTAACAACTTATTAATTATGCTAGAAACATGCTAGCAACTAGCTAATCATGCTAGCAACTGGCTAATCATGATAGAATCATGTTAGGAACATGCTAGTAACTGGGTAATCATGCTGACAACATGCTAATCATGCTAGTAACTGGCTAGTCATGCTAGCAACATGCTAGTAACATGCTAATCATGTTCAAATCTATCTATCTATCTATCTAACTTTTAAAACTACTTTAAACTTCAAAAAGTAAAAACTTTTTAAAACTTTTTAAACTTTTAAACCTTTAAACTTTTTAAACTCTTTAAACTTTCTGGTCCGGCTTTCTCAACCCAACTTAAAGTTTGTCTTGACAAACTTTTTTACCTAGTTTCTATCTTTTGCTGTAATGTGTCAGTACGAAATATCAGTTTACATATCTAAATATTCATTTTGCCATTAATTGTAATAATCCAGTGAGATTTTTGTTTGCAGAAGGAGTCTGACAAAAGCCAGTGCTCCACACAGAGATCTCAGAAACAGAACAAACTGAGACTAAAACCAGAAAGTCTCCAAGATGCTTCAAGAAATGTTGGCAACCATTATATATATATATATATATATATATATATGATCAGTTGAATACACCCTTGCTGAATACAATTATCAATTTCTTTAAAAATGACCCCAAACTTCTGAACGATAGTGTTACCGCAATTCTCCAAAACACAATTTGTCTGACTAATTTTATGATTGAATGCCATATACACAATATTAACAATACACATTCTGGTGTATCCATCCATTTGAACTGATAACCAATAATCATGTGACCGGACAACCATTCAACCAATCAAAACCAGGTACATACCGGTCAGCCAATCAGAATGCTGTTCTTAACCAGCACCTCATTTGACATCTAGGGCTTACGAGTCATACGTTATCTGTCACTGCATGCCTGCAGGGAAATTATTCAGTTATGAGGGCCATTTTTAGCCCAAAATATCCTCACATTTCTCTCTCACTTTCTCACTCATAAAAAAATGAATTAATTAAAAAACACACACAAGCTTAATCATACTTTTTCCTTCACTTTTCTTCCATTTGCACCTTTGCCCCTGGCAAAAACTCATCATCAAACGCACATGCAGCACAACACACATGCACATGCACAAACAAACATGCAGTAAACATACACAAACTCCCTGCCAGGCATGGAGGGAACACACTGTATGCAGGAGATATAGGCTTATTATTCACAGCGGACTGCTTTTGGCCCGATTAGGTCATTTCCACTTCTGTCAAACTTTCATACCTTCTCCAATAGTTCAATCAGTAATGCAATATCATTTTCTTTAATATCCTTTCTGTAATTTCCAGGCAAATAGCGTAACGCTTTTTGCCTCTAATCATTGCAAACTGCAAGATCCATATACGTACCATAATGGCTCTGTTCCAAAGCAGCCTATGTAGACAGCATTTTAAGTCATCATATTGATTATGCTGCCTTTTAAGCTGCTTCTTAAGGCCAAATTCTAAGGCACCATTTATCCTTAATGCATAAGGCATTCATGATGTTGAAAAAAACATCCAAATTGTGTAAGTAATTCAAAAATCTGACAAAAAAACAAAACAAAACAAAATCGTGTTAAAAATGGATTATATTATATACATTAGAATATCACATGCATAAAAACATATGTACAACGTTTCAAATCAGTCACTTATGAGGTTCTGTTTCAACAAGGATGTTGTCTGAGAAGGCAGCATGTAGTCAGTAGACAGCTTACTTGATTTTGGAAACAGAGCCAGTACTCTGTGGCTACACATAACAGCAGCCAGAAATGATATGCCTTTTTATGGTGTAATCTGTAGAGTCCTTAAAAAGCCTCTTGCTAGATACTCTGAATAATTCACTGATCTTCAATAAGCACCACCATCCGCAGGCCTTTCACAGATCTCCACCGCATCCTCGCCAGTGTGCACATGTGGCTCAACATGCACCAGCAAACACACGCACACAAACTCCAATAATTGGGCTACATTTGGAATTGCATACTAAAATACTCTATAGTTTAGAGTGTATTCACAACGCGTCATCAATCGGCCATATTGGCGGCTATGAATGTAAACAATGCCACTGAACCGAACAAAACTCACATATTTTTGTGATGAAAGTGGTCAATTATTGTCATGTTTTGGGCTGTACTAATCAGTCAAACTTGGAAAAATATTTGGAGTGAGATAGACTATAGACAAATCAGGAAGAAGAGTACAAAAGACTGTCTAAGGAAGAAAAGGCATTTGTGGTTGGCCAAACTGAACCAGGATTTCGAGGGCAAGAATCTTGACAACATTGGCATTTGTTCTTATCATTTGTTACCGAATTATAAACATTTAAATGGTGACTGTCCTAAAAAAAACAATAAATTTGACATCAACAGATAAAGTAAAAATATAAAGAATACAGTGCATATAATTAGCAAAACGCTAATTTTTCCTTGGAATTATGGATACTGAATAGCTTTACTGAGATAAATATAACTTTACACACAAGTTTGTTTGTTTTTTTACAAAATCTTTCTGTAAGTTTTTATCGATGCAAAAACGTACAATTTAGACGTATTTCAACATTTAAAATGTACAAATAGCTACGTATTTTAGCTGAAAAAAGGAAAATATTTGCGTATTTTTTATTTCATTAAGATATTCGTATCAACGCCTTTTTATAATTTTATTAATAAGTGATTTACATTTTTAGCCCCCTTAACCAGGGTTGCCAGGTTTTCACAACCAAACCCGCTCAATTGCTACTCAAAACCAGGCCAATGGCATTTCAAGGGGGGTCCCCCTTGAAAAAAATCGCATTCTGGAGGATAAAATACACGTTTTTTGTCGGGGTTTCCCTTGGTAAATTCGCATTTCAGGAGCTAAATATGATGTTATTGGGATCGATTCAACCCGCGGACATCAAAAACAACCCGCGGCAACAGTGTTAAAGTAGCCCAATTCCGCGGGAAAACCTTGGACTTGGCAACATTGCCCTTAACCTACCACCAAACCTAAACCTACCCATTTTAGAGAAATTATGCATTTGGAACATTTTAATACACGATTGAGATTTTTAGTTCCCTTAACTATACCTCCAAACCTTAACCTATATATAAAATATAATAAAAAAGGATATAAAACGTAACTGACCAAAATATGCAGGGAAATTACAATTTTAGTAACAATATAGCATAAAAATATTTTTGTAGTCGTTAATCCCACTCCTACCAAAAACATTAACCATAACTCTCTCTGTACAGTAATAAAGAAAAACATGACAGACAGAAAGTGCAATCACAATCATTTATTTATTGCAAAAATGTGAACAGCCGTACCAAAAAGTAATCCAAATGACCACGCGTTTGCAGCCGCAGTCCTCTCTGGCGGAATACAGTAGGTTTGTTTGAGGCGCAGAGCAGAATTTAGTTAATCACTAAAAATATTATCCAGATTATTATCCCGATCCACTCCATGAAGGTGCCCGTGCATCATTCAAACACATCTCACCAGAAACACGGCATGTCATAATTGGTGATGAATGCAGGCGAGAGCCAATGAGTGTTCGATTTTCCTGCTGTCGTTTCTTAACGCAGCAAAATTTGAATTCGTAAAATGCACTTCAGCGCTGGTTTATTGCTGTTGCTGCTGGAATTGCTGCTCGGGATGGAGATGAAGATCATTGAACAAAGGCTTGAATTTGGATCTGTTCCTTGCAATCGTATGGATTCTGAAGATCTGGATTACAGCGCACAAATAAAATTGTTTCATTTTGTAATTATGATGCGTGATCTGTGTATTTTATGGTTCTATTGTTAGTCACAGCATATTGGAGAAAACGCTTTTTGTGTCCCACCAAGGCAAACAAAGTTAGTGTTACATGAATGGTTAAACGATTGCATAAATGTTACTTATGTTAAGGGTTAAAGTGTAGTCTTGTTTAACATTAAGTAGACCTATTCTTGGAAACAAGCTGGCAGTAGAAATCACAGAACAGTATGAAATGTTATAAATTCATATTAAGTAAACAATTCAATTCAATAAGGCCATGGGTATGACAACTAAAAACAACAATAATAATGAAATTAATGCAGCGATTTCAATATTCATAAGGATTAATTTTTAGGTGTCGTCAATATGTCAGTATTGCATGTTAAAATACTACAAAAGCATTTGTACATTTAGATGCTGTAAATACGTCAGTAACCACATTTTACGTAAAATACATACGAATTATCATGAGATCACGTTAGATTATATGACAAAACATTTCATAAACGTTTTCTTTCAACATACCTTGTGATGTTCAATCATGTTTATTTCATGTTAAAACTAGCAGTAAAAAGCAGAAACAGCAGTCACGTCACACTAAAGAGTGCACGAAAATGGTATTTAGTAATAAAACGAACAGAATATGAAAGCTAAGACTTTTTCATATCAGAAGTAACAAAGAACAAAGCTTACCGTGATTATTCGATGAGAGGTGCGCTACACATATTGTTTAGTGAAGTTTTGTTCACGCATCAGCTGTTAAAAAAGATCAGTTTTAGAATAAAAGGTTTGCACTTGCACGTGGTCAGTTACTCAGATTAGCCTAATATTTCACATACCTGACCAGAAATGATAAGAGCAAACAGAAATGTCAAGATTCTTGCTCTGGAAATTCTGGTTAAGTTTGGCCAACCACAAATGCCTTTTGTTCCTCAAACATTTTTTTGCACTCTTCTCCTTGATTTTTTATAACTTTTGCCAGTCTATCGCACTCCAAATGTTTTTTTCTGGTCTGACCGATTAGTACAGCCCAAAACATGCAAATAATTGAGCAATAATCAGCTAAATATGCTAGTTTCATTCAGTTTAGTGTCATTGTTTATGTTCTGTGCTGCCAATATGGCCAATAGATGATGCGCTGTCATCAAAATAAACATATATTAGAATTCATATTAACAATCGAGTCCCAATGTTTACTGAAGACCTTGAACTTTGTCATAAAAACTGTTTTTTATTTTAAAAAGTGCACATTAAATAAGAAACATATTAGATGTCAGTGCATGGAAGTGAATGAGATTTGTTTACTTAAAGATTCCTTCACATCTAGAACATCAATACAGACCTATAGAATGAGTGGGTAGACATCCTAGAAAACATCATTTTCCGTCTTCTCAAAACTGAGGTTTTTTTAAATTGTGCATTGTGGATTCTAGACAGAGAGAATAAATTCATTAGGTAGGAGGAGAGAATTGAGAAGTCAGAGTCGGTGGGCGAAGGAAAGGTTGTTTTGGTCTCTCTGTAGACCACCCTGTTTTACAGTAGTGGCAAAGCAAACAGCAGACGATAAGCAGTGTGTTCCAGCAGTGAGCAGACTACTGATGAACCTCAGGGAACCGAAGGGGTCCACAACAGCAGCAAAGATTGTGTGTGCGTGTATGTTTCCTGCACGCATGGTGGGGAGTACCAAGTTGTTGTCTTTGGGTCTGTGTAGCCATTTCATGCAACATTTAATACTATGCTACATTGACAAAGCCAGTGTAATGTTATAGTACAAATCTATCTGGAACAAAATCACTTTTTAAATTAGTATTTACAGTTAAGGCCAAAAGTTTACATACACCCTGCAGAATCTGAAAAATGTTAATTATTTTATCAAAATAAGAGGGATCATACAAAATGCATTTTATGGTTTATTTAGTACTGACCTGAATAAGGTATTTCACATAAAAGACGTCTACATATATACATATTTTTAACACTGTGTTAAGACACCTAAATGATCCAAAGGTGTGTTTTTTTGTTTGGTGATAGTTCATGAGTACCTTGTTTGTCCTGAAAAGTTAAAGATCCTGGCTACAAATTATTTGTTTTTTCAGCATTTTAACCCTTTCCAACAATGACTGTATGAATTAGAGACCCATCTTTTCACACTGAGGACAACTGAGGGACTCATATGCAACTATTCAAATGCTCACTGATGCTCCAGAAAGAAAAACAATGCATTAAATGCTGGGGGTGAAAACTTTTGAAAAGAATAAAGATGTGTACATTTTTCTTATTTTGCCTAAATACGTATATTTCTCTTCATTTAGTACTGCCCTTCAGAAGCTACAGAACATATTTACATTTTTCCCAGAAGACAAAATAAATTAAATGTACCCTGATTTACCCCCCCAATTATTTAAAATGTCTTATTCAGTTCAGTATTAAATAAAAATAATATGCATTTTGTATGAACCCTCTTATTTTGGTAAAATAATTAACATTTTGCACATTCTGCAAGGTGTATGTAAACTTTTGACCTCAACTGTATGTCTGGTTTTCCACAAATAAAACATCTAAACATCTTTCAGATTAAGTATTTAAAGAATCGCCTGCAGAAAGAGGAATTTACACAAGTCATACATTCTGGGGAAAAGTTAATTTATTAAATACCATGAAATATATCAACTGAAGACATATTTCTATAGGCATTTTAAAAATTGATCTATGTGCAATACCTGAGCAATCTCTTAGTAATGCCTTTGGGGTAAATATACATATACATGAAGAGTTCAGATGCAAAAGCCTCTAAATCCATCTGACACATTTCTTCAAAAAATGCATTTTTATCAGGCTTAGATGTAAAGGTGCAAGTACTGGTACTTCTGATTGAGCTGAGGTTGGGATTTTGGCGAATTTGAAGTAAAAGTATATGATGGATGTATAATGTGTGTCAAGAGCATTAACTAAGTATCATTATCTAATTTTTGACCGAGATGGCTTTTAGAGGGTTTTGCATCAGAACTCTTCATTTATATATATATATATATATATATATATATATGTGTGTGTGTGTGTGTGTGTGTGTGTGTGTAGCTTACTGACCCCAAACTTTTGAATGGTATAGTGTACATACTAATGGTTCCCTAATGGTTGAATGCCATTAAAACCCAATCAACTAAAGCTCAAGTAAAACCCATAGAAAAGTAAGGCCACAAATTACATTCTCATTGTCATGTCTAATTGTTTGTCCTAGACAGCAATTATACATTAAATGGAGTGGTAAGAGGAGTTAAAATATACTCAGGCTTGCTAAGATACCAAAGCCTGCAATCAAAGCTGAGCTCAAACACAAAAGCTTCGCAATCAACATGAATTTTAAAGCTCTGTACACTTCCTGATGTTTCCACAGCTTTGAGCCTCTACCTCTAAGCAATAACATTTTCATCTCAAAAATTGGTAACCTTTTTGAAGTTAACTTACTCGGAACACATTGGTTTTTCGATCACAGTTGAAACTTTCCATATTATTTTTATATAGCTAATGATATTTTCTTTCTCCTACCCCTATACTTCACGCTCACTAGCCTGTCTGCATTTTTACATTTTCATTAAGACACTAATTAGTATGTTTATTATGAAGTTTCTCATGGGGACTGTTAAGTTGGTCCACACAATGTAAGCAAATTTACAGTCTTTGTGAAGAACAATGTAGGCAAACCTGACCAACACACACACATAAGCAGGCAGTAATGAATTCAGGTAACGTCACTGAGCGATTGTTCATTTTTATGATTATACGATTAGATATTACTGGGTGTATGTGTGTGTGCAAGCATTTGTCTTGCACTTTCACAGTCTGTGTTTGTATACCTTGCCAGCCTGTCTGAGAATAGATGTGTCTCACCATCTGTTTCTTGACAAGGGTGAGTGTGTGCATCTGTCTCTCAGTATATAAGTGTGTGTGCATTGATCAGAGCTCCTGCCCACTGTACCAGCCTGTCACAGGAGCGGGTGGCATGACCAAAATATCACAGTATGAATTTAATATCCCCACAGCGGCCTGTAACAAAATAGTTTTTTTCCTGGAAATTCAAGAAAATGTTTTGTATATTTTGATAACCAGTAATGCCTATTGCTGGATCATTCGGTGAAATGAATCATCCGTTCAAAAGTTGCTGGTCAGTATTTATTGTAAATACACATTAAATTGGTCAAAAGTAACAGTAAAAGCACTTCTATTTATTATAGAATCCTGAAAAAATCTATCACGTCTTACACACAAATATTATGCAGCACAACGGTTCACAACATTGATAATAATAAGAAATATTTCTTCGAATCAGCATAATAGAATGATTTTTGTAGGTTCATGTGACACTAAAGGCTGGAGTAATGATGCTGAAAATTCAGCTTTGCATCACAGAAATAAATCACATTTCAAAATATATTATATTAGAAAACTGTTACTTCAAATAGTAATAATATTTCACAATTTTACTGTATTTATGATTAAATAAATGCAGCTTTAGTAAGCATAAAAGAGGGTTCTTTCAAAAAGTAAAAATACATTTTACTGGCCTAAACTTTTGAACGGTATAATTAAGAAAAGTACTGAATCTTTGTTGTGCTTTTATTTTGAATTTAGATGCATCTAAAAGATCTGAAAGACCTAACATCCATTAAAAATAGTATTGACACTTCACCTAATGCTTTATTTTAAATGAGTATGTTTTGATACGTATTTTCATGAACTGCTTTGTGAATCCTCCTTGTGTCAATGCCATTAGTCATTTTCCGCTATCTGTGTGAAATTTACAAAGTGCCCATAATTTCAAGCTGCCCAAACTGTGCTACTGACCTCTACTCGGGCGCTTTCTCCTTTTCTCTCCTGCTCTCACTCCTCCTGCCTGGTTTTCAGATAAGCATTCGCTTGACCGGGTTAATTTCCATTCAGAGGATTTTACACATACTTTGAAGCCCATAGCTGAATCCTTACAAACGTTACAGACATCAGAATGGATTACATTTAATGGAATAATTTCCACCCAAAATGAAATTTCTGTCTTCATTTAATCACCCTCATGTCGCTCCAAACTCGTATGACTTACTTTCTTCTGGGGAATACAAAATACAAAAATCACAGTTTCCACAAAAGTACATCAACAGCTTAAATTCTGTTCTATTCTCAGGGTTATGTTGCACACAAATCAAACACAGTTGAGGTCAAAAGTTTACATACGCTTAATACTGTGTTGTCACCTGAAAGATCAACAGTTGTTTTTTAGTTTTTAAGTTGTTCATGAGGCCCTTGTTTGTCCTGGACAGTTAAACTGCCCGCTGTTCCTCAGAAGAATCCTTAAGGTCCCAAAAGTTTTTGTTTTTTCAGCATTTTTGTGTATTTTAACCACTTTCTACAATGACTGTATGATTTTGTGATCCATCTTTTCACACAGAGGACAGCTGAGGGACTCATATGCAACTATTACAGAAGGTTCAAACACTCACTGATGCTTCAGAAGGAAAAACGATGCATTAGGAGCTGGGGGTGAAAACTTTTGAACCAAATCGAGATGTGTACACTTTTCTTATTTTGCCAAAATGTCTTTTTTTTCCATTTATTACTGCCCTTCAGAAGCGACAGAAGATACTTACATGTTACAAAATA
Source organism: Cirrhinus molitorella (assembly GCA_033026305.1). Lineage (NCBI taxonomy): Eukaryota > Metazoa > Chordata > Actinopteri > Cypriniformes > Cyprinidae > Cirrhinus > Cirrhinus molitorella. The sequence goes on along the minus strand of CM065118.1, from coordinate 8,695,521 downwards.
ACATGCGTTTTGTATATGCCTGTTATTTTGGTGAAATAATTGATATTTTGCAGACTCTGCAAGGTGTATGTAAACTCTTAACTTCAACTGTACTTCTATGGTGTCCATTTTGGAGCTTAACAGTCCACTGTATGCTTTGTATAAGGAAAAAAGCAGCAGAAACATTTTTTAAACATGTAATTTTGTGTTCCACAAAAGAAAGTAAACCATACGGATTTTAGACAACAGAATTATTTGATTATTTTTAGACAAACTATTCCAAAGATAAACCTTGAGCACTAAAAGCCATTTGTGATCTGACAGACGTTTGTTCATGTTAGAATCTCATCAAATATTTACTGCAACTGACATGACAAATAACAAAAAACTGACAGATATTACAGTAAGCAGAATTCTGTCGAGTGACAGTTTCTTTCCACTAATTCCTTTCCAAAACAAATGCTTGACAATTCAGCAGTTCTCTATCAATCCCAGTCTCCCACTTCTTGAATTTCCTTCATTCCCTCCAAAATTCTTAACAT